>JANAVB010020799.1:2185579-2625579 GCA_029216955.1 Iris pallida | reverse complement strand
CCATAAGACCCTCAATGGGATGCCAAGTCCTAACTACAGTACCTGAAGTACACTGCCTTTGCAGAACCAAAGGCAACTGGACCACTACATGCGACCAGCTCAATGCAGCCAGACACCATGCGGCTCCCTTGCCAGAAGTCCTCCATACGACCAAAAGGAATGTGGCTCAAACATTCTCTACATCAAATCAGATGGCTCAAACCCAGCTCATCCACCTTCTCACCAAGATAATTGGTCTGCGTCCGGGACTGTGGATCAAACAAGCTAGTTTGCGCCCCGAATCAGATCAACACAAACTAGTCCGTATCCTAGACCGGATCAAACAAGATGGTTTGTGCCTTGAATCAAATTGACACAAACAATACGCATCCTGGACCGGATCAAACGAGCTGGTTTGTGCCCCAAATCAGACTACCTCAAATTTTGTCGGCAACAGCTGAAACGATCAACACTACATTTATGGTGTGTAAACCATAACCGCCCTATTCAAACCATAGATTCCCTTAAAATTATGGTTGGAACCACGCATCAATCAAAGATCATGCCCCCTGATTCAAATCTTTCGTTTATGGCACGTGCATTACACAACCGCACTTCAAAAAATAAGTTATCCTAAACATTCGTACGTGGTAGGTCACCTGTGATCAAGCCATGTGGTGGACAGCTATAACTACTGACGATTATACCTGAGGATGCTTAAGTCCTCTCCGGAGCTGCCGTAGCAACGTCGTCCAATTAGCGTCTCAACCTGGCCGAACGGTTAAAAATCATGTCTAACCAGCTGTGACACCCAGATGACATCGTCCACGTAAGAGAATTTTTCCTCATCATTCCTCCTTTATAGCTTTTCTTCTAAAAGGCAAATAGAGAAAGGATCGACAAAGCAGAAGAGGAGATCGAACAACAAATGAAAGATATCCCGAGAGATCATCGACAAGATGATCGAGGAGATCACCAAAGATGAGGAGATCAGATTATCAACTGATCGAATCCGCCAAAACCAACCTCGTCAATAATACCAGATGCACAGGAGAGAGTCATAGTGAGCACTTCAAGAAGCTACTAAGTATCAGATTGTTAACGGAGTATAGGGGTCAATTACAGTACCCGATCTCCATCAGTACACTTCCTAGAATATTTATTTGTATTAGCAAATCCTTCCTGTTAGGGTTTTTACTGTACCTTCAAATTGCATTATATAAAGGAAAGGAATAGAGTCGTGTTTTATACCTCTCTTCTTCATTTTGAAAGATACTTGTAATCCCAAGCACTCTTTCAACTAAAATAATTTCGATGGCAAACTAGCTGGCGACTGTGCTGGGGATGACTTTCTCCTCCGACGAGAAAGTAGTGACGCAATCCGATACATCCAAGTTGGGTTCATCCCAACAAACGTTGGTTGTACGGTTCGACCAACAGGCTTATGAAGACATGCTCTCTAAAGGGTCAATCCCTTCCCCTAGGTCGATGAAACCTAGGAAGACTCGCAAGTTCTGAGTGGTCAAAGCTACTCGCCACCACCAGCAACTGCTGAGGATGCTCTCCTGGCTTCTACTAGTGAAGCCCCACATCTGTCTCCCGTGCATCCTTTCTCTACTCTCAAAGGCAGGAAGAATGAGCCCAACGGTCGGGTCCAAACCAGAGAAGGCGATACAATGCCAAGGACTCGGGAGCATGCTTCTCAATAGGATGCAGGCCACTCCTGCTCAAGAAGATGAAGCTGTACTTCAACCAACTCGCTAGTAAAAAGTGTAAAACTGGCCTCGTCTAAATCAAGAAGAGTGCTTATAAATGCACATTAAGCCACCCAGAATAATGCCAGATAAAAGCACCCACATGGAAAGCCAAGAGATTTGTCTTCCATGATCTCCTAAAATCTCGCCCAGAAAGAAGGCCTTGACCTGCTCACTACTCGAAAGTCGGTGCAAAAAGGTATAGAGCAACACGGGTTCAAAATACCCGGACTGTTGCCTCGACGAATACTCATCGGGAAGTCCCCCAGATGATCATACGGGCCCCTGGCGGAAGGCTTTATTATCGGACGCACACATGTACCCGTCCAAATCATGCACATAAGTTTAGCCGACCTCGTAGATCCTTCTTGAAGAATCCCTGTGGTGTATCGAAAACCTCACTTGATCAACCATGCGACCCATGCGCACAAGCAACACCCTCTGCCAGACTTGAGTGAAATAATAGATCGCAAGCACGGGTCAAAGAAAGATGGTGGAGCATGCAGTTAACCCTCTCCTCCACAGGATACTATACTTAAATCACCATTAACTACTGCTTTCGAATAGTAGTATCTACAGACAAGCATCTGTCTTCCAACGGCTACAGCGGACAACGAAAGATGAACAAGTTCATGCTTCGTGCTACCCTATCCGAAGGGATATTCCCATCCCAAAGGGATCAAAGGTGCTTTCTTTCCTTAAAAATACGAAGCAGCTATAGGCACAGAATTAGCCCACCTGGCTATACCGACGGTAAGGGTACTCAAAAATATCCGATCGAGAGTACTAATGCGGAAAGGCGAACTGCAGTCAGGGAGCACATCTTCTCCACCTATCTTCGACGCTAGGGTAGCAATCTGCCAAAGATAAGACGCAAAGATAGAGGTAGACCATCACCCAGCTAAGCTGTCATAATGACTGGGGGTAGCCAGCTGTCATAGTCAGAAGATAATGCCAGCATGCGTCTCTATCCTGATAATGATAAAGTCTAGAAATCAGGCGAGGCGAGGCATACCCTTGCTAAGTCCCCAGAACTGGCAGACAGTTTATATGGCCAGTAATGACGATACTAGCATAAGCGACAGGCAATAGCTCGACACATTTGAGGCAATAATGACCACCCTCAATGCCATAATGCAATCTATGTCTTAGTCAATGGTAACATAAGGGCTAATATAGCTATAGTAATGACTTCACAACCAAGAAGTCAAGAGCAGGCCAAAGGTGATTCCAATCCCTCCGTACCACAACCGTCGGTTTTGACTCCAACTGGCATAGACCATGCGATATTCAAGAATTGCGAGCTCAATTCGAGTCCATCAACAGTTGGGAGAGAATATAGAGGCAGATAAGATGACCCTATCCCACGGAATGGAATAGGTGGTGTTCCCCTTGAAGTACAAATCCTACTCTGACTCCCTTTGACGAAAGTTATCACCCCATCGACACTTGATTTACTTCGAATCCATGATGGGGCATCTACCTAGTGATGACGAACTGCTCATCAAAGTGTTCATGGAAGCATTAACCGATATCGCATACGGGTGATTTTACAGTCTCCCTGGTAACTGTATTAAAACATTCGACGACCTCTAGCCCTGGCACGTTTCTACGACAATAGGATGGACATAACATGTCCACCCTCATTGATATGGTCCAGTGCGACAAAAAATCAACGTATGACTTCATCGAGCACTTCAGACAAAATGCCCTAAAGATGCCATCGGGGACTCCTGAGACGATCCTCATGGACCCCTGTCGATGGGGCTAATGCCGGCTATCGATTCTATATGGGCACGGACCAGAATATCGATTGGGCAACCTTCATTGCAAGTGACGACCAGACAGAGAAGAATGCCAAAGGCATTCATCTAATCGGGCTCCAAGCTCCGAGCAATGAAGACAGAGGGAGGTGCCCTTAAAGTATCAACGACGGCCACAACAGTAAAGGAAAGATTCCCTCACTGTCAACATAAAGAAAGAAAGGACAAGGCAGCCACCGGTGAACTCGTCCAGATGAAAGGATACCAACTCCTTCTTTGACAACCAGGTCGTCGACATCTTTACGTCCTCATGAAGAACAATACACTCTGGTTACCAAAACCTAGGCGCCCAAAAGAGGTAGGAAGGATAGACTCCTAAATATTGTCTATACCACCAGTTCATTGGCCATGCGACTAAGGATTGCTACATCCTCAAAGGGCAGATTCAACGGCTCATCGACTCAAAATTTGTTACTCTCGACATCGAAGAACATACTGTGGTAGCCAACATGGTGTAGATATAGTTCAACAATCTCCCAGGAATCAAGGTCCAACAGAGTAATCCCGATCCCCAAGGCCACGATAGGGATCATCAACCTTCCTCTAGCACGCGACCATGCAGCCGAAATGATCCCTCTCAAGACTATAAAGGATGAGTTCATGTGGGTGCACCCAGATCTGGTGAACGAAATAGTCCAACCTATGATCCCTCCAACCACATGAAAGAAGAAGAAGAAGTCCAGGTTATAACTGGCAGAGCCTTCTTCTCAATAAAGGAGACACGTGAAGAACGTGTTTCGTGGCCATGATCCCATGGGCCATACTAAAAAAAGAGAAGCAACGGCTTCTCAAATATACCATGTCCTTAATAAGTTTTTATTATAAGCTTGAATATTAACAAGACCCTTTAATAAGACGTCAAACTCTCTAGAAAAAGGATGTCAGAATATCTTTTACTACTGTCGATCATACCTCTAGTAAAAATATTCACATCCTCACAAAAGAGACGAAAGAGACTCTTATCAAAAAGAAAATTAAGTTACATATTTTAGTCGCATACAAGAACTTGCTTCTATTGAATCTCGTCGCAACTGGGCTCCCAACACTTGTATAATTCCTCTTTGAAAGGCCCTCATGTTGCGAGCCTTCCCTGTAACAACGAGCACAAGATGCTCGCGAGAAACTTTGAACCTCTTCCAAAAAATATCCCAGAGAAGACGACGAGAAGTTGCAAGAGAGGGCAATTCCAGGGAACTTCCAAGTCTCTTCCCAAGGTCAAGGTCACTCCTCCCGAGCATGCATAGAAGAAGAAGTATGGAGGACAAGCAACCAAACAAATCCTGGAGAACAACATCCTCCTTGCGCAAGGCAAGAGAGCATGCCTTCTTCTTTAAGAAAGGTGAAGCTAGCAATGAGAAGGCGGGGAACCCTACTTTGTACAAAGGTACCGCTTTCTGGTTCATCCCCAAATCAGAAAAAAAATCTACTTAAACAAGGAAGCATACGAGTCCATTCCTCGTGACATTAGGAATACTCTTTGATTCTTCAACCTTCGTATCATCTGAAGA
The DNA here is from genome assembly GCA_029216955.1 of Iris pallida. NCBI lineage: Eukaryota > Viridiplantae > Streptophyta > Magnoliopsida > Asparagales > Iridaceae > Iris > Iris pallida. Next base: position 2,620,515 of record JANAVB010020799.1, on the reverse strand, counting down.
CTTGGTGCTAGCCACCGCCACGACTCCTGTTCGATCTGTTAGAGAAGAAGGAGGCCCATGCTATGTGCAGAGAAGAGGTACTCAAATATTGAGGAGGAAGACATATGAGATTGTGAAAGAATAGGTTTTCCCAAAGCCCTATTTATAGCCACGAGATTCATCAAGAGGACAGGTGAAGAGCCACTCCCCCATTAATCAAGGAGTAACTCCTTCACGTCCAATGAGGATCCTATCCTCTCAACTTCCAACCGAACCGGGACAAATCTAGGCGCCCGAGCACTACGCTTGCCACGACAACAACAAAATGGAAAGAGATCACATGTTTGCCATGTCACACCCCAATAAAGCCCAAGCGAGCCCAATCTCAGAAGGGGCCCACAAAAAAAGAGGAGGTAAATTGTCATTACTTCTGCCATTCAATGTGTGTGTGTGTGTGTAAAGAGAAGTACAAAAATTAGAGGGAGGAAAAATTCAAATGTCCACACAAAAACCCTGAAGCTGTTGACGAAGAGAAGCTATGAGTTGTTCCTTCTTCTTATGCGCAACGCGCCTTGCTTCCTGCTCGACGACAATCAGGTCTTTTAGGTGGTTCTGGGAGGCAAGCCTATCCCCAAGATCCTTCGCTATAATCTCCATAGCAGTAAAGGATGCACTAATCTTCTCCAATAGATGACTATTGGCTTCTTGATCCCGGGTGAGGCCAATTAGACAAAGCTCAAGTCTTTAGTGTTCCGCCAGAAGTCTTTCGACCTCTGCCATAATCCTTATTGCCTCTAGAACGATAAGATCTTCTCCGTATACAGTTCACCGGATAGTTGTCGATGCCTCTCTGCAAACAGGCCAAGTTCACGACTAAGGGCACTCATGCCATTAGTACAGATCCCTTTCCTTTTGGCGGTCTTGGCAAGTAGAAGATTGTGCTCGAAAGAGGCCAGTGCATCTACATCTACCTCTTGGGCACACTTAAGCTTATTGAGGCACTACTGTGCAGAGTTGAGTTTGTCATGGAAATATTTAGCCATGCGCTCTAGGCTAGGGAAAGATTGGAGAGTTTGGATCAATCTTTCAGCTTTACGCCTCGCTAGGATGTAACCCCTCTTCCAAAATTTGAAAATAGTTTTTAATTATTTATTTGAATTAAATGGTAATTCTTAGAATTTTATAAATATTTAATTAACTAATTATTATTATAGAAGCCCTTAGTCGTTATTAAGTTTTGGAGTATAAGATGACTAGAAATCATGGTACGGATAGTGTAGTCGTATGCTTTGACTAGTGTTTTAGCTATGGTAGGGAAGTCGAGCCATAAGTGTGTCCCAACTAGGAAAATCAGGCCAAGTTGTGACATGACCCATATAAACGATTTAATTAGTTAATAATTGATATTGTAACTTTTAGAAGACCAGGTGTACCAATTTAGCTCGGACTTGACCTGAACCGAATCCAAGCCCAGGTGGTCATGTAGTGCGACCAATGACGTCCATGTAGATATATAGATGTGTATATATGATAGTTCATTTTTTTATAGTTTAGTAAGTAATTTCTAGAAATTGACTAATAATTATAACATATGCATTATTTGTTATTTTAATTTATATTTACCTTGGAAAAATATGATATATATAATTTTCTTAGATATCCTTGTGCATTTCGGGGTCTTAGATATATTTGGGTGTGTGTGCCAATTTTATAATTGCGTATACGATTTTATTATTAATTATAAAGGTTGACATATATTTGTCATATAAGTTTATTTCTATTGAAAACACTATGTTATTGATATTATGATAACAATTTCTAAAATAAGTATTTTTGATTTGGTATTAGTAGGAGTACCCATATAGGGATATGCATATTTAGAATGATATATATATATATATATATATATATATATATATATATATATATATATATATATATATATAAATAAAAAAATATAAGGAAAAAGTAAAATAAAATAAAATAAAAAAATAAAAGGCTCTGCTCTCTTGCTCGTGCTCTCTCGGAGCGCCGCGCCCAGTCTAGGGCTGCCACGCACACTGCCGTGGGGCTTCGCTGGAGCTCGCCCCCTGCCCCCCTTCTCCTCCATGGCCACTCCTCCCGACCTTCTCGCCTTGCTGGGGATCCCCTCCGATCCGGCGCCTCCCTCCGCTTTCTTTCCTCCGCGGCAGGCCATCGCCCCCTCTGCCCCCTTTCCGCCTCTCGCTCCCATCCCAGCCGCCCCCTCCCCCCACCTCCTCTCTTCCGCTGCCACCCTCACCCTCTTCCTTCCTTTCTCCCTCTTCCACCCCCTCCTCCACCTCTCTTCCGGTGCCTCTCCCCCGGAGCCGCCTCCCCGCGCCCTCCTGCCTCTTCATCGGAGCCGCCCCAACTTCCTCCCTCCCTCGGGTCCCCCTCCGCCCTTTATCCCTCGGGTGCCCCACCATCCTCGGGCCCCCCACCGCCATCCTACCCTTTTTCTTTGCTGCCTTTTTTGAATTCCTCGGCATCCATGCCCTCGTTGGGGGCTGTGCCCTCTGGCGCGGTCTGGTGCTACGGGCCTTCTGGCCACGTGTCATTGTCTGGCACACCTCTGGGTGCGGTTGCTACCTCGGGAGCCACGCTGGGCATAATTCGTTTGGAGTTCGGCGATGGCACAGTCAACTGTGGTGGGCCCTATGGCTTCTTGCCTCTGTCAGCGTTTGGCGCACCTCAAGGAGCGGTTCCTCCCTCGGGAGCCGTGCTGGACACAATTCGTTTGGAGTTGGGCGCTGGCACAGTAGGCCCCTCTACTTGGGGCGCACCTCATGTTGCGGCATCTCCTTAGGCGACCACATTGGGCACTACTTGATTGACTCGGGCGCGCTTGTCGTGGGCCCCCTTGGCGCGCCCGACGATCCAGGTTGGGGCTCCTATTGTGGTAGCCCCCTTCCCTTTTCTCTTCTGGCTCATCCTGTTATGGGCCCGTTGGGTACTAGCCTCCCTGCCATTCTCCCTCCTCGTGTGGCCCTGTTGGGCGCTAGCCTCCCTTCCCTCCCTTCGGTTGCGCCGGGTGTGGGTGCAACCCAACCATTCCAATCCACTCCTTTTTTGCCTCCTCTTGTGGTCCCGTTGGGCACAACCCACCCCACCCACTCCCACCCTCAGATTACGTCGGGAGTGGTCCTTCTCCTTTCATCCTCTTTGTACCCTCCAACTCCTCCTCCACCGGCAGTAGATGTGATGTTGCTCTCCGATGCGGCAGGACTGCTGGACGCTTACCCCCTTATTGGTGCAACCCAATCCCCGCCCCCTCTCGCCCCCCTGGGGTTCTTAAGAGCGTGTATCCTGGGATCCCTAGGGGTCAGCCCCCCTCTCTTGGCGCAAGGCTTCCTCTCCCGGGCTCTGTGTCTTCTGGCGCAACCCCACTTCCGGCCCTCCCAGCCCCTGGCACATCTCATTGACCGACCACTTCCTTTGTCGACATCTTTCGTCCTGACAGAGCTCCCAAGCCGGGACTCCTATTTCCGGACGTCCCCCTTCCCGATGTTGAGTACCAGTAGGCATCTCCCATACCGACAGTGCCATTCACCAACCAAAAACTCTCGTCTCTGGCCACCTCATTCTCCTACTCCTTCATCCTCAAATTCTTAGCAGGCTGTCCCAAGCTCGCTAGGGTAGTAGAGGTTATAGCTAGTTGGCGGCTAACGGCGGAGTACAGGGTAGCCCCCCTCGACCCGAGACATATTCTGCACACCTATCCTCCGAACTGGACTACAGGACGGTGTGGTCCAAAGGTACCGGGAGGGTAGATTCCCACCAGATGAAGATAATTAAGTGGTCACCGCACCTTAACACCAAGGAAGACTCAGCGACGGTTGCCGCCTGGGTCACCCTACCCAATCTTTTCCTCATTTGCTTCATTCCGGTGGCTCTTAAGCGTATAGCCAACTCCTTTGGGACTTACGTGGCCACCGCCGCCGAAACCAGGAACCTGACAAAAGCTCGCTATGCTAAGATATGCGTGGAAGTCGACCTCACATCAGACCCCCCAAACCATATCCTCATTGAACTTGGCAACCAAACTCACACTCAGCAAATTATCTACGACAACCATATTACTTATGCACTCACTGCCATTTACGCGGTCACCTATCGAAGCACTGCCTTCGTCTCCATCTGGAGCTGAGGAAGAAACTAGAGAGGTCAGAACCCAATCCCAAAGGGAACCAGCATCACAAATTTGCTCAACCACCCATGTTTCCCCTTTTCGAACTCCCACACCAGATTCAACACCAGCGAAGGCAAATCCAGCAGAGGCAACTCAGCAGAAAAAGCAGTGATCTCCTACCACCTACCTAACCTTTCTCTATCCAATCAATTCAGCGCCCTCGCGTCAGAAGCCATTGGCTTACCCCATGATTCGGTCTGTCATGTTGACTTCGACCAGGCCCCCAGAACGGACTCTGACGACCCCAATACCCCTCTCCCTGAGGAATCGGAAGAGTCCTTCCTATTATCTCTGATTGCCACCGACCTGTATACTCCGTTCGGTAACTCCACCGTTGATGCTCTAGCCATCCTAGGGCCAGAGGAGGCCTTTAGATGTCTTCAGGTCCTCGTCGCTGGATTCCCTCTCCAAGCGGAAGGGGACCAGATTGCCATCTCCGACGGCTCCCTCTTCATCCCCCTGGAGCAGCCCAACCTTGATTCAGCAGGAGAAGGGGTCGCACCCCCTAAATGCCCCGAAGACTCTCCCCTCGGTACATCCCCCAAGAATACGGGGAAACCATCCATCACCAACAGGAAAGCGGACAAAAAAGGGACCGCCAAATCCTCGTCCATGCTCACCAGGTCTGCTACGAAGCGGTCCAACCAACCCCTCCCAAAGCTCCATTAATGCTGAAAATTATCTCCTAGAATTTTGGTGGTCTGGCGAACAAACATACGATGAGGAGAATCACCATGCTTAAGAAAATGCACAAGATCGACATCTTGACCATCTTCGAACCCAAACTCTCATACAAGAGACTCAAATCTATTCAACTACAGTTAGGCTTTTACTCGGCCATTGCCGGCAGACACGACATCTAGATTCTCTGTTCCAAAGCCGTCAAAATCGGTGTTATCTACAATTCCATTCAAGCCCTATCTTGCTGGATGGAACATCCTTTAATCTCCAAATGTGCCATCCTTTCTGCAGTTCACGGTAGTTGTGACATTGTGGAACGTAGACACCTATGGGATGACCTCCTAGACACCAACCACCACAACCGCTACCTCCCATGGCTTTGCATGGGGACTTCAATGCCATCACTTGCAGAGAAGATAAGATTGGAGGCTGCCCTCCCCCTCTCTCTGCCATGCAAGACTTCAACAACTTTATCTTCAACTCTCCCTCACCTCCCTCTCGTTCACTGGCAACGCATTCACCTGGTGCAACATACAGGAAGGCGACCATCGATAATTCTCCCGCCTTACCAGGGCATTAACTAATGTCTACTGGCTTGATACGGGGACAACCTCCAAGCTTTCTCACCTTAACGCCACCGAATTCGACCATGCCCCCCTGCTGGTTGGAATCACCAGCACTTCCAACCATTCCAGAAAGAGCTTCCTCTTCCTGGACTTCTGGAGCGAGCACCCCTAATTCTTAGGGGTCATCACGGAAGCGTGGAACAGCGCAGACTCCATAGAACCCCTTAATCGCGTGGCCATAAACTCCAAGCCACGATAAAAGCTTTGACAGCTTGGAGCAAGCAAGCTTATGGAGATATCTTCCAAGCCATTCATGAGGCAGAGGATGACGTGACTTATGCTGAATTAAATACATGGATGACTGTTCGCCTGATACCAGGAAGGCGTTGAATCTCACCAAAGCCATCCTCAAATTCAGGCTAAAGATTGAGACTGATTTCTGGAAGCAGAAAGCGAGGATCAAATGGGACAGCGAGGGGGACAATAACTCAAGCTTCTTCCACGCTTGCGTCGACAGGTGAAGACAAAAACTTACTCTCCATCAGATTGTCGCAGACAACGGCACCAGCATCATCGACCAAAAGGGTATCCAAGATGAGGCCGCGAAGTTCTATTCCAAAATTTTTTCCAAGGAGACGGTTCTTAAAGACGACACCTTCCTCGACGGGGTTCCCCACCTTATCAGCGATACAGACAATTTACGGCATGAATAGCCTCCCTCGGAGAAAGAAATAAAAGAAGCAGTCTGGACCCTCGACGAGCACAGCGCCCCAGGGCCAGACGAATTTTTGGGGGTTTTTATCTGTACTTGCTGGGATATTATCAAGACTGACATTCACAATACGGCCTCAGCCTTCCTCCAGAGAGCGATCTATCCCAGAGCCATCTCGAGCACCAACCTTATCCTCATCCCTAAGAAAGACAACCCTGAGACATTTTGCGACTTTCGCCCTATCAGTCTCTGTACCTTTACCAACAAGATAATATCCAAGATCATCGCCTCCCGCATGGCAGGCCTTCTCCCCAAGATCATCTCAGAGGAGCAGAGTGGCTTTGTTCGTGGGAGAAATATCCAAGACAACATCATGCTAGCTCAAGAGTTTGTCACTTGAATGAAATTCCCAGCGAGAGGAGGTAACATTGCTATCAAATTAGAATGGAGAAAGCCTATGATAGACTAGATTGGCAATTTATGATCTGGGTCTTCAGAGCCTTCAGCTTCTCTAAAACCTGGACCAACATTGTATGGAGATCGATCAGCAACTCGTGGTTCTCTACGGTTATTAATGGCCAAGCGGACGGGTTCTTTAAATCCACCCGCTTGGTATGGCAAGGGATCCGCTATCCTCCATCTTCTTCATCATTACGGCGGATGCGTTGAGCCGAAACCTTAATAAGATGGCGAGCACCCCTCCAACTTCCAGCACTACCATATGGCTAGTGGCTGCCCGATCATCACCCACCTGGCCTTCACTGACGATATCCTTATATTCTCATCCGGAGATACAGGATCGGTGGAAGTCGTCCACAATATGCTCCAGATCTATGAAAGGTGCTCAGGACAGAAGATCAACCCGGAAAAGTGTGTTATCTATACCCACCAAAATATCAAGAGAGAGCAAGCGGCTAGCATAACAACCACCACATCATTCTCCATCAAGCACCCTCCATTCCTCTACCTCGGATGCCCCCTCGTGTACGGGAAATCTAATACCGGGATCTTCGAGAACCTTACCAATCGCATCAGGAAGAAGCTCGAGGGTTGGTAAAATGCTACCATATTCCCAAGGGGCAAGATTATCCTCATCAATCACATCCTCAACTCCATTCCCATCTACACCCTGACAGCGTGCTCCCTTCCAAGAAAGTCCTATCCTACATCGAGAGCATCTTCAGCAATTTTCTCTAGGGACACAGCGATGGCCACGAAAAGTACCATTGGGCCAGCTGGGACACCATGGCTCCTCCCACCGGAGAGGGGGGGTCTAGGTTTTACCAAACTATCCCACATTGTTAATGCTTTCTTGATGAAATTGTGGTGAACGCTTCGTTCTAGTAAGAACTTATGGTCCAGGTTCATGAAGGCCAGATAATTCAAGCATATCCACCCGTTCATGGCCATCGCTAATAAGCAGATCATCCGCAGCCTAGCACCGCATCCTTTCACGGGCGGTCCCTCGCTGAACCAGCGATTCACCTTAAGGTGGGAATCGGGGAAGCATCACCATTCCTGGAGCTCTGGGTAGGCGAATTCTTGCTTCCCAACACTCCGGCGGCCCCTAGGAAGAGCACTATCAAGGACCTATAGGACCCTCCTAATAATACCTGGAATTGGATCAAGGTCAGGTCATGGGCCGGGTCCGAAGCGACCGATTACATTTGTCGTAGAGGTTTGAGGATCGGACTGGACGCAGATAAGCTTGTATGTTTGCCCGACGGTGCAGTCGCCTTCTCGGTTAAGTCTGCCAGAAGCATTATCCTGGGCAACGCGGCCCCATCCCCTACCATTACCTCATTCTGGCAGACGTGCATCCCCAAGAAGTGGTCTTTCCTCATCTGGAGAGCCCTACACAATATCCTCCCCACTGACGATAATCTCACCATAATCGGGTTCAACCTTCCTCTGCGTGCACATGCTGCTCTGATCGACAATCAAAAACAGCCAACCACATCCTCAGTCAGGGGGACCTACCGGTCAAGGTCTAGAGAGCTCTTTTGCAGCGCTGCAGATTGCCTCATTGAGGCGACAACTTTCACCATCTCATGGCCACCTGGGCTTCTGCGTCCCACGGCCACCAGATCGTCGTTACGGATGTCACGTAGGTTATCTAGAAAAATTGAAACAAGGTAACATACTGAAGGCTACCAGTACATCGTAGACTAACTATATTTGGAAGGCCATTCGTTAATGCCACAAACGGAGACCCCTCTGTAGGCATGGCCACGAGGCTTTCTGGAACTCTCTTCTTTCCTCGGCTTAGTCGTTTTTTTCGAGTTTACCTCTTCTTTTGTCCATATATGTGTATAGGCATCGACATTTTGCGCCTTATGGTATACTTGTAAATGTTCGGCCTTTTTGGCCTTATTGAATAAAATGGTAGGTTGGCTCAAAAAAATAACTAAATAAAAAAACTAATATATATATATATATATAAATATATAAATATATATATATATATATATATATATATATATATATATATATATATATATATATATAGGAGCAATCGGAAGGCGTCTTCATACACGCCCACCTCCAAAACTTTCCTCTCCTCCTCGAGAGCTTTAGATCTCCTTCTTCTTCTTCTTCTTCTTCTTCTTCTTCTTCTTCTTCTTCTTCTTCGTTTTCCTTAGTTCATTAGGAAAAAAATGAGGGAGTGCATCTCGATCCACATCGGCCAGGCCGTGATCCAGGTCGAGAATGCCTGTTGGAAGCTCTACTGCCTAGAGCACGGGATCCAGCCTGATGGCCAGATGCCGAGAGACAAGACTGTCGGCGGTGGCAACGACGCTTTCAACACCTTCTTCAGCGAGACTGGTGCAGGAAAGCACGTCCTCCGCGTCGTCTTTGTCGACCTCGAGCCCACCGTTATCGACGAGGTGAGGATCGGTACGTACCGCCAGCTCTTGCACCCCCGAGCAGCTCATCAACGGCAAGGAGGAAGCCGCCAACAACTTAGCCCGCGACCAATACACCATCGACAAGGAGATTGTCGACCTCTGCCTCGACCGCATCAGAAGCTTGCCGACAACTGCACTGGCCTCCAGGGCTTCCTCGTCTTCAATGTCGTTGTCGGCGGACACCGGCTCCGGGACTCGGCTCGCTGCTCCTCGAGCGCCTATCTGTCGACTACGGCAAGAAATCGAAGCTCGGCTTCCACGGTCTACCCCTCGACCCAGGTGTCCACCTCCATCGTAGAGCCCTACAACAGTTTCCTCTCCACCCGCTCCCTCCTGGAGAACACTGATGTCGCCGTCCTTCTCCACAACGAGGCAATCTATGATATCTGTAGGCAGTTCTCTCGACATCGAGCGTCCGACATATACTAACCTCCACCGTCTCGTGTCGCAGGTTATTTTATCACTGACTGCATCGCTCAGGTTCGACGGAGGCTTGAACGTAGATGTTACTGAATTCCAGACCAACTTGGTTCCGTACCCGAGAAAAACTTCATGTTGTCCTCCTACTGCCCCCGTCATCTCCGCGGAGAAGGCCTACCACGAGCAGCTCTCCGTCGCCGAGATCACCAACAGCGCCTTTCGTGCCCTCCTCCATGATGGCCAAGTACGACCCCCGCCACGGCAAGTACATGGCCTGCTACCTGATATACCACGGTGACATGGCGCCTAAGGATGTGAATGCTGTCGTCGCCACCATCAAGACTAAGTGCACCATCCAGTTTGTCGACTGGTGCCCGACCGGGTTCAAATGCGGCATTAACTACCAGCCGTCGACCGTGGTCCCGGGAGGCGACCTCGCCAAGGTACAGAGGGCCGTGTGCATGATCTCCAACTCGACCAGCGTCGCGGAGGTGTTCTCCCGCATCGACCACAAGTTTGATCTCATGTACGAGAAGAGCACGTTCATGCACTGGTACGTGGGTGAGGGCATGGAGAAAGGAGTGTACTCAGAGGCCCGTAAGGATCTTGCAGTGCTAGAGAAGGACTACGAGGAGGTCGGGGCCGAATCTGTTGAGGGCAAGAAGGGAGACGAGGGCGAGGAGCACTGATGAGGGAGCTTGAGCTTTGCTTGTAATCTTCTGTTTGCCTGTTCCGTGGACTCCCCTATTTGTGTTAATGTGTGTTGAATGTTTGTGTGTTTGCACCTGCCTTTAGGCACTCTCCCTAAGATGATATGTGTTAGATGTTTCAAAGAATGTTACAACTTCTTGCTGTTAATATATATATATATATATATATATTTCCTTATATATATATATATATATATATATATATATATATATATATATATATATATATATATATATATATATATATATATATATATATATAAGGAAAAGAAATGAAGAAAGCATACTCACGAGATATTGAGCTATATCTCGTGAGCTGGAGGAATTCACTAAACCCAAGCAAAGCCCAACCAAGCGAGTCCCCCCAAAGCCAAAACCCTACTAAACAGCCTATATATATTGCATCGAGAGAGAGCATTCGACCACAAACCCTAGTAAACAAACCCATCTCTAGCGACCCCCGACCTCGAGGGCGACGGCACGCCACCGCAGTGCTGCCACGTGGCAGCCACCGACGGCCAGGGCCGCCATAAACCGAGCGTGCAACAGACACGAGCAGGGCAACAGCGACAGTAGCCTTCGGGGCTGACTTCGCAGCACGTTTTCTCGATGCCTGATTGATCGTTTCATGATCCGTCTCTTCAAATATGGCCACAACCTAATATGAATCTAAGTCCTTTTCAAATAAATTAAATTTTAGTGCCCTAGATTGTTCGAGAAATCGACGCAAAAACTGGCGAATAACTGTTCAAAAATAGGACAGTTTCGTAGTCCAGCATCCTATATTGGAAGGCCGATTTCAGTCGAACCATTGAGCAACTTAAGAATCTAATTGAACAAAGTGGAAGACATCCTATGGACGATAGAACCCCTTTTGTAGATTATAAATTGATCGACTATCTGTCGAGAAAACTGATTTCCAAACCTGTCAAAAACCTATTTTCAAAACGGTAGAAACTTTATGAAAATCATCGATACGGCGTGTGTTCCGACAAACCGGGTGACGTAGTCGCAACCCATGAGCATCAGAAGATGGATATGGATGTTCTCGATGTGTAGGATTCGACGGAACTTGATTTTGTTGTGTGTGCACGACGAAATCGAAGCGTATCCATCGAGATACCCCGTTTCGGCCCCTTTAAAAACTAGTCTATTAATTTGTGCACATTCGTCATCTCGAGACAAAACTTGCGCCAATAGGACCGTAACATTTTTTGGTCATGTGTTCCATGTTTGGTCCAAATCTGAGAGGGTCGACCGGAATGCTATTTTGGTGGGCCTACGACCGATCCAACGGGCGAATTTGTGTACGGCCCATCAAAATCCAACTTTGGACATACGGTTGGGTTCATATCGTCAAAACGGACCCGTAGATATATAGTTGACTTTTGAGATAGTAGATATTAGCATACTTTTTGGTACAAAGTGGGTCCAACGGCGGACATCGTTTTAATCCAAAATTACCGTTTTGTCCCTGTGTCTAGAATTAGACTTATGGGTAGGCTATCTTAGCTAATTTGACTATTCTAAATCCGATAGTAATATCTGTTTTAGCCCCCGGAGACTGTAATGAGAGTTTGACTTTGGTGGCTCGTCTATTGACTGGATAATATTGGTTCTACGTGCTACCACCAGGCAAGTATACCTTGTCTTTCTTTTGTAACGTCCCAGTCCTAAAATACTTAGGACTAGGAACATAGACTATGCCAGCTGTATTCATACGAAGTACATAGGCCTCGTATGAATAAATAAGCTCTAAAATACAGTAGAACCATAACTAATCTCATCCACACAAAATAAATGAATAAAAGATATCATAAAATTGACTATGAATTGTCATTGGTACATGTTGTCGGGCGGAGACAAATCCACTACCAACAAGTAAAGGAAAAATAAATGAGAAAAGGAATAATTTTTGACGAGCGAAGCGGCGACGATCCAAGTACAATCATCCTCGAAGAAATAGCGATGATCACGGCTAGAGCTAGAGCACCTGCGAAAGACAAGAGCACACATCTGGCGAGATAACAGGTCCTCAGAGGGACGTAACAAGACACATAATATCATGACATATAAACTGAATAAATATTGCTCAAATAAATAAGTCAATTGGATTATAACATGGTCCAATATACACCTATTGAACTAGCTTACCATCCCCCCAACCAAACAAGGACATGAGATGGTAAACTAATTCACGGTGACGTATCTTTCCATGCTATGAATCCAATATGGTATCCGGACCCCAACAAGGTTCAATACCTTCTCATCGAAGTAGTAAGTCACACCTAAAACCAAACAAGGACAAGATGTGACGAACTAATCCGCGATAAGTTATTGTTCCAAGCCGCGGTCAGGTACAAGTACCCAAACCAAAAGTACTCGTACCTAACGGATAAAGGTACCTAACTGTTCTAAGTGAAATATAATTAAGAATAATCCTTCCTACGCATGGGCCCTGGCTAAATAGGATCGGCATGGTCCCCCCTTGGGATACCAGAGGCCCCATCAGTAAGAGCATAATGTTCCGCAGAACGTCAGTGGCCGTCAGTAATCATGGATAATCTGACCCACATCTCCGATGGAGCTCACGAGTTACAAAAGGAGAAGTGTATCGAAGCCCATACGCTAAGGAATTGTCCTCCCCGCCCAATGCCTATTATGTTGTATCCACAACAGAAAATCTCTATAACCGCTAAGTCAAACTAAGCATATAACCTCCTATTAGCGGTTATTCCTATCGCACGGCTTGTACGTACTGGTGGCCAGCCAATCACGCTACTGTCGTGTTCTACATATGACACACAACTTCGTGGTCACAACGTAGTCAAGACCATGAATGCAACACACAAAGGTGGTCCATTAATTCAAGGTTTAATGTGTAAGAAAAATAATACATAGCAGAAATATAAATGAACAGTAAGTTATAATAGGTTACGCCATGTATCACAATTTACTTTGCATAAAGAAAATAAATAATGCATAAATATGAGCTAAAATAAATAAACAGCAAATGGCAAGGTGTCTTGCCTGGTAGTATGCCTGGTGGGCTACAATGATCAAGCTGGCTTAAACTGCGACTTCGGTGCAATAACTATATATGGTGACCTTGGGTGGTGGCACGGATAGTTCCATCGGGTCCAGGATGGTTAAATTGGTTAGGGTGGACACAAGGTAGACATGAATTGGCAAAGGGAATTAGAATAATGGGCTTAGTCACGGGGTGGAGGAAATCGAAGGAAATTAGATAAATAACATATATATGATTTTTAGAAAATAATTTATAATAATTTGGAAAAATATTTTAGATAAAATACGTACTTACAAAATTAGAAATCATTTTTCGACTAAAAACTCTAAGTAGTAAAAAAATATCATTTAGAAAGAAACTATATTTCATTAGTAAAAAATACTTGTAGGTAATACAAAAAAATCAAAAGAAATTTTTAGGCAAAAACTCTAATCTGATTAAAATATGATTTCTAGGTTAGAAACTAAATTTTCCATTAGTCCATAAATATTTTAAATAAATATATAAAAAATCTAGGAAACTATTTTAGGGCTACTGAGTTGCCAAACATAATTTTAAAAATGTTAACTATCTATTTATTTAATAAACAAAATAGTAAAAATAATATTAATATAATTATAATTATAATAATACTTATAATAATATACATACTAATAATATAAATAACTTACACTAAATATGATACTGTAAAAGAGTGATAATAAAAATAATAAAAAATAATAATAATAACAACAGTATACTGCTGTTCTTCTCAAGTAAAATAATAATTAACAAATAAATAATTAAATAAAAAAATGTCAGAACAGCCCTATGGTCCAACTTTTCAGTAAGTAAAAAAAAGACAACACCACTGGAAATCAATGCAAGAGAGAGAAAGAGATTAGAGAGAGGGAGTCTTTTGAAAGAATCAATGAGTAAAGGGAATGAGGACCTTTTTCAGCTGCTCTCAGCACGAAATGAGCAAAGAGAAGCAAAGGGAGAGAGAGAAGAGTGATGCGGGCGGAGAGATAGGCGGAGCTGCGGAAGAGGAGCGGGGGTTCGGGAAGTCGCTGGTCGGGCGAAGCTCCGGCCGAGGAAAAGGACGAGCTAGGGAAGAGGAGCGGACGGAGCTGCGGAGCTCGGGATCGGGCTCGACGAAGGGTTTTGGGGGCTCGTCGATGGGCGGCCAGGGAGGAAGGTCGCGGCGGCGCTGGGTGATAGGGTCGTCAGATCTGGGGTGCTGCCCGCGGTGGTGCGGCGCTCCGAAGTAGTAGTGCAGGCGCTCCGGTTTTCTGCGGGAGCTGAATCGAGCGGCGGTCGAGCCGCTCAGCTGATGGCGGCGGCGGAAGTGCGGACGAGGTTGGCATCGCTCGATCGGATCCGGTAAGTACTGGTGGTGTGTTGGTTTGTTTTTATTTTGGGTGGTGGTGTGTGTTCTGGTGTTGGCCGGACGGCGTTAGGGTACTGGTGTCTATGGTTTTCGGGTTTGTGGTGGTGAAGGGAACGGTCGTGGAGGGGTGATGACGGGGTGCTAGGTTTCGTCGGCAGCGGTGTTGGTGAAGGTGGTGTGGTCTGGGGTGGCTGGGCGTGGAGGCTACTAGGTTCGGGTGACGATGATGGCCTTGGCGATGACGGAGTTGCTGGCCGGGATTTGAGTTCCAGGGATGGTTATTTTGCTGGGTCGGGTTGTGTCGGGACGGCCAGGGCGAGGTGAAGGTGGGTCTGTGCTGGTGGTGGACAGCGGGATTCCGGCTAGGTTAGGGTTAGGTTTTATGATTTGATATATCGTGTCGGAGTTGTCGACACGGAGACATAAATGCATATGTAAATTGGAATAAGATATGGGCCGAGGGTAACACAGACACGATGCACGTATATTTGGGGTGGGAATTTGAGGAGGAATAATATGGAGAAAATAATATGGAGGAGTACCTGCCTATTTATAGGATGTGGGAATTCCCAGTTGGATAATGATTATGATTAGTTTAAACCCAAAATAGATAATTCTCAGCTTAATTTAAAAATCAATCAAATCCAAATCCAAATACAAATCCAATTTAAAACTAGATAATCTAAACTCAATTTAAGTATAAATTCTATCTTTTAACTATTTAAATTAAATCCATAAAATCAAATCGAGATTTAAAATGGCCACAATAAATTTAAATATATATTTTCTAAAATTACAAATAATAATAATTTTGAAAATTATTATTATTTAAAAATAAATTAATAAATAATTACAAAATATGTATGTATGCACAAATAATATTTACAAATATATATTTTTCTAGTATACCATTTTATAAGAAGGCTTTTCATAAATAACTCTTATATTTAGAAATTTTGATAGCTAAAAATTATTATTATTTATATTATCTTGGAACCATAAAAATAGAAAAAATGTTTTTCTAAAAATATGTACGCTCGCACATATTCGCATTCGTCGAGCAATTACGAAAAATAAAATTTCGTGAGCGACATACAATATGACTATGTGACGTACAATACAAAAATTTAAATCAGTACTAAATTTAATAAAAAGAAGAAAAAAATAGTAGAAATTTAGGGGTTTTACATCCTATCCAACTTAAAAGAATTTCGTCCTCGAAATTAAAAAATTTAGTAGGGGGTGAGAAGAAGGGGGTATCGGTAGGGAACAATCAATTATAAGGCTCAACAAAATTATGTCGTAAGAAGTTGCGATCTAGATCATAGAAAAATAATACGGATGAGGGTCATAGTAGGGCCGAGAAGAAGGACGAGGAGTTTATGATGAAGACAGCAACATCGAGTGGTAATGGTCATAGTTGATAGGACAGCTAGAGGAATTTCAAGTACAAGTGCCTTCGTCCTTCCAAAATCGGTGAAGGCGAAAGCGATTTAAGGAGTTCAATGACGATATTATCAATTACGAATACGTGATTCAAAGGCGGTCGTATAGATTTCAAAAGAATCGTCAAGGCAGTTGTGGATGGGATTCCAAGGGGTAAGTTTAACTATATAACATCCACGTAGATTAAAAAGGCGAACCAAAGTGCACTCGGTTGATCAGACCATCATGCTCCGGTTCTGATTAGACAATATATTTGTGGGTCGACCCAAATAACATATGTCTTGAACAAGCTCGATAAAGGAATAAGCTTGCAAAAACTAGTCTATATTAGCATCATTAGTCTAGATAGTAAAACATAGGCACGAGGGTAGATGAAATAAGAACCAATATTTATACTCTAAGAGTCATAAGGATCCAAGTCTTGTTTATTCCTATACCATCATTCTACGGTTTTATTGACAAAGGCTTGGTTGACCAAATAGGTTAAATTCTTATAGTCTTTATGGTCTAGGTAATACTATTTGTATTCCCTTAAAGGTCAAGGGTGTGTCAGGTCGTGGGGTATTCTATCCAACTTAAAGAATTAAGCTAAGGGTGTTTGGGACATCTAACTAGTAGGGTCAACCTCTAGCAAGCACGAAGGGAAGATAAGAATAATGATAGAAGGAATCAAGCAAGATGCAATCGATGAGTCGGTCGAATATGGAATCGAGGAAAAGGTCAAGTATGTGGATGATATCCTAGACTTCTAATCCTATTTACAGGCTTGCTTGGTACGATAAAGTAACCAAACAATTTATCTTAACCTGCATAGGCCACCACAAAAACATGTAACGCTCCAGTCTCAAAATATGTAGGACTAAGAACATAGACATGCCAGCTGTATTCATACGAAGTACATAGGCCTCGTATGAATACATAAGCTGTAAAATACAGTTGAACCATAACTAATCTCATCCACACAAAATAAATGAATAAAAGATATCATAAAATTGACTATGAATTGTCGTTGGTACATGTTGTTGGGCGGAGACAAATCTACTACCAAAAAGTAAAGAAAAAATACATGAAAAAAGAAATAATTTTTGGCAAGCGAAGCGAAGACGATCCAAGTGCAATCATCCTCGAAGAAATAGCGATGATCAAGGCTAGGGCTAGAGCACCTGAGAAAGATAAGAGCACACACCTAGCAAAATAACCAGGTCCTCAGAGGGACGTAACAAGACACATAATACCATGCCATGTAAACTGAATAAATATTGCTCAAATAAATAAGTCAATTGGATTATAACATGGTCTAATACACACCTATTGAACTAGCTTACTATCCCCCAACCAAACAAGAACAGAAGATGCTAAACTAATTCACGATGACGTATCTTTCTATGCTATGAATCCAATATGGTATCCGGACCCCAACAAGGTTCAATACCTTCTCATCGAAGTAGTAAGTTACACCTACAGCCAAACAAGGACAAGATGTGACGAACTAATCCGTGACAAGTTATTGTTCCAAGCCACGGTCAGATACAAGTACCCAAACCAAAAGTACTCGTACCTAACGGATAAATGTACCTAACCGTTCTAAGTAAAATATAGTTAAGAACAATCCTTCCTATGCATGGGCCCTGGCTAAATAGGATCGACATGGTCCCCCCTTGGGACACCAGAGGCCCCATTAGTAAGAGCATAACGTTCCGCAGAATGTTAGTGGCCGTCAGTAATCATGGGTTATCTGACCCGCGTCTCCGGCGGAGCTCACGGGTTACAAAAGGGGAAGTGTATCGAAGCCCATACGCTAAGGAATTGTCCTCCCCGCCCAATGCCTATTATGTTGTATCCACAACAGAAAACCTCTATAACCGCTAAGTCAAACTAAGCATGCAACCTCTATTAGCGGTTATTCCTATCGCACGGCTTGTACGTACTGGTGGCTAGCCAATCACGCACGTCCGTGTTCTACATATGACACACAACTTCGTGGTACAATGTGTCAAGCCATGAATACAACACACAAAGGTGGTCCCTTAATTCTAGGTTTAATGTGTAAGAAAAATAATACATAGTAGGAAATATAAATGAACAGTAAGTTCTAACAGGTTATGCCATGTATCACAGTTTCTTTTGTATAAAAAAATAAATAATGCATGAAATATAAGCTAAAATAAATAAACAGCAAATGGCAAGATGTCTTGCCTAGTAGGATGCCTGGTGTGCTGCAATGATCAAGCTGGCTTGAACTGCGACTTCGGTGCAACAACTATATATGGTGACCTTGGGTGGTGGCACGGTTAGTTCTATCGGATCCAGGACGGTTAAATTGGTTAGGGAGGACACAAGGTAGACTTGAATTGGCAAAGGGAATTGGAATAATGGGCTTAGTCACGGGCTGGAGGAAATCGAAGAAATTAGATAAATAACATATATACGATTTTTAGAAAACAATTTATAATAATTTGGAAAAATATTTTAGATAAAATACGTACTTACAAAATTGGAAATCGTTTTTCGTCTAAAAACTCTAAGTAGTAAAAAAATGTGATTTAGAAAGAAACTATATTTCATTAGTAAAAAATACTTGTAGGTAATACAAAAAAATCAAAATAAATTTTTAGGCAAAAACTCTAATCTTATCAAAATATGATTTCTAGGTTAGAAACTAAATTTTTAATTAGTCCAAAAATATTTTAAATAAATATATAAAAAATCTAGGAAAATATTTTAGGGCTACTGAGTTGCCAAACATAATTTTAAAAATGTTAACTATCTATTTTTTAATAAACAAAATAGTAAAAATAATATTAATACTAATTATAATTATAATAATACTTATAATAATATACATACTAAAAATATAAATAACTTACACTAAATATGATACTGTAAAAGAGTGATAATAAAAATAATAAAATAATAATAATAATAACAATAGTATATTGCTGTTCTTCTCAACTAAAATAATAATTAACAAATAAATAATTAAATAAAAAATCATCAGAACAGCCCTATGGTCCAACTTTTCAGTAAGTAAAAAAAAGACAACACCACTGGAAATCAAAGCAAGAGAGAGAAAGAGATTAGAGAGAGGGAGTCTTTTGAGAGAATCAATGAGTAAAGGGAATGAGGACCTTTTTCAGCTGCTCTCAGCACGAAAT
This sequence comes from Iris pallida, assembly GCA_029216955.1. NCBI lineage: Eukaryota > Viridiplantae > Streptophyta > Magnoliopsida > Asparagales > Iridaceae > Iris > Iris pallida. Next base: position 2,601,327 of record JANAVB010020799.1, on the reverse strand, counting down.
GAGCAAAGAGAAGCAAAGGGACAGAGAGAAGTGTGATGCGGGGGGAGAGATAGGCAGAGCTGCAGGTGCTGCGGGAGAGGAGCAGGGGTTCGGGGAGTCACCGGTCGGGCGGAGCTCCGGCCGAGGAAAAGGGCGAGCTGTTGAAGAGGAACGAACGGAGCTGCGGAGCTCGAGATCTGGCTCGGCGGATGGTTTTGGGGGCTCGTCGGCGGGCAGCCAGGGAGGAAGGATACGACGGCGCTGGATGATGGGGTCGTCGGATCTGGGGCGCTGCCCGCGGTGGTACGGCGCTCCGAAGTAGTGGTGCAGGCGCTCCGGGTTTCAGCGGGCGCTGAATCGAACGGCAGTCCGGCCGCTCGACTGATGGCGGCGGCGGAAGCGCGGACGAGGTTGTCGTCGCTCGATCGGATCTGGTAAGTGGTGGTGGTGTGTTGGTTTGTTTTTATTTTGGGTGGTGGTGTGTGTTCTGGTGTTGGCGGGACGACAATAGGGTGCTGGTGTCTATGGTTTTCGGGTTTGTGGTGGTGAAGGGAACGGTCGTGGAGGGTTGATGATGGGGTGCTAGGTTTCGGCGGCAGCGGTGTTGGTGATGGTGGTGTGGTCTGGGGTGGCAGGGCGTGGAGGCTACTGGGTTCGGGTGACGATGATGGCCTTGGCGATGGCGGAGTTGCTGGCCGGGATTTGAGTTCCGGAGGTGGTAGTTTTGCTGAGTCGGGTTGTGTCGGGACGGCCAGGGCGAGGTGAAGGTGGGTCTGTGCTGGTGGTGGACAGCGGGATTCCGGCTAGGTTAGGGTTAGGTTTTATGATTTGATATATCGTGTCGGAGTTGTCGACATGGAGACATGAATGGATATGTAAATTGGAATAAGATATGGGCCGAAGATAACACAGACACGATGCTCGTATATTTGGGGTAGGAATTTATGGAGGAATAATGTAGAGAAAATAATATGGAGGAGTACCTGCCTATTTATAGGATGTGGAAATTCCCAGTTGGATATTGATTAGGATTAGTTTAAACCCAAAATAGATAATCCTCAGCTTAATTTAAAAATAAATCAAATCCAAATACAAATCCAATTTAAAACTAGATAATCTAAACTCAATTTAAGTATAAATCCTATCTTTTAACTATTTAAATTAGATCCATAAAATCAAATCGAGATTTAAAATAGCCACAATAAATTCAAATATATACTTTCTAAAATTACAAATAATAATAATTCTGAAAATACATTATTATTTAAAAATAAATTAATAAATAATTACGAAATATGTATGTATGCACAAATAATATTTACAAATATATATTTTTCTAGTACACCATTTTATAAGAAGGCTTTTCATAAATAACTCTTATATTTAGAAATTTTGATACCTAAAAATAATTATTATCTATATTATCTTAGAACTATAAAAATAGGAAAAATGTTTTTCTAAAAATATGTACGCTCGCACATATTCGCACTCGTCGAGCAATTATGAAAAATAAAATTTCGTGCGCGACATACAATACGACTATGTGACGTACAATACAAAAATTTAAATCAGTACTAAATTTAATAAAAAAATAGTAGAAATTTAGAGGTTTTACATCCTACCCAACTTAAAAGAATTTCGTCCTCGAAATTAAAAAATTTAGTAGGGGGTGAGAAGAAGGGGGTACCGGTGGGGAACAATCAATTATAAGGCTCAACGAAATCATGTCGTAAGAAGTTGCGATCTAGATCATAGAAAAATAATATGGATGAGGGTCATAGTAGGGCCGAGAAGAAGGACGAGGAGTTTATGATGAAGACATAGCAACATTTAGTGGTAATGGTCATACTTGATAGGACAACTAGAGGAATTTCAAGTACAAGTGCCTTCGTCCTTCCAAAATCGGTGAAGGCGAAAGCGATTTAAGGAGTTCAATGACGACATTATCAATTACGAATACGTGGTTCAAAGGCGGTCGTATAGATTTCAAAAGAATCGTCAAGGCAGTTGTGGATGGGATTCCAAGAGGTAAGTTTAACTATATCACATCCACGTAGATTAAAAAGGCAAACCAAAGTGCACGCGGTTGATCAGACCATCATGCACCGGTTCTGATTAGACAATATGATAGTGGGTCGACCCAAATAACATATGTCTTGAACAAGCTCGATAAAGGAATAATCTTGCAAAAACTAGGCTATATTAGCATCATTAGTCTAGATAGTAAAACATAGGCACGAGGGTAGATGAAATAAGAACCAATATTTATACTCTAAGATTCATAAGGATCTAAGTCTTGTTTATTCCTATACCATCATTCTACGGTTTTATTGACCAAGGCTTGGTTGACCAAATAGGTTAAATTCTTATAGTCTCTATGGTCTAGGTAATACTATTTGTATTCCCTTTATGGTCAAGGGTGTGTCAGGTCGTTGGGTATTCTACCCAACTTAAAGAATTAATCTAAGGGTGTTTGGGACATCTAACTAGTAGGGTCAACCTCTAGCAAGCACGAAGGGAAGATAAGAATAATGATAGAAGGAATCAAGCAAGATGCAATCGATGAGTCGGTCGAATATGGAATCGAGTAAAAGGTTAAGTATGTGGATGAGATCCTAGACTTCTAATCCTATTTGCAGGCTTGCTTGGTACAGTAAAGTAACCAAATAATTTATCTTGACCTGCATGGGCCACCATAAAAATATGTAACGCCCCAGTCCCAAAATATGTAGGACTAGGAACGTAGACATGCCAGCTGTATTCATACGAAGTACATAGGCCTCGTATGAATACATAAGCTGTAAAATGCAGTAGAACCATAACTAATCTTATACACACAAAATAAATGAATAAAAGATATCATAAAATCGACTATAAATTATCATTGGTACATATAGTTGGGCGGAGACAAATTCACTACCAACAAGTAAAGAAAAAATACATGAGAAAAGAAATAATTTTTGGCGAGCGAAGCGAAGACGATCCAAGTACAATCATCCTCGAAGAAATAGTGATGATCATGGCTAGAGCTAGAGCACCTGCGAAAGACAAGAGCACACACCTGGCGAGATAACCAGGTCCTCAAAGGGACGTAACAAGACACATAATATCATGCCATATAAACTGAATAAATATTGCTCAAATAAATAAGTCAATTGGATTATAACATGGTCCAATACACACCTAATGAACTAGCTTACCATCCCCCTAACTAAACAAGGACAGGAGATGGTAAACTAATTCACGGTGACGTATCTTTCCATGCCATGAATCCAATATGGTATCCGGACCCCAACAAGGTTCAATACCTTCTCATCGAAGTAGTAAGTCACACCTACAACCAAACAAGGACAAGATATGACGAACTAATCCGCGACAAGTTATTGTTCCAAGCCACGGTCAGATACAAGTACCTAAACCAAAAGTACTCGTACATAACGGATAAAGGTACCTAACCGTTCTAAGTAAAATGTAGTTAAGAACAATCCTTCCTACGTATGGGCTCTGGCTAAATAGGATCGGCATGGTCCCCCCTTGTGGCACCAGAGGCCCCATCAGTAAGAGTATAACGTTCCACAGAACGTCAGTGGCCGTCAGTAATCATAGGTAATCTGATCCGTGTCTCCGACGGAGCTCACGGGTTACAAAAGGGAAAGTGTATCGAAGCCCATACGCTAAGAAATTGTCCTCCCCGCCCAATGCCTATTATGTTGTATCCACAACAGAAAACCTCTATAACTGCTAAGTCAAACTAAGCATGCAACCTCTATTAGCAGTTATTCCTATCGTACGGCTTATATGTACTGGTGGCCATCCAATCACGTACGTCCGTGTTCTACATATGACACACAACTTCGTGGTACAACGTGTCAAGGCCATGAATGCAGCACACAAAGGTGATCCCTTAAATCTAGGTTTAATGTGAAAGAAAAATAATACATAGCAAAAAATATAAATGAACAGTAAGTTCTAACAGGTTATGCCATGTATCACAGTTTATTTTGCATAAAAAAATAAATAATGCATGAAATATGAGCTAAAATAAATAAACAGCAAATGGCAAGGTGTCTTGCCTGGTAGGATGCCTGGTGTGTTGAAATGATCAAGCTGGCTTGAACTGCGACTTAGGTGCAACAACTATATATGGTGACCTTGGGTGGTGGCACGGATAGTTCCATCGGGTCCAGGACGGTTAAATTGGTTAGGGTGGACACAAGGTAGACTTGAATTGGCAAAGGGAATTAGAATAATGGGCTTATTCACGGGCTGGTGGAAATTGAAGGAAATTAGATAATAAAATATATACGATTTTTAGAAAATAATTTATAATAATTTGGAAAAATATTTTAGATAAAATACGTACTTACAAAATTAGAAATCGTTTTTCGTCTAAAAACTCAAAGTAGTAAAAAAGTATATGATTTAGAAAGAAACTATATTTTATTAGTAAAAAATACTTGTAGGTAATACAAAAAAATCAAAATAAATTTTTAGGCAAAAACTCTAATCTTATCAAAATAGGATTTCTAGGTTAGAAACTAGATTTTTCATTAGTCCAAAAATATTTTAAATAAATTTATAAAAAATCTAGGAAAATATTTTAGGGCTACTGAGTTGCCAAACATTATTTTAAAAATGTTAACTATCTATTTATTTAATAAACAAATTAGTAAAAATAATATTAATACTAATTATAATTATAAAAATACTTATAATAATATACATACTAATAATATAAATAACTTACACTAAATATGATACTGTAAAAGAGTGATAATAAAAATAATAATAATAACAACAGTATACTGTTGTTCTCAGCAGAAAATGAGCAAAGAGAAGCAAAGGGAGAGAGAGAAGAGTGATGCGGGCGGAGAGATAGGCGGAGCTGTGGGTGCTGCGGGAGAGGAGCGGGGGTTCGGGGAGTCGCCGGTCGGGCGGAGCTCCGGCCGAGGAAAAGGACGAGCTGGGGAAGAGGAGCGGACAGAGCTGCAGAGCTCGGGATCGGGCTCGACAGAGGGTACTGGGGGCTCGTCGGCGGGCGGCCAGGGAGGTAGGTCGCGACGGCGCTGGGTGATGGGGTCGCCGGATCTGCGGTGCTGCCCGCGGTGGTGCGGCACTCCGAAGTAGTGGTGCAGGCGCTCCGGGTTTCAGCGGGCACTGAGCGGCGGTCGGGCCGCTCGGCTGATGGCGGCGGCGGAAGCGCGGACGAGGTTGTCGTCGCTCGATCGGATCCGGTAAGTGGTGGTGGTGTGTTGGTTTGTTTTTATTTTGGGTGGTGGTGTGTGTCCTGGTGTTGGCCGGACGGCAATAGGGTGTTGGTGTCTATGGTTTTCGGGTTTGGGGTGGTGAAGGGAACGGCCGTGGAGGGTTGATGACGGGGTGCTAGGTTTCGACGGCAGCGGTGTTGGTGATGGTGGTGTGGTCTGGGGTGGCAGGGCGTGGAGGCTACTGGGTTCAGGTGACGATGATGGCCTTGGCGATGGCGGAGTTGCTGGCCGGGACGGCCAGGACGAGGTGAAGGTGGGTCTGTGCTGGTGGTGGACAGCGGAATTCCGGCTAGGTTAGGGTTAGGTTTTATGATTTGATATATCATGTCGGAGTTGTCGACATGAGACATAAATGTATATGTAAATTGGAATAAGATATGAACCGAGGGTAACACAGACACAATGCACGTATATTTGGGATAGAAATTTGTGGAGGAATAATATGGAGAAAATAATATGGAGGAGTACCTGCCTATTAATAGGATGTAGGAATTCCCAGTTGGATAATGATTAGGATTAGTTTAAACCCAAAATAGATAATTCTCAGCTTAATTTAAAAATCAATCAAATCCAAATCCAAATACAAATCCAATTTAAAACTAGATAATCTAAACTCAATTTAAGTATAAATCCTATCTTTTAACTATTTAAATTAAATCCATAAAATCAAATCGAGATTTAAAATGGCCACAATAAATTCAAATATATATTTTCTAAAATTACAAATAATAATAATTTCAAAAATTATATTATTATTTAAAAATAAATTAATAAATAATTACGATATATGTATGTATGCACAAATAATATTTACAAATATATATTTTTCTAGTATACCATTTTATAAGAAGGCTTTTCATAAATAACTCTTATATTTAGAAATTTTGACAGCTAAAAATAATTATTATTTATATTGTCTTGGAACTATAAAATTAGGAAAAATATTTTTCTAAAAATATGTACGCTCGCACATATTCGCACTCGTCGAGCAATTATGAAAAATAAAATTTCGTGCGCGACATACAATACGACTGTGACGTACAATACAAAAATTTAAATCAGTACTAAATTTAATAAAAAATAGTAAAAATTTAGGGGTTTTACATCTTTATAGTTTACTTACATGCTTATATTCTTCTTCTTTGTTACATGTCATTAATAGTTTCTTCGTTGATTGGTGATATGTGTTTCTTCATATTATGCATATTTGTTTAGTTGTCTTCTTCATATCGTCATTGTTCATGGTTTGATATTGTAGTTCATACCGGATTTGTTCTCACATGTACCATGACTGAGTCGTATCGTGTAATAGGATGAGTGTGCCATAACTGAACTACTATTCCCATTTTTGTTTATTATCAATCTTGGAGTCCACACTATGGCGAGGGTTGATTGTTTGAATTAACCTGCGATTTCACGCTAGGGGCGAGGGCAAGTTATTTGTTCAAACCTGCGAGTCCACACTAGAGGCAAGGGTTTGATTATGGGATTGATTGCTTGAAGCTAACATGCGAGTCCACACTAGGGATGAGGGTTAGTTATTTGTTCAAACCTGTGAGTCCACACTAGGGGCGAAGGTTTGGTTATCCATTGATCTCTTGTCATGTGTTCACCTATTTTTCTTCCAGCAGTTCATTTATGCGTAGTTGTTCACATAATCGTGTATCATTATTGCTTAGCCTTTTTCTGCTTATATCCTGGATTTCCTTTATGCATGATAAACCGTTAGATATGCATGTTTTATGTATCTTGCTAGTCCCCTGAGGACCTGATGATCTCTTCAGGTAGTTGATTACACGGAGTTAGTTAGCTGATCATGATGGTAGTTGATTTACTTCATATTCAGGTATCTTTCGTGATTACATATTTATATTTGTTATTTGCACCATGCTTGTTAGCCTAGTTTTATCGACTCATACTTTCTTTCGAGTCTATTTTGGATATATATATTCCAGTGGGCTGCAGACCACGAACCATATTGTTCCTTCCTGATGTTTAATATTTATATGGATTGAGATATAGTTTTGTCTTGCCATGATTAGGCATGTTACTATAGTCTAGACAGCTTATACTGTAGAAGCATGGAAAATACTAAAGAAAATAATTCATGCGGCCAGGAAAGATCCATGCGGCTCGAAAAATGCATGCGGCTCAGGGAGTCATGCGGCATAAGGAGCTATGCGGCCCAAGACATTCCATGCGGCTCAGAAGACACGTGGCCTGATAGTGCTCCCCTCAGACCCATGTTGCATTAATTGCTATGACGACTGACCCCTCTGAAAAGTTGACAAGCCTGACATAAAGGCAGGTAATTATGACTCTGTCATAATGATGAATCTCTAGGGAAGAGGAAAGAAATCTCTGACACAAATCCCCGAGAGCCATAAAAATGCCACGTGGCCTTGCCACGTGGACATTCGTATGCGGCTCACTGCTTATGCGGTTCAGAATAAATCCTATACGGCTCAGGCCATGAAAGCCTCATGCGGCTCGAGCAAAGAACTTCCCATGCGGCTCAGAGTGAATCTATCCTATGCGGCTCAGGCCTTGAAAGCCTTATACGGCTCGAGCGAGGACTTCTCATGCGGTTCAAGAAGATTATGTCCATGCGGCTCAGGCGGATATGTACCTATACGGCCCACAAGAATTACTCTCCTGTGGTTCGAGGGCTCAAGTGAGGGCCACTGCCCAGGCAGCCCTGACACGTGGGCTTAACCATATGCGGCTCAAATTCATATGCGGCTCACCCGTCATGCGGCCCAGATCCCTCCAGCAGTTCCTAGGACACGTGTCCTAAACCGATTAATTCCTCAGATTTGCTGCCATTAAAGATTGGGTCAAATCCCAATAATCTGGGACACGTGGCAGAAGAATAGATCTAATTTATTCGCAGATATCAGAAGATCAGTATAAAGAAGATTTATTCCAATCAGCATTAATTGCTCATAGGATTTGGTGTAATCTACACCTAATGGCCTAGATTCATCATAATCAAAACGAATGGCCAAGATGGACCAATCCCCAAGCCGCCGCCATCTCCAAAAACTAATCATTGGCAACCCTAATGATCACATCCCACTATTATAAATAGCAAGGTGCCATGCCCTCGTGAGATATATAATTTCAGAGAGAAAAATACGTATATACAGAGAGACTCCCCAATAGTCAGAGAAAAAAATACACAGAGAGAGAGAGAAGCCAGAAGAGCAACAGAGGAGCAAGAAGAGCATTTCTTCGTCAACGCCAACCATCTTTTCACAAGGAGCCAAGGCTGCATACCGATCGTCCAAGGAGTAAGGCAGGGCTGCCGTCGCCTTCCCGAGCCTCTATCGTCACCCCCCAGAATCTAAAATAAACAATTGTACTTAGACTGCTGTACCTAGGTTTTCATCCCTAGGCTTTCTTTGTACAAGCAAGTTTGTAACGTGAAGTAAAAGTTCGGTCCTCCGATAATTGTTCTGTTCTTTTATATTTCATGGCAAACACGATGGCGACTCTGCTGGGGACTAACTTCTCCACGGTTGAGGAGTTGATGACGCAATCGGATGCAGCCAAGCTTGGCTCCATGCAACAAAAGATGGTCGGCCGGTTCGACCAACAGGCGTTCGAAGAAATGCTCTCCGACAAGAGCACTGGCCCGGTCCAGAAGCGAGCCCGCACAAAGAAGGCCTGTAAGGAGTGGAGACCCCGATCCTTCGTTCCTGCTGAAGAGCTTCCCTCTGTTGTTCAAGACGGTGAGCAAGATTCCCCTGCGGTCCCACTTTAGATCGTAGACAACTCTGCTGTCCCCAAGTCCGGCAGAAGAAAACACTATGATGCTGGACTTACAGGGGTAAAGAGGAACTCTATGAGATCCGAGCCGCATAAGGCTATCAGCCGCAGGGAGAAAGCTCATACGGCTACATCCTCCTGTCGCATGAAAAAAAACTCATGCGGCCATATCTGTCAGCCGCATAGCTTATGCGGCTACAGTTGCCAACCACACGGATGAAACTCATGCGGCTGTGGGAGTCAATCGCTTGCAGAAAACCCATGCGGCCACAATTGCCAACCGCATGCGGCCAGCCTGTACGGTCGTGACTCCTAGCCGCACAAAAACAATTCGTCCGACGGCAGAAGACAACCGCATGCAGACAGCCTGCACGGTACCCAGCTCTAGCCGCATAGCGTCCGTTTCACGCTTCTCTCGATCAGTCTTCGACCGTCTCTCATGCGGTCCTGACCCTGATGGTTCTCTGGATGATAAGCCAGACTCTGTGGTACCCAACTTGGACTCCTCCTATTACGCACCCACAAGTGCTAAAAGGAGAAAGTCTAGGGCAGCACGGGCTCATCAGGCCCATTCAGCTGTCCCAACCTCTGACTATTGGGGCATCCCGTTGACTATCACGGGCCTCGAATGGGAAATTGTATGCAACCTCTCGAGTCCAGCCCCCGGCGGCAAACAGACAGAGTGGTTCCTCTGACCTGTGGGAGGCGATCCTCCATAAACGCAAGGAAAGAGAAGGAGTGTCGGCGTGCAAAGAGTCCTCGTTTGGATATCGCTGCACCCAAATCATCGTCAATTGCAGCTGCAACAATACGGCAGTGACGGAAGATCGGCCGTCCGTCTTCCAAAGGCTACAGCACCCGAACTCAGAAGATGAGGCACCTCCTGTTGTCTCCTGCAATTCCGCTCAAAAGGTCCCCGCCGAAGGGAGAAGGAAAAAGATGAGTATCTCCAGTCCCAAGATATCAACCACTACGGCTAAGAAACTATCGTCTAAACGGTTGTCCTCTACCGGTGTATTCCAACACACTCGTTCAAAGACAAAATTTACCGCGATAGGAAATTCATCATCCATATCACTGGGGGTTGAGGGAACTGGGGGTAGCACTCCTCCGAACATCCGCAACAATCCGATGTTTCAAGGAGCCGAGCCCGGACAAACAACTCTTCCATCAGGTGCAATAGACGCTGATGTCCCCGAGGACATCCGTAACTCTCAAGACGAAGCAAGCTCTGAAGCTGGGGATACCGTTCCCTCCGAGTCCGAGCCCGAAGAGAACATTCCTACCTATCCCGATGACTTCTCGGTGCATGGGTACGACTCGGAGGGCACATCCTCCACCGTTCCTTCCATCCCTCCTCATGTAAGGACGGTTTTCATGACGGACAGCAATCAAGGTGGTTCCAATGATCGCCAGCGTATCGACAATCTCGAAGCCATATTACTTGCTTTGGTCAAATCTGTAGACGAGATTAAAGCGGCCATGCCCACTCTACAAGGAGGAATGCTTAGTCAAACAACCATGGGTCCCGCGGTCAATATAGATTCGAACTCAGCAGCACCAAACCCGGGCAATAATCCACCCGAAATAATAGCCCCTACCGCGACAGATGAGACCCGAGAAGTAAGGAGAGAGGTCCAGGAGCTCCGAGCCATGTTCCATGCCCGAGAAAATGCTCAAGATCTCAGAATACGACAGCCATACCCTGCTGAATGGAGGGATGTTCTATTCCTACCAAGATATAAGCTGTTCAATATCAACCCGTATGATGGCAAAACCTCAGCAAGTCGGTACATCACTTACTTTGAGGTCACCACCGACCATCTGCCCCATGATGATGCGATCCTCACACGGTTATTCATTGGGGCATTGGAAGGAGTCGCCTTCGATTGGTACCGCAATCTACCGGACAACTGCATCCACTCCTTCGCCGGCTTCAAGCGCCTGTTCTTGGAACGATTCTACGAAGTAGGACAGGACGTCACTATGTCCACTCTCATGGACGTCGTCCAAGGGGAGAAGGAGTTGACAAGGAACTACATCGAGCGGTTCCGCCAGACCGCCATGAAGCTGCCTTCCAGAAATCTAAATTCCTCTTTGATTAAAATTTGTCAAAAGAGACTGCTTCCAACGATCAGTCTCTGGATGGGCGAAAGTCAATTCAAAGATTGGAAGGCGTTCATCATCAGCGCCACAAGCGCCAAAGAACGACTGAAGAAGGCTCGCCAACTGGGATTGTACATCTCAGAAGGAGAAAATAAGGGCAAACGTCCCAACAACGATAATGGGGGTAATCCCTCCAACAATCGGGACAACAAGGGAAAGCAAGCTATGGTGGCCGACACGGCCCAGAAGCCCGAGTCACAACCAGCAGACAAACAATGGCCTCAGATCACTTACTGTTTCGAAGACGGCCACGTCAAGCCTATCTTGGACATGCTCATACAAGGAGGTAGAATTCAGCTTCCTCCACCAAGATGGGAGCCTCGGTCGGCTGATCTGGAGAACCCAAAGTTCTGTCATTACTACCGTTATGTACACCACGCTACACACGACTGCTACCAACTAAAACGGTACATCCAAAGTCTCATCGATTCGAACGCTCTGGCCATCGACTTCGAAGAGGTAACCGTAGCAGCCAATATGATGTCCGTACAATTCGGCAGCTTCCCTCCAACGGAGGCTCAAGACGGGGTAATCCCCGTCCCTCTGGCAACGGTGGAGATTACCAATCTTCTACCTCCCCGGGAACAGGCTGCTGGTCTAGTACCTTTCACCACCTCACGAGGGAAGGTCATGTGGGTCCATCCAGACTTGGTGTTAGAAGTAACTCGGCCCATACCATCTCCCACCATTAAAAAGAAGAGTGGAAAAGTCAGGACTTGCCACACAATCTCAGCAGACAACGATGAAGCTACAGCCATCGTCACGCGGTCTGGAGCGCAATCCCAACCAGTGGTTGACAGCCCAGCTGAAAATCATCAACCTACTACAACTGATGCTCTGGGACCGGCTCAGCCATCGACGACCGACAAGCCTAGGCCGAAGGAGACTCGCTTCGACAAATCTCTCCGAAAGGATGCAGCCTAAGGGCTAGAGAGGCCCCACAACTTTGACATCTTAGCACAATTGGCTAACACTCCGGCCAAATTGTCACTATACGAACTCCTAAGGCTCTCCAAGGACGTTCGTATTGCATTGAACGAAGCACTCCAAAATGCCGATGCTTATCTGGCTCAATCCAACCTCACCGGGGAGGACTCACCTGTGGATCTCCAAGACAACGCCTGCACGGGAGCAAAGCCCAACATCGTCTTCACTCTGCAGGACATGCTCATCAAAACCAACCTACATGATCGCCTGCTATACTACACGGGATACATCGGCGACGTGAAGGTGGATCGGATGCACATTGATCCTGGCTCTTCCATAAGCATCATACCGAAGGGTCTGCTACATCATCTCCGCATCCCAATGCATCGCCTGACACCTACAAGCACCGCCATCAGCGGTTTCAATTCGGGCAGGAGCTACCCTATTGGGAAGATTCGTCTGAAGTGTCAAATTGGCGACCTCCAATCCGAAGTCACCTGCTATGTCATAGATGCAGACACTTCTTACAACATCCTCTTGGGGTGCCCATGGATACACGATTATATGATCGTGCCTTCCACGCTACACCAGTGCTTCAAATACGTTGACAAATACGGCTTCGTAAAGACAGAATTTGCTGATATCGATCCCTTCAAAGGGGTCGAATCTTACTACTCGGACTCCTACTTATACGAAAAGTCGAAGAGGCACCTTGATGAAGGAAATAAACAAGCTAGTACCGAAACGGCCACGGGATCGGAAGGACCCCTGACGATCCACCTCCAACCTCGCAAACCGGGCAAGTCCGCACCCCTTACCGCCGCTCTGCGGAAGGACGCGATCAACCTCTCGACGCAAGAGGAGCAGATGATAATCCGGCTGCCAAGGTCCGGCCAAGTGCCGAGACCCACAACGGGGCCACTGACAATCAGACCGCCGAGAATCAGTCAACCCCAAACAGGGAAGCTCAATCCCTCCGACAAGCCGCTGACGATACGCCTTCCCAAGAAGGGTCGTCACCTCGATGCAAGGTCTGACACTTCTAGCGAAACAACCACTCCTCGCCCCACGTCGAGTACCAAACTGGGGGTTGCTAGTCTGCCAACAACACCACGCTCAACTCCATCAACTGAACTACTGACAATCAAAGCTCCCTAGGTCGTCCTCTCAGTCTTCATTTACGCAGGGGGTAGCCGAAGAGGAACCGGAGCTAGCCAAGTATATAGCTATCCACACCAACGTCCCCTCCGTCGATGATGTAATCCCCCTAGAAAAGATACCTTACTTCATCAATAAAGGGTTATCTTTGAACTACACCGAGCTCAATAAGCTATGTACAATGTATGCTATAGAACACGGTATAGGAACTCATCTACACACACAGGTGACAAATGTGCACACCGTAATCCAGCTTATTCCAGCAGGAAATGCTTACCGCATAATCGAGGGAGGGGACCATCCAATCATCTTCGGCCGAAAGGACGACCCGTATCCCTTCACCATAAAGGAAGCAGACCTCGGGTCAGATACCGGAAGATTGTCTCTGTATCTTTATAGCCCCCAAGCCAAATATCTTATACAGAAATAGGGGTATGATCTAGAGACGATGCCAGGTTTGAACTACGGCACTGGGCGACGATTACCTTTGAAGCCACCAGTCCCGGCGGGCAAACCACGAGACTACTATAGCAAAACTCGATGCGGGTTAGGGTATGTAACTCCCACAACGACCCCTGAGAGTTCAGATAAAGAGTGTGACTGGCAGTCACATTCAACCAGGTCACCAAGTTCCGACTCGGATACCAGCATCGGAGACATATTCAGACAAGTCCTGTCAGTCAACATGGCATTCGCCGACGCTTACGAAGAAGACGAAGACATCCCCGAAATCTTCGAGCTAGAGCCATGGGCCCAACAATTGGACGCACAATAGGAAAAGCGGTTCGAACTGAGAGAACCTCCTACTGAAGATGAAGTCATACAGGTTGACCTCGACAGTGAATCTTCTCCAAAACCAATTTTCGTCAGTAAAAGCCTAACGGACGAATAACGAAAGTCGCTACTAGAACTTGTCAGAGAATACATTGATGTGTTCGCCTGGAGCTATGAAGACATGCCAGGGTAAAATCCTGACATCGCTCTTCACAAACTTAACATACGGCCAGATGTAAAGCCAGTCAAGCAGCAACAACGACGCTTCCGCCCGGGCATCATGGACGCGATCGAAGCCGAAGTCAACAAACTGATAGCCAGCGGCTTCATTCGTGAAGAACAACATCCAGATTGGGTTGCCAACATAGTACCCGTCCTCAAGAAGAATAGAAAGATTCGAATCTGTATTGACTTCCGCAACCTGAACGAGGCATGCCCCAAAGATGAATTCTCCCTTCCTATCACAGACATCATGATCGACAATACTTGTGGCTTCGAACGTATGTCATTCATGGATAGCTTCTCGGGGTACAACCAAATCAAAATATCTCCTGACGACGAAAAGCATACATCATTCCGAACACCGATTGGCACGTACTGCTACACAGTCATGCCTTTCGGTTTAAAGAATGCTGGCACCACATATCAAAGAGCCATAAGCATCATCTTCAGAGACCACTTACGCAAGACGGTGGAGTGCTACGTTGACGATATAGCCGTTAAGAGCCGTAGTAAGGGAGACCATCTGCAGGATCTAAGGATGGTATTCGACCTAATACGAGCGCACAATTTGAAAATGAATCCTACGAAGTCCTTTCTGGGCGTATCCAGCGGGAAGTTCTTGGGCTTCATCATCACCGCACAGGGTATCCATGTAGATCCTGAGAAGACGAAAGCAATCATGGAGATGGGTCCCCCGAGAAATCTCCGCGAACTCAGAGGTCTTCAAGGGAGGCTAGCTTACATCAGAAGGTTCATTTCCAACCTCTTCGGGCGATGTCGACCATTCACGCACCTCATGAAAAAAGGAGTCCCATTCGTATGGGACGAGGAATGCCAGCGTGCTTTCGACAGCATCAAAGAATATTTGTCAAATCCTCCGGTCTTGGTGGCCCCAGTCCCTGGAAAACCATTCCTGCTTTATGTACGAGCAATGGAACACTCCCTCGGTGCCCTGTTGGTACAAAACAATGATGTAGGCCACGAACTGTAGGATCGTTGAGCACCTCTAGAGGGGGGGTGAATAGAGTGCGTGTGTGCAGCGGAATATAATCACCAATTAAAAAAATTAAATAATGGCAGATATGTAATTGACAGTAAATAAAGATAGAGAATTCAAACTCAGTGACCCAGCGATGTATACTGGTATCCCTCTGAGAGGACTAATCCAGTCTCGAGTACTCTTGCTCGATGTTAATCCACTATGGCACAAGCTTTAACTGAGAGCTTGCAATCTCTTACAACACCGTGCTTGTTGACAAGCGCACGACCAGCTTCACAACACCGTGCTTGGTGACGAGCGCACGACCAGCTCCACAACAGAAAAGTTGTTGAAACTTGAACGACCTCTTTACAACTCTTGAGTAACCAAAAGACTCTAAATCAACTCAGATAGTACTGGCTTTTGGCTAAGAGATGTGTAGGTGAGATTTGAAAATCTTAGATCGTTTTGAAAACACTTGAGTAGTAGAGAAGAGAAGATGAAGAATGAATTGATGATTTGAAACGAAAAGTTCTTCTCTATTTATAGGTGTTTTCACCAATCGAACTCGGGCAGAACTCGGGCAGAGTTCGGGTGCAAATATCTCGCAAAGAGACGTTGCTCGCTGATTTGGAGGCAACAGAAGTTTGAATACAAACTTGACCGAACTCGGTCAGAGTTCGGACCGAACTCGGGCCGAACTCGGCTTGGAGTTCTGTCAGGAGATATTTGAAATTCTTTTGCAAAAACAGTTTTCAAATATGTTTTTGGTTATTTGTAAAATCATTTGAAAAGACTATTTTTGAAATATGTTTTTGAAATATTTGTAAACGAAAATACGAATGGTAAAAGTAGGCTTTTGAAATAAGGACAGTTTTAACCCTAAGCCAGTATTACCAAAATTGATTTTACAATGTAATTCCTAGACTCAATAAAATATAAAATACAGAATAAAAATAAGAACTGAGTCTTCAGAAGATTTGATGATGTTGACGCTTTGATTAATGTGGTACATCGTCCATTGAATATGATTTCATGAATCCTGAAATGATTAGCAGCATTTTCTATATTTTGTGTATTGACTAAAGTGTATGTTGATTATCGAAATCGGGTGTGACCATGGAATGGGCCAACAATCTCCCCCATTTTGATAATTGACAAACTTGAGTCTATACCAAAATATATTTATATCAAATAAAACAAAATATCAAAATACCTGAAAAAAATTTGTTTGGATTTGGAATTATCTCCGCTTTGGTATACTCTTTTTCTCCCCCTTTGTCAAGTAGTAAAATGAATAGGCTCCCCCGTAAATCGTGAAGCCAACAATAGAAAAGACAAGACAAAGTGAAGCAAAAAAAATAATCACAGCATAGACATATATGGAAACAACTGGAATAAAATGAACTATCTCATAATAAACTGAAATATCATAGAGGTTTCCACTAGAAAAAAATACAACTGATAATGTCTAACTAAACAGTTTAGACATGAAATGAAACTACTACATCAACTGTATCAACTAATCAAATCAAAATTCACTATCCCATGGCTGAATCCACGTCACATCGTGGGGTCGTCCGCACCTGGAGGATCATGAGGGAAGTATGCTGTGGTCGGGTCGAAATAATGAAAAGTAACCTCATCAGTAAATCGAGGACCAGGGAAAGCCGGGTGAGGAAGGATGGTGACCGGATGGACTGGATCCTGAGCCAGGCTATAGTGAAGGTCAGCAATACTATTTCTCAGCACCTGGGCCTGAGAAATGTGCCTGAACTTTGAGTCCTGATGACGTTGCGTCGAGACCGCAACAAAATCATCGAAGCGCTGGAAGAAAGTCTGATCGAATCCTGGGGCAGGGGCCGGAGCAGAAGGAGCATCAGCTGCAGGGGCCTCAGCATCAGCAGCTGGAGCAGAAGCAGCTCCAGGAGGTGCAGGAAATCGACGAGAACGAATCAGCTCAATAGGTGGAGAGGAGATGGCACACGTCTCAAGATCAATCTCGAAACGTCGAAAGATCGAAGCAAGGTGCATCGGATAAACTAGATTCCTGCCTGCATTTTTGCAGTTAAGCATCCAGTTCATCATAGTTTTGGGAACGGAGAATGGAATGCCAAAATGAATGTGATATAGAGCAGAAAGTTCCAAAAAGGTAACTTCATCAGTAGATCCTTTCTTCGGAAGAAGAGCAGAAAATACCATACGATGAAGTTCATAAAATGTTTGGTTCAGATGTTTGGAAAAGATTCTCCGGGGAGGAGGGTTAGGGTGGCAGATTAATTCCCTAAAGGAAGCCAAAGTGACATCGGCAGGGAACTGAATGTGGTAGATGTCAACTAATGCATCACCAAGATCAGGAATATGAAAGTATTCGCTGATATCAGTGGCGCTAAATTCTAACTCTTGCCCAGCAATGCAAGAATAGAAATTATCGTTAGGTTTTACCTGCAGATTGCAGTAAAACATGCGAACGGCGATGTCATAAATGCTCTCTTGGACCTCAAAAAAATTGCGGTATCCAAGTTGGTCAAAGATTGGAGCATATTCAAAGAAAGTAGTAAAGTTAACGAAGGCTCCAGAGCAAATACGACGACTAGAGAAAGAATCAAACCAGAGATCCGAGAAGTCTTTGTCGGGAAACAAAGTAGAATCGTACTCTTCGGGATCTCTAGGTCTAGCTGGACTAAAGAGACTAGCAGGGGTATAGTCAGAGGATGAGGAAGCACCTTGGGAAGAGTTTCCTCTTTGACGCTTGGGGGGCCATGAGGAGATGGATAGCAAATACCTTCAAAGAAAAAAAAGGAAGAAGAAGGAAGATGACCGCCCACTGGAACTCGTCAAACCCTTGCTAATATGGAGGAGGAGAGGCTTCTAGTAGAGGAGGAGGGCTTTCCACGTTTTGGTGTGAAGAAAATGTGGAAGGAAAGTTGGAATATAAAGCCTCTAGGGCCGGCTGTTCGGTTCTGGAAGTTACCACAACGCCGACCGAACTCGGTCCGAATTCGGTCCGAACTCGGTCAGAGTTCGGGCCGAGTTCGGCCACTTGCATTCCCGAGACTGTCAAAGCAGTCAGGTAAATAAAAGTTGTAATTAATAACGTTTGACTGGTTTATTAAATAACTGCTGTTATTTTCAGGTTAACTATAGGGGTTATCCCAGCTAACGGAGGTTCACCGGAGAACTCTTAAATACCGCTTCGCTTCGACCGTAGCCGTGGTGACAGACATACCCTTTATAAGTTTGTCCCCAAAAATAATTTTTGTTAAATAATAAGTTATCAAGTCATAAATACAGTTTTAATTACCATATGCATTATGAGTTCGAGAATTCAAGAATGCCGAGCTCACGCCTCAAGATGTTAAAACGGTCTTCAGCCAATGGTTTAGTGAATATATCTGCAAGTTGATGAACAGTGTCAATAAATTCTAAGCAAATATCCCCGTGTTGTTGATGATCACGAAGAAAATGATGTCTAACTTCTATGTGTTTTGTGCGTGAATGACAAACAGGGTTCTTAGTCAGATTAATTGCACTAGTATTATCACAATAAATAGGAACATTTGTATAGTGCAGATTGTAGTCCTCTAAGGTTTGCTTCATCCACAAAATCTGAGCACAACAACGTCCTGCGGCGATATATTCAGCCTCAATTGTTGATAATGCTACTGAATTTTGTTTCTTGCTAAACCAAGAGACTAAGGCCTTTCTCAAGAAATGACACGTGCTACTGGTACTTTTACGATCTACTTTGCATCCAGCAAAATCCGCATCCGAGTAACCTATAAGGTCAAAGGATTTGGTTTTGGGATACCATAAGCCAACTGTAGAAGTTCCTTTAAGGTATCGGAAGATACGCTTAACAGCACTAAGATGTGAATCCTTAGGGTTTGCCTGATAACGTGCACATATGCAAATGCTAAACATAATATCAGGGCGACTAGCAGTTAAATATAATAAACTACCAATCATACCTCGATACTTACGCTGATCGACAGGTTTGCCACTTTTATCAGTATCAAGCTTTGTAGATGTTGCCATAGGAGTCCCGATTGGCTTTACATTCTCGAAGTCGTACTTTTTCAGTATGTCCTTCGTATACTTGGCTTGGTTGATGAATGTTCCGTTCGAGTGTTGTTTGATTTGCAGTCCTAGGAAGAAGTTCAGCTCTCCCATCATACTCATCTCAAACTCACTCTGCATACACTTGGCAAAATCTTGACAGAGTTGTTCATTAGTAGAACCAAATATAATGTCATCTACATAGATTTGCACTAGAAGAATGTCATCATTCATGGATTTAATAAATAAAGTAGTATCAATCTTGCCTTTTGAAAATCCATTATCAAGTAAGAAGGCGCTTAGGCGTTCATACCAAGCACGAGGTGCTTGTTTGAGTCCATAAAGTGCTTTCTTAAGCTTGAAGACGTGATCAGGTTTTTGAAAATCTTCAAAACCAGGGGGTTGTTTCACAAAAACCTCTTCTTTCAAAAATCCATTTAAAAATGCGCTTTTCACGTCCATTTGAAAAAGTTTGAAATCATTAAAATATGCAAATGCGCAAAACATGCGAATGGCTTCTAGTCTAGCAACAGGAGCATAGGTCTCATCATAATCAATTCCTTCTTCTTGATTATAACCTTGTGCAACTAGACGTGCTTTGTTGCGTAGAACTTGTCCATCTTCACTGAGTTTATTTCGGAACACCCATTTGGTACCAATTATCGATTGACCAATAGGTTTAGGAACGAGTTCCCAAACTTGGTTTCTCTCAAATTGATTAAGTTCCTCTTGCATGGCAGAAATCCAAAATTCATCAGAAAAAGCTTCATCAACATTTTTAGGTTCTATTTGTGAAATAAAAGCGACATTTGCTGCTATATCAGAATCTTTAAGAGATGAACGTGTACTTACACCTTTGGATATATCACCTAAAATGAGAGTTTCTGGATGATCTGGCTTGAATCTCAATGATTCAAATCTTTGGGCCATACCTTTCACAAGGCTTTTCTCAGTTCCTGTATCTTCAGAACTTTTATCAGTTCTTGCCTCTTGGGTAGGATCTTTCTCAGAACTCTTCTTAGTCTTTTTATATGCATCTTCATCATCACTGTCGCTAGATCTGTGACTATTCAACTCATCAAAGGTAACATTAATACTTTCTTCAACAATCATAGATCTTTTATTGAAAATTCTATATCCCTTACTCTTAGCAGCATATCCGAAAAATATTCCGTCATCTGCTTTGGAGTCGAACTTTCCCAAGTTATCCTTGGTGTTCAGGATGAAACAGCGACAACCAAAAACTTTAAAATAAGAAATGTTTGGAATCCTTCCAAACCAAAGCTCATATGGTGTTTTCTTCGAGATTGGTCGAATTAACACCCTATTTAAAATATGACAGGCTGTACTAACAGCTTCTGCCCAAAAATATTTAGGAAGATTATGCTGATTAAGCATGACTCTAGCCATTTCGCTTAGAGTTCGGTTCTTCCGCTCCACAACACCATTCTGTTGGGGAGTTCTAGGACAAGAAAATTCGTGGTAATATCCACTATCATCACAAAACTTTTTGAAATCAGAATTTTCGAATTCGCCACCATGATCACTTCGGATACGAGTAATCATGAAGCCTTTTTCGTTTTGTACCTTTTTACAAAATATCTGAAATTCAAAAATAGCATCACTTTTGTTTGATAAAAAGTAAACCCAAGTAAATTGAGAGAAATCATCAACAATAACAAAAGCATAGAGTTTACCGCCAAGACTAGCGACTCTACTAGGACCAAATAAATCCATATGAATCAACTGCAAAGGTCTCGAAGTACTTACAGCGTTGATGGATTTAAACGTAGACCTATGTGCTTTGTTCTTTTCACAGTCAGCACATACCATATCTCTCTTGAATGGAATCTCAGGGAGTCCTTTTACCAACTTCTTTGTATTCAGACGTGAGATAGTATCCATGTTTGCATGTCCTAGTCTCATGTGCCATAGCCAGCTTTCATCTTGATTGGCTACTAGGCACCTTCCTGCATTATTAGTATTCTCCAAAAAGAAAACATAAATGTTGTCTTCTCTAATCCCTTTATATACGGGATCACCAGATGACATATCATATATGGTACATTTATCTTTCACAAAATTGATACCATAACCATTATCTGCCAAATGACTTATGCTCAATAGGTTATGTTTCAATTCAGTTACTAGACAAATATCCTTTATTATTGGATAAGGAGAAATACCTACAGTACCATTACCTATAATATCACCTCTCAAGTTATTTCTGAAGGAGACGTATCCTTCTTTCTTCATCGATAGCGTAGCGAATAAGGATTCATCACCAGTCATGTGTCACGAACATTTGCTATCGAGGATCCATTTGCTTCTAGCATGAGAGGGTTGAGGGTCCACCTATAAAACAAGTAGATGAATCCTTTGGTACCCATTTTCTGAAGGGTCCATACTGATTAGTTTTAGGTCTCCAGACTAAAGTGTGATTGTCAACAAGCTTTCTTGCTAAACAATACTGTGATATGTGTCCGTGTGTACCATAATAAGTGCAAGTCAGTTTGGAACCAGATGTGGTTGAAACTGTGTTCACATGCTTGTTTGGTTTCTTGGAGAACCTATAAGTGAAAGCATGATGATACTCGTGTTTCTTCAGTGCTTTTTTGTTTTTAGTCCTCTTAGGTGTATGCTTTGTATTAGGACTAAAATTAAGCTGTGTCACAGGCATTTCCTGTTTGCCTAACTTGATTTCTAACTTTTTAGAAATCGCAATAGACTTTTCATATTTAGCAGTCATAACTGAGAGTCTCTGTTCTGTTACTAAGTGCATCTTCTTCTCTGTGTCATACAACTTTTGTATCTTACCATAATCTCTTTCTTTCTTTTGAATAGTGAGGATAGCCTCATGATAGTCTACCTTGAGTTTGGCTATCTCTTCCGTGTTACCGGTAGTAGATGTCTCTTTAATATCTTGAATAAGATTGGACAATCTAGCTAACTCGGTTGTGTATGCCTTAATCTCTTTTCGAGATTGCTTATACTTGTCAAGCACATTTTTGTGTTCTTCAAGTAAATCGCTAAAGGCATTTTCTAACTCATCGAAAGTAAATTCATCATATAGAGGGTTTGAAGATACCTTATCAAATGTCATAAGACAGACATTTGCATTGCCGCAGGGTCTATTCTCTTCTTCAGAATCACTGGCATCACTTTCATGCCAGATACTTGTGTTGGCATACTTTCGACCAGTTGTAGCTTTTCTGCTTGATCTTGATCTGTCATATGGACTGCTCTTTTTGGTGGTTGGACAGTCCTTCTTCATGTGCCCTGACTTCTTACATCCAAAGCATATGGTTTCATCTTCATTGCTTTCTTGGACATCTTTCTTCTTTCTGCTTGTAAACTTTAGGTACTTCCTGAAGTTCTTCACAAGTAGGGCTTGTTCATCACCACTTGATGATTCTTCATCGGAATCGTTGTATGTAGATTTTCTTGCTTGAGCTTTGAAGGCAATTGTTTTCTCCTTTGGTGTTGCTTCTTCAAAATCTTGTAAGTCGAGTTCATGGGTCATGAGCTTGCCCATCAAAGTTTCCAACGACATTGTGGTGAGGTCGTTTTCTTAGATAATTGCTGTGGCTTTTGGATTCCAGTTCTTTGTTAGAGCCCGCAGCACCTTTCTAATCTTCTCGTGATTGCTGTAATCCTTACCAAGAGATTGCAAAGGATTAGTTATATCAAGAAAACGGGTAAACATCTGTGTAATTGACTCACCGGGTTTCATCTTAAAAGATTCATATTCCTGAGTCAGTCTACTAATTTTGGATTCTTTCACTTGGGAAGTCCCTTCATGGGTTACCTCAAGGAGTTTCTAAATTTCGTGAGACGTCTTGCAGGTTGAAACTCTGTTGAACTCGGTTTTGTCAATTGCACAGAATAGTGCATTAATGGCTCGAGCATCAAGACTAGCCTTTGCTTTTTCAGCATCGGTGTACTTGTCATACGGCTTTTCCATAAGAATACCTTCAACCACTGTGGATGGTGGTTTCTTATACCCATCAATGACTATTGACCAAAGATCAAAATCTAGAGATTTTAGAAAGAAAGTCATTCGTGTTTTCCAGTATGTGTAATTTGTTCCATCAAATAGGGGAGGTCTATTTGTGGATTGCCCTTCACCGTTGAATATAGATTTCACGGCTGCCATATATATACTCTCTAGGGTATGTTATATAAGAATATAACCTGCTCTGATACCAATTGTAGGATCATTGAGCACCTCTAGAGGGGGGTGAATAGAGTGCGTGTGTGCAGCGGAATATAATCACCAATTAAAAAATTAAACAATGGCAGATATGTAAGAGACAGTAAATAAAGATAGAGAATTCAAACTCAGTGACACAGCGATGTATACTGGTATCCCTCTGAGAGGACTAATCCAGTCTCGAGTACTCTTGCTCGATGTTAATCCACTATGGCACAAGCTTTAACTGAGAGCTTGCAATCTCTTACAACACCGTGCTTGGTGACAAGCGCACGACCAGCTTCACAACACCGTGCTTGGTGACGAGCGCACGACCAGCTCCACAACAGAAAAGTTGTTGAAACTTAAACGACCTCTTTACAACTCTTGAGTAACCAAAAGACTCTAAATCAACTCAGATAGTACTGGCTTTTGGCTAAGAGATGTGTAGGTGAGATTTGAAAATCTTAGATCGTTTTGAAAACACTTGAGTAGTAGAGAAGAGAAGATGAAGAATGAATTGATGATTTGAAACGAAAAGTTCTTCTCTATTTATAGGTGTTTTTACCAACCGAACTCGGGCAGAACTCGGGCAGAGTTCGGGTGCAAATATCTCGCAAAGAGACGTTGCTCGCTGATTTGGAGGCAACAGAAGTTTGAATACAAACTTGACCGAACACGGTCAGAGTTCGGACCGAACTCGGGCCGAACTCGGCTTGGAGTTCTGTCAGGAGATATTTGAAATTCTTTTACAAAAACAGTTTTCAAACATGTTTTTGGTTATTTGTAAAATCATTTGAAAAGACTATTTTTGAAATATGTTTTTGAAATATTTGTAAACGAAAATACGAATGGTAAAAGTAGGCTTTTGAAATAAGGACAGTTTAACCCTAAGCCAGTATTACCAAAATTGATTTTACAAAGTAATTCCTAGACTCAATAAAATATAAAATACAGAATAAAAATAAGAACTGAGTCTTCAGAAGATTTGATGATGTTGACGCTTTGATTGATGTGGTACATCGTCCGTTGAATATGATTTCATGAATCCTGAAATGATTAGCAGCATTTTCTATATTTTGTGTATTGACTAAAGTGTATGTTGATTATCGAAATCGGGTGTGACCATGGAATGGGCCAACACGAACAAGCCATATACTATCTCAGCCGAATGATGGTTGGACCCGAGCACCGATACACCGCGGTTGAGAAGGAATGCCTCGCCTTGGTGTTCGCCATTCAGAAAATACGACACTATGTCACCGGACAAACGATACATGTGATCTCACGGGTCAACCCTCTCAGAGTCCTCATGACTAAACCAGGGACACTTAGCTCTCGACTCGCTACATGGGCAATATTGTTGTCCCCTTATCATATGATCTTTGTCCCACAAAAGGCAGTCAAAGGTCAAGCCCTGGCGAACTTTTTAGCAGCCCACCCAGGCTCGGAGTCCTCCAGAATATACGAAGTGATTCCAGACGAGGTCGTCGACTCGCATGCAACCTCTCACGAGGCTATATGGCGAATGTTCTTTGACGGTGCTTCAAGGATCGGACCTAAAGGTAATATAGTCGTCGGAGTCGGGGTAGTGCTGGTCTCCCCTTCCGGATTGGTGATCAACCGTGCCTATTTCCTCACAGAACCATGCTCTAACAATGTGGCCGAGTATAACGCTCTGGTCATTGGCCTCCAACTTGCAAGATAGCTGGGGGTAGAATACCTTAAAGCATACGGCGATTCCCAACTAATCGTCAATCAGATCCAGGGTTCGTACGAAGTCCACCACGAAGACATGATCCCTTATCACCAAATAGCGATCGATATCATCTCGTCATTTGAGGGGTTCTTCATCGAGCACGTCCCCAGACTCTGAAATATTAAAGCCGATGCCCTAGCTGGTCTTGCCGCTTCCCTAGCAGTTTCGAATTATGATTGCCAATCAGTGGATGTGATAGGCCACGAACTGGTCTGTCCCAAAAATAATATGTAATTCATGGCAAGTTATTCCGCACAGACGATCGATGATGCCCCAGATTGGAGACAACCATTCATCGACTTCGTCGTCTACGACATCCTGCCCGAGAACCCAAAGGAAGCCACTTCCATCAGAAGGCGTTCTCTCAGATTCTTCTACGATACAAAGACGAAGATGCTGTATCGCCGCTCCTACGACGGATTATTGCTTCGCCGTCTGTCAAACGCAGAAGCCAAAGAAGCAGTACGAAAAGCTTATGACAGTGTCTGCGGGGCCCACCAGCCCGGCCCAAAACTACAAGATCGTCTTCGCCGAATGGGCTACTATTAGCCCACGATGGTGGCAGATGCGATCGAATATGCTAGAAAGTGCAAAGCCTGCCAAGTCCACGCGGACTTCATTCACCAACCATCCGAATTTTTACATCCGACAGTGGCGCCCTGGCCATTCGAAGCATAGGAAATGGATATCATTGGTCCAATCACCCCACCTTCCTCCCGAGGACATCGCTTCATACTTGCGATCACTGATTACTTCTCCAAGTAGGCGGAAGCTGTCCCACTCGCCGAAGTCAAGACTTCGAACGTGATCAGCTTCCTGAAGCATCACGTCATCTACCGCTTTAGACTGCCCCGAAGGATCATCCATGATAATGGTCCGCAGTTTGCAAGCCACGCATTCTATCGATTTTGCGATAAACACCGTATCCAGAATATCGCTTCGACGCCGTACAACCCGGCAGCAAACGGGTTAGCAGAGGCGTTCAACAAAACAATCATCAAACTCCTCAAGAAGTTCATCTCCTCCAATAAGCGCGACTGGAACGAGAAGCTCGGCGAGTGCTTATGGGCTT
Source organism: Iris pallida (assembly GCA_029216955.1). Classification (NCBI taxonomy): domain Eukaryota; kingdom Viridiplantae; phylum Streptophyta; class Magnoliopsida; order Asparagales; family Iridaceae; genus Iris; species Iris pallida. The sequence goes on along the minus strand of JANAVB010020799.1, from coordinate 2,575,002 downwards.
ATCGCACCACAATTCGGACCGCCACCGGGAATACACCATTCTCTCTAGTATACGGGAGTGAGACAGTTCTCCCGTTAGAGACTCAAATACCCTCACTCCGCGTCGCCCTCACTTATCAATTGACAACGGATGATAACTACCGACGTCGACTGCAAGAGTTAGAGGCCTTAGATAAAAAGCGCCTCCTAGCTCAGCAAAGGATCGAGCTATACCAAGCACGCATCTCAGGAGCCTTCAACAAGAAGGTCAAAATCAGAACATTCCAAGTGGATGATCTTGTTCTGGCAGTTCGGAGGTCGATGGTCATGACTCACAAGACCGCCGGCAAGTTCCAGCCAAAGTGGGAAGGTCCATTTGTTATCGAGGCCGTGTTCTCCAACGGTGCTTACCGTCTCGCCAAGCAGAACGGAGACTTGCTCATATTGCCCGTCAACGGCAAGTTCCTGAAGAAATACTAAGTTTAAACAACATTCTCCAGATCATCGAGTCACGTACCCGCTGGTACCACTGAACTCGCTCCATAAATTTCCAGATTATTGAGTCATGTATCCGCTGATACCACTGAACTCACCCTCATAGTTTTCCAGATTCTCGAGTCACGTACCCGCTGGTACCACTGAACTCACTCCATAAATTGTCAGATTTTTGAGTCACGTTCCCGTTGGTACCGCTGAACTCATATCCACCATTCTCCAGATTCCCGAGTCATGTACCCGCTGGTATCGCTGAGCTTGTACCCACAATATTCCAGATTTTTGAGTCACGTACCCGCGTGTACCGCTGAACTCATGCCCTTCTTCCATAAAGATATCCTAAATTTCCAAGTCATGTATCTGTTGGTACCTCTGAACTTACACTTTGATTCCAACGTTCATGGATTGTCGAGTTATGTACCCATCGGTACCCCTGAACTTACATCCTGGTCACTCTTTTGAAAGAAAGTCATGTATAACCATACCGCTGAACTTTCTTCCTACAAGAGATCCTCCCTTATGATCTAATACCTGCACGCCCAGTGCACAACAAAGGTAACGGGTCCACAAACTTCCAAGACGGCCATGTCCTCATTACCTCTGAGCCGTTCCACTTCCGCCAAAAACAAATCACCCCCTACGTAGAACTTCCATGTCCTCATTACCTCTGAGTTGTTCTATGTGCCCTCCTTCATTGAGCCCACTCCTGTCATGTCCTCATTACCTCTGAATTGGAAGGCTTCGTCGAAGAAACCTTCATACTTGCCATGTCCTTATTACCTCTGAGTAAGTATGATAATCCCCTTTCGACCTATTATCTGTACCCACAACCGGAGTATGCCAAGGGTAATAGGTCCACAAATATCCTCTATTGACCATCAATATCCTCCGTCGAGTTCACTCCTGCCATGTTCTCATTACCTCTGAGTAGGAAGACTCTGCGTTTAAAAAACCTTCCCACTTGCCATGTCCTCGTTACCTCTGAGCAAGTATGTCGGTTCCCCTTCATCCTATTATCCGTGCCCTAAACCAGGGTACGCCAAGGATAATAGGCCCACAAATATCCTTAGCTAAATTTCTCAGCACAAACCTACCACCTCATCATGCCCCAGGAGCCCAGCTGCTCTACGGCATTCCTTTTTTCAATACCAAGGGCACCCATGACCACTTTGCTATGGCTGCTTCAGGTATCCTGACTGAAACTTGTTATCTCTACCTAAAACTAAGGTACGCCATGGGTAACAGGTCCACAAATATATCCCCTATGCGGGGGAGAACACCACCACAATATCATAGGCACAGCAGGCAATACAAATGAAGGGTAGAACTGAAAGTACTCTTTATTTGAAGGAAGAAAAAAGCATTACATAGTTCGGGACCACGTCCCTTTCAAAAAAAAAAAGCTTCATGCGGCTCAAGCTCAGAAGAACGCTTATGCAGCTCCGTACAATAAAAAGTCTATGCGGTTTAGCGTGACTTATGCAGCTTCGCCGACAAGGCACGCATACAGACGCGGTAGTTCTCTTATGCGGCTCGCAGCTCAGCCGTAGGGCGAACATGCAATTTACAAAGGCTCGTGCATAAAGTATACGACGTAGCCATGGCGGTTGGGGTTCTTTAACTCATGCATTGTCCTTACCAGTAATGGGGGGTGAACGTCAGGATGAACATCAGGTACGACGACTGGCGGAGTAGCAGCCGCAGCCGAGGCGGAAGTGGGGTCCGTCTTCTTGCCCTTTACTGCCACGGTCTTCTTGGGAGCCATTAATTATCGAAGAGGAGAAGGGCAATCGAGATAGGGAAGGTCTGAGGAAGAAGAAGGAAAATAAAAAAGTCTTCTCTCTCTTCAAACTTTTCCTATTTATAGGAAGACGGGAGAAGGAGGACATGTGGGCCAATGACCGACTCATGAAGAGCGAAACCGACTCCTTGGGTTTCATCTCCAAGATTCACCCAAGGCGTCAAATCCGAAAGATTTAATAAGCTGACTCTTGGGATTCCCTCCTACAAAGACGGCGCTGAAACGAATTTGAGGCAATTAAAGACCTGTACACGTGGCAAGCAGCTATGCGGCTGAACAGTCTCCTGCGGCTAGGTCACTTATGCGGCTGAATAATCCATGCGACCAAGACTTCTATGCGGCCAAAATTTCATATGCGGCTAGAAGAACACAGCCATGCTTCTTATTCAAAGTATTTCAATTTTATAAATTGAAAACTTTGAAGGGGGTCCTGTAGAAGCATGGAAAATACTAAAGGAAATGATTCATGCGACCAGGAAAGATCTATGCGGCTCGGAAAACGCATGCGGCTCAGGGAGTCATGCGACATAAGGAGCTATGCAGCCCAAGACATTCCATGCGGCTCAGAAGACACGTGGCCTAATAGTGCTCCCCTCCGACCCATGCTGTATTAATTGCTATGACGACTGACCCCTCTGAAAAGTTGACAGCCCTGACACAAAGGCAGGTAATTATGACTCTGTCATAATGATGAATCTCTAGGGAAGAGGAAAGAAATCTCTGACACAAATCCCCCGAGAGCCATAAAAATGCCACGTGGCCTTGCCACGTGGACATTCGTATGCGGCTCACTGCTTATGCGGTTCAGAATAAATCCTATGCGGCTGAGGCCATGAAAGCCTCATGCGGCTCGAGCAAAGAACTTCCCATGTGGCTCAGAGTGAATCTATCCTATGCGGCTCAGGCCATGAAAGCCTCATGCGGCTCGAGCGAGGACTTCTCATGCGGTTCAAGAAGATTATGTCCATGCGGCTCAGGCGGATATGTACCTATGCGGCCCACAAGAATTACTCCCCTGTGGTTCGAGGGCTCAAGTGAGGGCCACTGCCCAGGCAGCCCTGACACGTGGGCTTAACCATATGCGGCTAAAATTCATATACGGCTCACCCGTCATGCGGCCCAGATCTCCCTAGCAGTCCCTAGGGCACGTGTCCTAAACCGATTAATTCCTCAGATTTGCTGCCATTAAAGATTAGGTCAAATCCCAATAATCTGGGACACGTGGCAGAAGAATAGATCTAATTTATTCGCAGATATCAGAAGATCAGTATAAGGAAGATTTATTCCAATCAGCATTAATTGCTCATGGGATTTGGTGTAATCTACACCTAATGGCCCAGATTCATCATAATCAAAACGAATGGCCAAGATGGACCAATCCCCAAGCCGCCGCCATCTCCAAAAACTAATCATTGGCAACCCTAATGATCACATCCTACTATTATAAATAGCAAGGTGCCATGCCCTCGTGAGATATACAATTTCAGAGAGAAAAATACGTATATACAGAGAGACTCCCCAATAGTCAGAGAAAAAAAATACACAGAGAGAGAGAAGCCAGAAGAGCAACAAAGGAGCAAGAAGAGCATTTCTTCGTCAACGCCAACCATCTTTTCACAAGGAGCCAAGGCTGTATACCGATCGTCCAAGGAGTAAGGCAGGGCTACCGTCGCCTTCCCGAGCCTCTATCGTCACCCCCCAAAATCTAAAATAAATAATTATACTTAGACTGCTGTACCTAGGTTTTCGTCCCTAGGCTTTCTTTGTACAAGCGAGTTTGTAACGTGAAGTAAAAGTTAGGTCCTCCGATAATTGTTCTGTTCTTTTATATTTTATGGCAAACACGATGGCGACTCTGCTCGGGACTAACTTCTCCACGGCTGAGGAGTTGGTGACGCAATCGGATGCAGCCAAGCTTGGCTCCATGCAACAAAAGATGGTCGCCCGGTTCGACCAACAGGCTTTCGAAGAAATGCTCTCCGACAAGAGCACTGGCCCGGTCCAGAAGCGAGCCCGCACAAAGAAGGCCCGTAAGGAGTGGAGACCCCGATCCTTCGTTCTTGCTGAAGAGCTTCCCTCTGTTGTTCAAGACGGCGAGCAAGATTCCCCTGCGGCCCCACTTCAGATCGTAGACAACTCTGCTGTCCCCAAGTCCGGCAGAAGAAAACACTATAATGCTGGACTTACAGGGGCAAAGAGGAACTCTATGAGATCCGAGCCGCATAAGGCTATCAGCCGCAGGGAGAAAGCTCATGCGACTACATCCTCCAGCCGCATGAAGAAAACTCATACGGCCATATCTGTCAGCCGCATAGCTTATGCGGCTACAGTTGCCAACCACACGGATGAAACTCATGCGACTGTGGGAGTCAATCGCTTACAGAAAACCCATGCGGCCACAATTGCCAACCGCATGCGGCCAGCCTGTACGATCGTGACTCCTAGCCGCACAAAAACAATTCGTCAAGGATACGACGAAGAGAAAAGGACGTATGGGATGCATTCACAGATAATCATAGTAGTATATGGGTTTTACAAAATAAGATTTGGCCTTATACTAGATTATTAGTTGCAATGTAGACTAGTTATCTTAGAAATCCTTGACAGATGCCATGACCATGAGAATAATTGATAGCTAGTAGGACCTCGTCTTCTACCATCACTGATGTACTTTTTTCTTAAATTTCAAGGATGAAATTTTTTTATGGTGGGTAGATTTGTAACCCATCTTCCCAAATTTTAAAAATATTTATTTAATTATTTATTTAAATTAAATAGTATTTCTTGTAATTTTATAAATATTTAATTAATTATTATTATAGAAGGTCTTAGTCATTGTTAAGTTTTGGAGTTTAAGATAACAAAAAATCATGGCACAGATAGTGTAGTCGTGTACTTTGACTAGTGTTTTAGCTTTGAAAGGGAAGGCCAAGCCATAAATGTATCCCAACTAGGAAAACCAGGCCAAGTTGTGACATGACTCCTATAAACAATTTAATTAGTTAATTATTGATAGTATAACTTTTAGAAGACCCGATTGTACCAATTCAGCCCGGACTTGACCTGAACCCAATCCAAGCCCAGGTGGTCATGTAGTACGACCAACGACGTCCATGTAAATATATAGATGTGTATATATCTATTGATAGTTTATTTTTTATAGTCTAGTAAGTAATTTCTAGAAATTGACTAATTATTATAACATATGCATTATTTGCTATTTTAATTTATATTTACCTTGAAAAATATGATATATAATTTTCTTAGATATCCTTGTGTATTTCGGGGTCTTATATATATTTGGGTGTGTGTGCCTATTTAATAATTGCATATAATATTTTATTATTAATTATAAAGGTTAACATATATTTTTTATATAAGTTTATTGCTATTGAAAACACTATGTTATTTAGATTATGATAACAATTTCTAAAATAAGTATTTTTGATTTGGTATTAATAGGAGTATCCATATAGGGATATGTATAGTTAGAGTGATATATATATATTTATATATATATATATTATATATATATATATATATATATATATATATATATATATATATATATATATATATATATTCCGCATGCTTATTCGCCTCCCTGGATTAATCATAAGAGTTTTTTTCGCAGGCTGGGCCCCCACACCGAGCGAGAGGCAAGGAGGGGAGATCGAGTGAGCGATATTTTGGAGTTGGGGTAGCTGCAGCCGACCACTCATAGATGGGCGCGAGTAGCGGCCGCATACATTGGGCGGTGCCCAGTAGACACCAGCCGAGAACGGGATGTGTGGGCATGAAAGGACATGCTGGAAGATTACTTTAACAACAACATAGCGCACAAGATAATTAGGGCGCCGGGCAGTAAGCAAGCTAATGTAGATGTCATCTGGGCATCCTCGATCGCGAGTAAAATGCAGATATGTTTATACAAGCTCCTTCTCAAGGGACTACTTACCAAAGACAGGTTACAACGCCTTGGAGTGCAAATAACCGACACCAGATGCCCGCTATGCTTACTGGAAGCAGAGAATATTGAACATATCTACTTCAAGTGTGCTACAACGAAAGAGATTTAGCAAGCTCAGTTGCTCAAGCTAGGTTTGTAGACAAGGTGGGAGGAAGACGTAGAGAGGGCGATACAGAGGATCCGTGACAATAAAATAAGGGGTACGCAATGGTTCAGGGAGGCGATCGCCAGGCTCTCCGCAGCTATATGGACCATATGGAAGGAGCGCAATATTCGAGTCTTCGACAGCAGCCAGACAGCATCCATAGGTATTACACATAATATAGACTAAGATGTAAAGGAGATGGGATTACTGGGAGGTCCCTAACACTGATTGTAAATTGCTAGTAATTCTTGATTAATAACACTTATCTTTTCCATATATATATATATATATATATATATATATATATATATATAATTTATAAATGACTCCCTCCGCTCAAGCGCCTCGGGAGCGATCGCCCTCCTGACCAGCTTTCGATCTCCCGGCGTCTGGCGGGCACCCAGGCACCCTCCGCCCGTTCCTACCGTCTTCTCCTCCTCCTTTCCTTATGTCCGGTTCCCCCTCCTATGTTCCCAATCGGTCGGCGGCGCAGCCGCTTGGCCTCGGGCCCTCGCTTGGGCTCCTTCCGGTCCTTTCCTTCCCTCCGTCATCTGCGGCCTCCTTCTCCGCGGCGGTCGAGGCGTGCTCTTCCTCCGACAGCGGCCCAGGACCCAACCCCCCTCAGTTCAGATCCCCGGCTGGCGGCCAAACTCGGTGGGTTCCTCCATCCGGATGGTCCTTCCGGCGCTCTCGACCGGTTGGAGCGGCCGGCCCCCGTCGATCACTCGACGGCCCTCTGTCCCAAGTCGCTCTTATGCCTCATGGACTGTGCCACTTCGGGTCCTGCAACGAGTGTCAGGACAGCCTAGAAGCACGTGGCTACTCCCTAATTCTCGTCTGGAGGATCCAACCTGGGTCCCACCATGGGATATGCTGACTTGCGTGCCTATGCGCCCAAGGAGTTTGCTCATTGCCTTCACGCCCATGCAACCCTTGGCCAGTCCAGTGGGGTGATGGGCCATGCGCCCAGTGCCTGCAGTGCGTATGCGTCCATGGTAGATGCATGCGATGCACCACTCCCTGCCCTCCCCTATGCACCCCCTATGGGGTGATGGGCCATGCAACCCCTGGCCAATCCAGTGGGGTGATGGGCCACGCGCCCACTGCCTGTCATGCGTATACGCCCGTGGTAGATGTATGCTCTGCCCCACTTCCTGCCCTCCACCTATGTGCCCCCTGCGGTGCTCTCCTGTCCGCCGTACAGTTCCATGTTCCATCTCCTCTCCATACTGTGCAACCGGCTCCCTACTTCTTCCCCTGCCCAGCTTTCCTCTGCGATCTCCAGCCCCGGGCGACACGATGGGACGACCGACGCCTATGCACGTGACCGGTGGCAAGCTCCGTCATCGATTCGGTCGTCGCCGGCTTCGGGTTCCCCCCTCCCCGTCGCCCCCACGTCACCCCTATCTCCTCCGTCCGCCTTAGCAGCGCCCCCATCGCTCCGTGCAGGCTTAGACTAGGGCGCAGCTGGCCCTCGTCGGCCTCATTGCCCCCGAGATCGCCCAGAAACTTCGGTGGATCCCTGGACAGGCACTCGACCTGCCATCCGGCTCGGGCATTGCCTCTCCCCTCAGGTGGCCGCTAGTAGCTGGCACCGCGGAGCCTCTCTCGATCATCGCTGCATCGGGGTCCACGATTGGCCGCCTACCTCCGCCAAATTTGGGTCTGATCTCTTCTCCTATTTCTTCGGGCCCGACGCAGCCTTGGACGAGCACCCGTGGTATCGACGGGACATGCGCCCTCCTTGCCTCCGCAGGATATACGCCCAACTTCACTCTTCCCAGTCAAGGGCCCTCGTATGCGGGCCATGCGCCCGACCCCCCTCGGGGCCAGGCATCTTCCTCCGGATCTCCGGGACTCGCTCCGGGATCCATCTGGTGGAGAGCTGCTCCTGCCCCCAAGCAGCGGGACCATGCGCCATCTTTCTCTTTGTTCCCTGGCCCTCAGCCAGTGGGTGGGGTGTCTCTGGCTCCCAGCACTTGCCCCCTCCCAACTACCATCGCCGGTCCGGTGGCACCTCCAGGCCCCATCGCCCCCCAGTCTCTGGCAGCTTCCTCTTCTCCCGCTTTGTTCGCGGGCACCCATTCCACTGTCCCCGTCGCCACCTCGGCTGTGCCTCCAGCTACGTCCTATACAGCGGCTATTCGTCCCAACCGTGGCAGACAGCTTGAACCCCCAAGGAGGGATATAGAACTTCCGGACATGGAATTCCAGTCTCTCACAGACGGTCATGACATCCGCATCCCATTCTCATTCGCCGAAATTTTGTCGCTCTTCTCATCCTTTGCGAAGACGTTCTTGCTAAAATTTTCCGCTAGCTGCCCAAAGACCATGATAGTCAAGGAAACTATTGCCGGATGGGGACTTTCTGTAGCTTACCGGGTCGTCCCGCTGGACCCCAAACACCTGTACCTCCACCTCTTCTCCCCCTCCGACTTCTCCAAGGTCTGGGCCAAAGGTTCCACCAGAATTGCGTCCCAGATAGTTAAAATCGTCAAATAGTCTCCGGACTTTAGCACCAAAGTAGATTCAATGATCGTTGCAGCATGGATCACCCTACCTGACCTCCTCCAAGTCTGCTTCACGCCTGCTGTGCTGAAGCATATTGCAAGCTCGTTCGGGACACTGGTGGCGATAGCCGAAGAGACAAAAAAACCTCTCCAAAGGCAACTACGCGAAGATATGCGTCGAACTCAACCTAGCTCACGACCCCCCACCCAGATTCACCTTGAGCTCAGGGATCAGACGTACGATCAAACCCTCGTGTACGACAACAATATCTTATATTACAAAAACTGTCAAATGAGAGGACACCCCTTCAAATACTATTTCAGAGCTCACCCGGAGCTGAAGAAGGCAGCCACCCGTAAAGAACAAATTCAGAAAGCGACTCCCACTGTTCCCACATCCCCAACCCATCACCATTCCAATCTACCCCTCACTACCAACAACAGTAGCTTGTCCCCCTCCCCCAACCTGATGCGGCCACCGGACAGTGCCATCATCCCTTACAACCCCCTAAATATAATCTTCAACAATCCATTCTTCGTTCTAGCATCCCTTCCATCAGAGATTCATCCGGAATGCCCACTATCCCCATACTCAAGCGCCGATACCGACCTCGGCCAGAAGGCAGATAACCTCCCGACAAATACAGAGAAGGAACAACCGGGCCTTAGCATCCCCCCATAGCAACCTCCCTCAGACATAGCCTCACACAACAATGACACCACCAGCGAGGCCCATAGTTCGAGCTTTGACCTCACTTTGACGGACAGGTTCCAGCAAGCGATGGATGCTGGTTTCCTGGACCCCAGTAACCCCTTGTGTGTGCTGGCAGAAATCGACCCAGAAGCCTCCTGCTGCTGGAGGCCTCCGACAGCCGTCTTTATAGCTCGTATTTTTCGGAGATAAAAACCCTCCATTCCTGGCCATAGTGCCCACAAAAACAACCACAAGAGGAAGAAAAAACGTGACACAGATTCGTCGTCGGCCATGACCACTAGGGCTGCCGCGAAGCTCACCAACAACCCAACCCCTTCCAATGCTTAACATCCTCTCTTAGAACGTTCGGGGACTGGCCAATAAAACGACGCTAAATAGAATCATCAGCCTCAAGAAACTTTATAAGATTGACATTTTAATTATCATAGAACCAAAAATCCCCAAAAAAGACTTAAAGCCATCCAACTTCAGCTTGGATTTCAGGGTGCGGTCGCTGGTTACAACGACATTTGGATCCTCTTCGCTGCTATTATCAGATTTGGCATCATGCAGGACTCTGAACAGGCCCTCTCCTGCTGGGTGGAACTTCTGTTTCTCCCAACACGCTCTCTCCTCTTTGCTGTTCACGGTAGATGTGACCTCCCGGAGTGCAGGATCCTCTGGAACACATAGCTGGAGACTTACCCCCTAGCATCAACCTTCCGTGGCTGTGCATTAGTGACTTCAACACGATCTCCTACAGTGAAGAGAAGTCAGGGGGATGCCCGCCCCTACAGTAGGCCATGAATGATTTCAACAATTTTATATTTAATGCCCACTTAAACACCCTTTCTTTCATCGGCAACGCCTTCACTTGGTGCAGCATGCAGGAAGGGGCTAGAAGACAATACTCTTGTCTCGATCGCACCATGACCAACAATTGGTAGAACAACATGGGCCTCACCACCAAATTATTCCATCTCAACTCTACTGAATTGGACCACTCTCCCCTTCTGATTGAGCTCAGTAGTAGAAACGACCCCATCAAAAAAGCTTTTCGGTTCCTGGACTTCTGGAAACATCATCCGCTATTCGGAAACACTGTCGCTTCTGCGTGGTTCTCTGTGGATGACCTGGAACGCCTCATTCGAATTACAGATAGACTCAAAGCCAATAGAAAGGCCCTCTCTTCGTGGAGCAAGTTCGCATTCGGCAATATTTTCCAAGCGGTCCGAACGGCGGAGGATAATGTCAACCGTGCCAAGATCCAGTTTGCCACGGATCGATCCCCATAGGCCTGGTCCGAACTCAATTTGGCCAGAGCTATTCTCAAGTCCAGTCTGAAGGTGGATACAGAATTCTGGAAGCAAAATGCCAGATTAAAATGGGACTTCGGAGGAGACCGTAATTCGAGCTATTTCACTCTTGTGTCAAGAGCCGCAGGCATAAGCTTCATCTTCACCAAATTCGCGACATGAACGGTAATCTATTAGATGACCAGAGTCGCATTCAAGAGGAGGCTGCCTACTTCTATACCAATTTATCCTCCAAAGAAGCTATCATCAAGGAAGATGAGTTCCTAGCTAAGGTCCCCAATCTAATCTTCGATGGGGATAACGAGCAGCTTCTCACTTCCCCCTCCGCAGAGGAACTCAAGAATGCAGTCTGGGACCTCGATGAAACTAGCACTCCCAGGCCGGATGGATTCTCAGGTGTTTTCTTTAGATCTTGCTGTGACCTGATCGCAGTAGACTTCCTCGAGGCTACCATTGCTTTTTTCCAAGGGGCAACTTACCCCAAATCCATTTACAGTGCCAACCTGATCCTCATACCCAAAAAAGATAATCCGGAGACCTTCAAAGACTTTAGACCCATCAATCTGTGCATTTTCACCAACAAAATCATTTTGAAGATTATTAACAACCGTATGTTCGCTCTCCTTCCTAAGATCATCTCAGAGAAGCAACGTGGTTTTGTCCCAGGTCAGAGCATCATTGACAATATCCTCTTAGCTCAAGAAATGATCACATGTATGAAATTCCCATCTAGAGGGGGAAATGTCACCATTGAACTTGACGTGGAGAAAGCATACGATCATTTGGATTGGCAATTCATGATTTAGGTTTTTAGGGCCTTCGGTTTCTCAGAATCTTGGATCGACATCATCTTCTGGTCGATCAGCAACTCTTGCTTCTCCACAGTCATCAACAGACAGGCCGCAAGTTTCTTTGCGGCCAGCCGTGGGGTACGACAAGGTAACCCGCTCTCCCCACCATCTTCATCATCGCGACGGAATCACTCAGCAGAAACCACAAAAGCATGGCTAATACCCCCAAATTTCATCACTTCCACACCACTTCCGAATGTACGCTGATCACGCATCTTGCCTATGCAGATGACATTCTCATATTCTCGGTTGGAGATATCGGATCTGTCGAGGTGGTTCACACCACGCTGGAGAAATATGCTAGATGCTCGGTCCAACGCATCAACACCAACAAAAGCGTCATATAAACTCATCACAAAGCAGACAGGCTTCACTCGACGGTGCTCTCCACCATGACTTCCTTCTCTATTGTTTATCCATCGTTCTCCTACTTGGGCTGCCCATTGGTTTATGGCAAGTCTAACGGAGGCATCTTTGCGAGTCTAGTTAGTAAAATCAGATCCAAAATTGAAGGATGGCACAACACGACCCTATCCCCAGGTGGCAAGTTGATTCTGATCAAGCATGTCCTATCCTCCATCCTATCTACACCCTTGCCGCTTGTGCCCCCAAAACAAGTTCTATACTCGCTAGAAGCCCTATTTACCAACTTCTATTGGGATCACTCCGACGGCAAGGATAAGCACCACTGGGCCAGCTGGGAAACCATGGCCAAACCCATCGAGGAGGGAGGGCTAGGATTCAGCAGACTTTCCCACATCGTTGATTCTTGTTCCATGAAATTATGGTGGAAGCTTCACTCGGATAATTCTTTCTGGACTAGGTTCATGAAGGCCAGATATTTTAGACACTCTAACCCCGTGTGTGCTGTCATCGATAACAAATCTTCAGCGTCATTGCGGTGCATCCTCCATGGCCGACACAGCGTCGAACCCCTCATTCACCTTAAGCTCGGGGACGACCGCTCGTCGATGTTTCACGAACGCTGGCTTGGGGATGAGGTGGTCCAGCAGTCAACAAATATTAGAATCCCTCGAGAAATCTGGGAGCTGTGGGATAGTTCCTCTGGATGGAGGTGGGACAGGGTCAGCACTCGACTTAGCGCAGAGGCGGTCAACCGTCTCGCTACCGCTGACCTGCGAATCATCGATTCTCCGGATATACTGTGGTGGTCGCCATACCCCGATGGCACTTTCTTCTTAGCTTCGACCAGGATTGTGGCGAGGGCATCGGTGTTCTGGCCCCTTATACTGCTCCATTCTGGCAGGCGTGCATCCCAATTAAATGGTCCATTTTGATTTGGAGAGACCATAGGCGAAAAGTCCCCACCGACGACATCATAACATCCTTCGGCTTCAGCCTAGCATCACGGTGCCACAGCTGCTCATCCCTTCAAGCGAAAACTGCGGAGCACATTCTTCTCTCCAGCGACCTCGCTTCTCAACTGTGGCAGAATCTTTCCTCCAAATGTTGACTGGATCACCAAACGGGCGACCTTAACGATCTCCTTACCAACTGGAGCAGTTCTCATGGTCATCAGATTGTAGCGGTCGTCGGTATTTGGGTCCTGTGGAAAAATAGGAACAAATGGAGATATGAAGATCGCCAGTACAACTACGACCAACTGATCAGGGAGGCTTCCAGACAAGTGCGTAAAGCTGTCTGGCGCTGCCGTCACTCCCCGCCTAGCTTTTGGGAGGCTGTGACCTCCACTGTCGTCTAGACTTTGAACCGCTATGGCTTGGTGTCGTTTCTGGGCACCCTTTTGTGTTTACTGCTTCTTCTGGTTTTTGTTGTAGTTTCGTACGGGGTACGTATACCTGTATAGGCTTCGGTATTTTGTGCCTAATACATCAATAAAAGTCTCTTCATTTAAAAAAAAGGAATATATATTTATATATAAGGAAAAAAAATAAAGAGCATACTCACGAGATATTGAGCCATATCTCGCGAGCAAGAGGAATCCCCCAAACCCGAGCAAAGCCCAACCCAGTGAGTCCCCCCAAAGCCAAAACCCCAACAGCAAAGTAAAAATAGAACAACCCTTATATATTGCATCAAGAGAGAGAGAGCATTCGACCATAAACCATAAACCCTAGTAAACAAATCCATCTCTAGTGACCCTCGACCTCGAGGGCAGTGACGCTCCACCGTGAGGTTGCCATCGGCGGCCAGGGCTATCGCAAACTGAGCGCACAACTGGCACGAGCAGGGGCAGCAGCGACAACATCCTTCGGGGCTGACTTCGTAGCGCGTTTTCTCGATGCACGACTGATCCTTTCACGATTCATCTCATCGGGTATGGCCACAACCTATACAACTCTAAGTCCTTTCAAATAGATTAAATTTTAGTGCCTTAGATTGTCCGAGAAATCGACGCCAATACTGGCGAATAACTGTTCGAAAGCAGAACAGTTTCATAGTCCAGCACCCTATATTGGAAGGCCGATTTTGGTCAAACCATTTAGCAACTTAGGAATCTAATTAAACAAAGTTGAAGACAACTTATAGGACTCTAGAACCCCTTCTTTAGATTATAAATTGATCGACTACCTGTCTAGAAAACTGATTTCCAAAACTGTCAAAAACTCATTTTCAAAATAGTAGAAACTTTATAAAAATCACCGATACTGCATGTACCCCGACAAACCGGGAGATGTGGTCGCAACCCATAAGCATCAAAAGACACATATGGATGTTGTCAATGTGTGAGATTCGACAGAACTCGATTTCGTTGTGTGTGCGCGATGAAATCGAATCGTATCCGTCGAGATACCCCGTATCGGTCCCTTTGCAAACTAGTCAATTAATTTGTGCACGTTCGTCGTCTCAAGACGAAACTTATACCAACAGGACCGTATCACTTTTGTGGTCATGTATGCCAAGTTTGGTCCGAATCTAAGAAAGTCGACCAGAACGCTATTTTGGCAGGCTCGCGACCCGACCCAACAGGCAAATTTATGCACGTCCCAACGAAATCCAATTTTGGATATACGGTTGGGTTCGTATCATCAAAATGAAGCTTTAGACATATAGTTGATAACTTTAGATACTATAGATGTTGGCACACTTATCGGTACAAAGCGAGTCCAATGGCAGACATCATTTTAATCTAAAATTACCGTTTCGCTCCTGTATCCAGAATTGGACTTATTGGTAGGCTATCCTAGATAACTTGACTATTCTTAACATATTGGTAATATCTGTTTCAATCCTCGAAGACTTTTGTGAGAGTTTGACTTTTGTGGCCCATCGATTGACTGGATAGTGTTGGTTCTACGTGCTACCACCAGGAAAGTATACCTTGTCTTTTCTTTACAGTTTATTTACATGCTTATATTCTTCTTCTTTGTTAGATGTCACTACTAGTTTTTTTGTTGATTGGTGATATGTGTTACTTCATATTATACATATTAGTTTAGTTGTCTTGGTCATATCGTCATTGTTCATGGTTTGATATTGTAGTTAATACCGGATTTGTTTTCACATGTACCTTGACTAAGTCATATCGTATAGTAGGACGAGTGCGTCATAACTGAACTTCTATTCTCATTTTCATTTATCCTCAACCTGTGAGTCTACACTAGAGGCGAGGGTTGATTGTTTGAACTAACCTATAAGTCCACACTAGGTGCAAGGGTTATTTATTTGTTCAAACCTGCGAGTCCACACTAGAGGCGAGGGTTTGATTATCCGATTGATTGCTTGAAGCTAACCCGCGAGGCCATACTAGGGATGAGAGTTAGTTATTTGTTCAAGCCAGTGAGTCCATAGTAGGGGTGAGGGTTTGTTTATCCGTTAATCTTTTGTCATGGGTTCACCTGTTTTTCTTCCAGCAGTTTATTTATGCGTAGTTGTTCACATATTCTTGTATCATTATTGCTTACTCTTTTCCTGCTTATATCCTGGATTTTCTTCATGCATGATAAACTGTTAGATATGTATGTTTAATGTATCTTGCTAGTCCCCTGAGGACCTGATGATCTCTTCAGGTAGTTGATTGCACAGAATTAGTTAGCTGATCTTGATGGTAGTCGATTTACTTTATATTCAGGTATCTTTCATGATTACATATTTACGTCTGTTATTTGTACTATGCTTCTAGCCTAGTTTTATAGACTCATACTTTCTTTCGAGTCTATTTCGAACATATATGCCAGTGGGCTGCAGACCAACAAACATATTGTTCCTTCCTGATTTTTATTACTTATGTGGATTAAGATATAGTTTTGTCTTGCCATGATTAGGCATGTTACTATAGTATAAACAGCTTATACGTATTCAAATTAGACTGGGGTCTACTTGATACGTAGCTGGCTTGCGCACGCACTCATATCCCAAAAAGCGGGAACAGGTCGTAACACAGGAGAAGGGACGACCTATTACCAGAAAGCCTTGAATTCCTTGCTTTAGAATCGCATGGAAGGCCCCGATTAGAATCTCAGTCGTACCACTCGCGTCGGTAGGAACAGATGGAACCAAAGGAGTTACGACCTCCTCTACATGGTTAACCCCAAAGACGGTGGATGGGTGGGTCGACCCACCAATCACCCTCACCAAAGTAGGGAAACAAGAAGCTGCAGCACCCGACAGCAATACCCTCAAACTAGAAAGCCTGGCCAGAATAGTCTCCACAGAGGGGACCTCGGTGTCATCCCCACCGGAGCTATAAGCGGGCATAAGAATCTCGGCCTGCAGAGGAGAGCTGTCGGTACCCACTACACAAGCAGAAGGAAGAGCTACACTAACCACTTCCTCATTCGCAATAAGAGACATAGGGCTCCATCCTCCTTCGACAAACTCATTAGCACTTGATATTAAACCGACGCCAGTTGCGGGATCACCTCCAACTTCGACAGGCTTGAAAGGTTCACACCTCCCCATGATTGGTTGATCATCCTTCTCTTCCTCGGTATGCTCTATAGCCTCAGTTTGAGCCAAGAAACAGAGATACAGAGGCCTAGAATGACCCGACGTACATTGAAGGTCAGGCGTCCGTCCATGAGAAGCATCATGGTCTCCTGATACTCCTAACGATCACGATGACCATGAAGCTCATGCCTTGTCTTCCTCAAAGCCTTCTTTAATCCCAACCACAGGATATACCAACTGGCAGGGAGGAGCTCGCATCCCCAATGCCTGTACACAACCAAATGCAAATGCATAAGGGAAAAGAAAAGAAGATCATAAGCTAAAGAAGGCATTCGAGACTGGACTACCTTTGGAGCCCCTTCTCTATAGGTAATCACCTTCCTCAAAGTCTTCTTGGCACACCGCAGAACTGTTTCAGCCGGTCGCTTCCTAGGTCGCTGAGGGCTACTCACATTTAGGGCCGCATGCCGTAAATCATCCCGACAGAATCGGTGTCACGACCCGCACCCACTGTGAGGGTACGAGAACGTAACAACGCCCAGCCTACGCCGCAGTGTCGGTGGTAGAGCGCTGTTCTAGGTCAACATACATCTAACTATATATATCTAAACAGTTTATACTCCCCGAATGGGGTGACATAACAGTAGTAAACTCAATCACAACTAAGTAAGATATAGCACGATATGAATAGAACTCAAGGAATAAAATAGATAGAAACAGTAGTCTAAGATAATCCAAGCAATATCCAACAGTACAAGGTCTCAGATAAAAGAATAAATACAACTCATAACTCCAAATAAAGTCTAACTAAGACATGTCTCAAGACTGCAAAAATAAGATAAGCCTAACTAGTCTAGTCTAGACAATCGGGGTGATCTCCTCAGCTAAAGCTGGGTCCTCCTGGGGGTCCAGCTCGCAGGTGTCATCTAAGGCTGCCCCGTAGTAGGTGTCTAGGCAAGCCTCCTCCTCGTTCTCTGTAATATTTTCAACAGGTCCAGTCAGGACAGGAGCGAGTACAGTACATCTCAACAGATCATAGCAGGTTAGAAAATATAAATATGCAGTAAAATAAGATACAAGTACTGAAAGAAGTGCAGTATGTAAACAGAGAGAGAACTGTAATAGAAATATCTACTATACATAGAGAACTAGCAGTGACTAGTGAGTCAGAGTACAATCATGAACATGTAAATGGCCTGGGATGATTCTGATACTACACTATGGAATGATTCTGATGCTACACTACTGGTGTACTATTCATATGTCTATTTATACTCTCCCGTACCCCCAATCAATACACAAGGATCCAGCCAGGTTATGTTATATGATGCTATGTAACAGCCCCCGAAGGGTAATAGACCCCGAAGGTGATAGATCCCGTAGGTGATAGACCACGAAGGTGATACATAGTAGTCCCATAAATGGAATAAGGATTCTAGGAATACTCTACGATCATAAGAGTATATGTCGTAAGTGATCAAAGAACCAATGAAGCATATGATACGCCATGTAAGTAAAACGCACAGAACATGTAGTACCTGATGCTCCCTAAGGATAACATCTCAAGAAAAGGATCCATATAGTACCAATCCGTGTAACCATCGTGACAGTACAAGTAAAGTAGTCTACTGCAGAAAATAATTCTAAACAGGATATAAAATGATCAGAGAATGTACTCGCCTGTAACTGAGTGTCCAGAATGAAACGTACTGTCCAAAGAGTGGTGTCTGGCTCCTAATCAGAACAGCATAAGTCACAACAAGTCCAGAATAGTAAAATGGAGTCCTACTATACATTCTACATGATTCTAGGTCAATCTAGACCAAAGTCAACTCTTGGTCAACTTTGGTCAACCCTAGAAGTCAAACTAGGTCAACTTAGTCTAATCAAGTCTAAACTCAACTATCTAGGTCTAACAAGTCATGCTAGGCTCTAACAAGTCTATACTAGACAACACACAACATCCAAGTATCCATTCACCTATGTATATCCAACATATATATATATATACAAGTATATTGAACTAACACTAAGTGTACCTAGGCTAAATACTATATGTATACATATAAATACACATTTCACATATATATAGGCACGTTACATTCACATGGACACTAATACATACCCTCACATCACTCACACATATATATATATATATATAGATATATGATATACACATGAATATGGAGGAGAGGGGAAAACAGAAATTACAGTATGTGTGTGGGCTGTGGGGTGTGTGTGTGGGCTGTTCAGTCCAAACTGGACAGTGGAGAGTGTGTGTGTATACATGGGTGTGCAGGAATGTTAATAACAGGGAAAGAGAAAAACTGTGTGTGTGTGTGTCATAATAAGTGAGAGTGCAAAACAGTGCCATGTGTGACAGTGATGAATGGGAGTGGGGTGAGTAAGACTGTAACAGGAAAATAGTGGGTGTGTATACAATCAAGAGTGTGCACCAGTGTCAATATGTGTGCAGGAATTTAAATGTAACAGTGAAATAACATACGACAGGGGGCATGGCCTAAACCCAGGTTACACAAAACCTGGGATCAATCTCAGTTAGAAAGAAAGGAAAGGAATTTAATTCATTGTTCTCTAAATCTCAGTTTTTGAAGAAAACCCAAACAGTTAGGTATTCCATGAATCTCAAGACTGTGTAATCTCAGGTTCTAATAAGAACTCAGGAATCAATGACAGTGTATACACAGGTTTGTAAATACCAAAACAAACTCAGAAAATCAAATGACAGTTTCCCCCTCCTTCCTATTCTCAGTTATTTGAAGTATAACCCAACAATCACAGATTCAAACCCCATTTCAAACTCCACAAAACACCAAACATCCCAAAATTTGAACCACATATAGGTAGCATATAGGAGAACAGGTTTGTGCTTTAGAAACATGAAATTATCAATGATTTGTAGGTTAAAACATCAACCAAAATTCAATATTAAAATCTGGAAGCACAGGACTGATACCATGTTTCAGGAAAAATGGGAAAATGGCAAATTAATAATGAAATTGATTTAAGATATAATTTCAGAGGTTGGTAATAATCAAGTATAAATAGTGCATGCTACATAATTTGTTTGTGTCCATGAAATTGGACACAAACATGTCCACACAAAACAGTGCACAAGATAGTGCACATTGAGCTGTGTCCTCGTGTACGTGTGCACGAGTCTCGTGTACACAACAGAGGTCAACCCAAGACTCATGTTCAACAACATAGGTTCACTACTTATAGGGCTATCCACAGGACACCCTGCACCGCCGTGTCGTATCGCACAGGCGTGTCCACACACACGTATCAGAAACAAAAACTCACGACTGTACAGTCTGTGCAAAACCCGTACATCGAGGATTCCTCACTCGATACGCCACGTGGGCCCACAAAACTTAACACATGGCGTGTCAGTGGGTGCCCCGAGGCTCCCACAAAATTTCGTGTCCAGCACGTTCGTGTCGTGTCCAGGAAAGAGCCCGATAGGCAGGGCATTCCTGTAGCCGCGCACGACCGTATGCGCGCGTGTCCACATCACCAAAACGACACAGAAAGACACGAAAATCAAGACACAAGGACAGGAAACCCTAAGCTAGATCAAAAACCTATTTCCTATTCAAAAATAATAGGCAAACTGGATCGACATCCCTTTGTGGCATTCCGTCGAACACCATGGCTAGTGTACTGATACGTGTCCAGAATGGACACAAATCCTTCGACACTGGACACGAAACCTATCCAGACCTTAGGGGGACCCTTAGGGCTTCCTATTGGTGAAGAAAAAATGAAAATCTATGGAGAAATGGGAAAGTTAACCTATTGGTGAACAAGCCTTCACAAAAAACTAAATGGAGAGATTCCTCAAGCCACCCAAACTTTCACAAATTGTTGTTTCCCTGCAAATAACCAATACCAATAGCAAGAGCATTGATTTTAGGTCCTAATGAAGTTGGTTTGGGGAAGAAAGGATTTAAATAGGATTTTTAATGACTTTTGGAAGATGGAACTCACCTCTTTCCTTAGAACTTTGGATGAACCCTAAAAGAGGCTAGCCCTAAAATCTAGGAGGGACTTTATAGTGGGGGAATCCCTATGCTAAACCTAGGTGGCCGGCCATGTTAGATTTGGGTGGGGTTTGAGCTAGGTTAGCTAGTCCTATCAAGTTTAGTCACAAAATGACTTGTGAAACCACAAGCCATTTATCAAAACACTTGATTCCTAAATTCCTAATTAAATTTCTAATGAATCAATAACTACTAACTTAAGTCATACTAGGTTAGACTAGAGTCACTTGACCTAACCAAGCCCAACTAACTAGGGTTAGCTCCTAGGTTGGTCTACATGAGTCAAAACTAGTCAAAAATCAACTAGTCCAAATAAATCCAAAATAATTCCTAAAAATTCCCATAAATTCTAATCAATACTAATAATTTTAAATTACCCCAAAAATGACAAATTTACCCTCAAACTAGAAATGTGGTAGTGACAAATCTACCCTCCTTAAAAGAATTTTATCCTCGAAATTGAAAGGCGAAATACAACTGATGAGAAGGATAGAATGTATACCTCACGGTCCAAAAAGATAGGGGTATCGCTCGCGCATCTCATCCTCCCGCGCCCAGGTAGACTCTCCTGGAGAATGATGCCTCCATACGACGCGTACCAAGGGTATCACCTGGTTCCTCAGGACCTTCTCCCGTCGATCCAACACCTCCACTGGTTGCTCTGGATAGCTGAGAGAAGGCCCAACCTCTATCTCTGAATGATCGAGCACATGGCTAGGGTCAGCCACGTACCGTCTCAACTGTGATACATGAAATACGTTGTGGACCCCCACAAGTACAGGCGGCAAGTCTAGCCTGTAAGCCACGTCACCGACTCTCCCGCTGATAACGAAAGGGCCGATGAAGCGCGGGCTAACCTTCCCGCCTCTACCAAAACGTATCATACCACGAGTCGGAGATATCCTCAAGAAAAGCTGGTCTCCGACCTAATCACAAGCAAGGTCTCAATTAATATAAATAACAAACATGATCAAAAAAAATCACAAAGAATCACCCTAAATCAAATCCTACTCTAATCTGTACCTCAAACTCCAAGGGCCTCCGGTGGCTATCGGCCCAGTGCCGATGTCTGTCCTGCGCCACGCGAAGTCTGTCCCTGATGAGCTTCATCTTCTCGGTCGCATCCACAATCATCTCTGGCCCCAGCAAAGCTCGCTCACCAACATCATCCCAGGATAAGGGTGTACGGCACCTACGCCCGTACAGAGCCTCGAAAGGTGACATCTCGATGCTGTCCTGGAAACTATTGTTATAGGCAAACTCCACCAAATGAAGATGATCCTTCCAGGAACCTCCAAAGTCCAGAACGCACGTCCGCAGCATATCCTCAAGGGTCTGAATAGTCTGCTCTGACTGTCCGTCCGTCTGGGGTGGTATGCAGTACTAAACTTGAGCTGAGTGCCCAAGCTGGTCTGCAGACTCCTCCAGAAATGGGAAGTAAAATGGCTATTCCGATCTGAGACGATGCTGACCGGAACTCCGTGGATCCTGACTATCTGCCGCATATACATCTCCGCCAGCCTCTCTGTGGACGTACCCACCTTGAATGGCAAGAAGTGGGCCGATTTGGTCAACCTGTCCACGATGACCCAAATCGCATCTTTCCCTCCTGGAGTACGCGGCAATTCTGATACGAAGTACATCGTGATATGCTCCTATTTCCACTCGAGAATGGGCAGCGACTGCAACAATCCACCGGGCCTTTGCCTCTCCGCCTTGACCTGTTGACAGATCAAACACCTAGCCACGAAGTGGGACACCTCCCGCTTCATTCCTGACTACCATACATGCTTCCGCAGATCTCGGTACATCTTATTGGCACCCGGGTGTATAGAGTACTGAGATCTGTGGGCCTCCTGCAAAATCTGCTCTCTGAGCTCCCCGCTAGGCACACATAACCTGGCACCGTGCCTCAGGGCACCATCCTCTGCAAGTGAAAACTCAGGATCCCCCACTCCTAAACAGATCTGCTCTCTGATACTCTGTAAAGCTATATCCTCAAACTGGGCCGCCTTGATCCTATCCACCAAGTCTGACAGAATCTGCATCCCCCATAGCTTTATCTGCACTTCCGGCATGACCACCTCAATCCCAAGGCTCTCCAAGTTGGCAAGCAAATGCCGATCCATGGTCAAACACATGGCTGTCGGTGTCACGACCCGCACCCGCTTTTCGGATACGAGACGTGTCCAAGCCAGCCTACGCCGCAGAGTCGGCGGTAGAACGCTGTCAAGCCCGCAAGAAATAAATGCTCAAATATCACATTGCTGCTCATTCACATTTCTAAATTTATTACAACAGTTACAACATTTATATTTGAAGGAAAAAATACAAAGTTTTACAATTAATGAAATGATACAATGGCTATTTATTTCTAGGTTGTCTTCAGCATACCCAAGTTCTCCCAGTACTAAGAGTGATCGCGGCTAAACCTGAAAAATGTTGGTTATCCAGTCAAGATTGGAACAAGTACACAAACCGACGGCAGCACAAAACACAATAGAATTATCAAGACATGAAAATAGCATATGAGAAATAAAAACTGTAAGATAAAGTGATGTCATAGCACGATAGAGAAATAAACAAGGAAAAGCTAATAAAAGACCTCTATCTAAGTGGTGTGAAATATCCTTTCGCCATGTGGACGGCTAGGGGGTAAAATTCGGCATACTACACGTGTCGTGTGCAGCAGCTATCGTTCAAGAATAGACTCATAGGATATTTCTGGGTAGTCCACATGTATACTAAGATATTTCCCCTCCCGACTACTCCGTGTGAAGAGCGTGTCAACAAGCAGCAAGATGTATGTATAGACATGAAATGAAAAGACTACTATTAATCGAAAAGCAATCAGAAAGTGCACTTGCCTGTCGCCTCGAGCTGTGAGTACCAACTTAATGTTGAGTTGGAGTCCAAGTAACCTGTGATATGTATTAAGTCCCAAATCAATATATGTACTAACACAATAAAGTTATCTTGAAGTTACTGTTAATTACTCCTACAATTCCAAGTAGCTTTTAAAGTGTTTGGGTGGTTTCTACCCTTGGCAACTCCCTAACATAACTTACAGGTATGCCTACAAGTATCCATGTCAAGGCCATTACCTATCTATACAATGTATATATATATTCTTATGAAAACAGTGGTGTCCAACTGTTCTGATAACACAGAATACTTGAATCCCCATATCACTTCTTTGTTATAAATAATAGAGTAAGGTAATGTGTAGTTATACTCATTCTTACACATTTCATCTATCTATGTGATACAGTGCTTACCTGTATAATGCATTACAGGACTACCTGGTAGTCTGTCTCCCTAATAGGACAGGTCAAGTACTTATTAGAGGCCGTATTAGGGTGCACCCTCAGAGCACTGTCAAGTACTTGAGATATCTGGACATAGGTTCAGGGGTGCACATCTCAGACTGGATGTACAGAACTCTAGGAACCTCTGATACTAATGCAAAAGTGAAATAAAGGCTAACAACTCCCTATTCACCAATGTATTCCAGTATGGGCTGATATATGTAGGCGATATGAACCTCTAGGGAAACTGAATATAAAACATACAAAGCTGAATACCTATGTGGTTTGTTTGTATCCGTGTGTCAAAATTTATGGTAATATACTCCTTCACATTGATGGTTCCATTTAACAGGGTGGGTAGACACAGGCAATGATGAAGGATACAGTGGCTGATCGTGTGTAAGGCCCAGGGTCTGCACATAAAATGAACTGGCTTAAGGGAGCATCCCTCTTAATGTTGACTGCACAGTCTCACTTTGTATCAGGGCCATTGATACAGGGCATATAACATCAATAATTCAATAACCAACTTAATAGTCTGGTTCACTACTGATGTCCTATTTGCCTATGGCTTCATACTCTCCTGCTACCAACATAGCTACAACAATGCCACTGAAAGATGGCATGGACAATGGACAATGCCCAGATCTATTATACTACAATTGATGCTTCAGAGAGTATCCTTATTGCCTCATCTGCAACATAGCAAGGTTCATAGCCTATTCGATATCTAAGATATGACTTGATACTTAGTATGGAGACTGAACCTAAAGTGATGCTATGGACAGCCCACGATAGTGTAGACAAGGACACTCATATATTTCTATAAAATCTAGAGTATACAAGTACACTTAATGAGGCAGGACATAACATCAAGGGTGATCTCAGACCAATTCCTAGTGTCCTGCTATGGGTGGTCTTGTCAGGTGGTTACCCTCCTCTATCACTCTAACCCTTGACCCGTATGGTGTCAGTTTCCTGAATATCTAGTACACAAATGGCCACAACCTCTTGCCTGTTCACCCATTGTATTTGCATATGTAGGCACTTCCTATTTACAGGGTCTGTACAGATGGATGTGGGGACAGATGCAATATGGCCATGGACTGTAGTATGTGCAGTGAGTTTAGCAGATATTTTAGAATCTGGATTTGACCTATAATAGGTGTCTCGAGTCATTTCTTAGAGTAAACCAATAGGGTTTACTCAATGTCTGAATCATGTTGATGTTAGGCTAACATGGTGATTGTTCAATTAAGGAGAACTGAATATCACTAGCAGTGTGCACCTGATACCCAAGGGTAGTGGGACTAGTGGTTTGCAGTGAATCAAGGTTTCAGAATGGGTAGAACTAATAGAAGACTGAGAGCCAACTGCTCTCAGTGGGCTGATCATGGCAAACCCCTTGTCCAAGTGTGGACTTGAGGACTGAACCTGCCATGACCATACACAGGTCTGAACAGTATCAATGCCTAGGTTGATTGGTAGGTAATATTGGGTATATGAGACTAATAGTTAACTCAATTGTAGGTCAGTTCAAAAGGCAGCCAGGGTATCCTTAACTCAGGATGTGGACTTGTAAGGGTACACAGTTGTTAATTTAGCATTTCTGGCTTAGACAGGCCCATCATGACCCTGCAACAGGACTAATGGTCCAAGGGTTCTGATGCTTGGTTGCAACTATTGTCTAAGCAGGAAATTGTATGAGTCCCCTATGAACCAGAGGTAAATTCTTCATGAATACAAGACAACTTGATTCCTCATCACATCTGAACCTGTCACAAAGTTGGGATGTTTGCAGACCCTCTGATCTATATGAGGTTTAAGGATGTAAAGTACCCTTCATATATGGGAGCACCATGGCACTAAAGACTCGATTATACCTGTCATATGCACAACTGACAGTAGGATATCGCGTATTGCGTGCATACCCTCTGTCCAAATTTTGGCAGAGTTCAAACTTGCTATCCTCGTCTTTCTGAACGTAATGGTACAACCAGTGGTTGCACCTCGACTTCCCTCTAATAAACAGAGCTCCTATGATCTATATGTCCTCAAAGGAAAACTCAATTTCTGATACAGGGGGCGTACCAAGTAAACTAATTAATGGGACACGACCATGCTTACATAAGTTCCTATTCAGTAATTACTTCAAACACCTATCAACCTATATTGTACCAAGGTTTACTCAATCCTGTTGAATCAAAACTGTGGAGAGGGAATACCTGTTGGTGATTCGACTGCCTCTCGTTCCTCAATGCTGGTTAGAGCGGCCGGACGCAGAGAATTAAAGCTTTGGGAAGGGCTAGGGCATCGATCAACTCATTATATATATAGTGGTCAATCGGAATCCTACTGGAATAAGGAAGGGGATTTGATCTCATCCAAAACTCTCCCTTGGCTTTGGCCGCTCGAGAGAGATTTGGGCGCAAGGTTTAAATCTCTGAGATTTGAATTTATTATTTTACCTAGGTCCCTGCTTATTTCTATATTTGCAAGAAGCCCCCAATCACCTCTCATTCATTTACAATATAATACTAATAGTTGTTTAGGCTACATATGCTTAATTGTTCAAGAACATTTATCAATAAATAAAATTTCATCAAAATTAATAATCATAAAAAAATAGGAATTTCGGGTCAAGGGCTCACAAATCTACCCTCCTTAAAGAAATTTCGTCCTCGAAATTAAGGATAGACACAAGTGTAAGAATTTGAACCTCAAGTCTCAAGAAGATAAGGATAGCGCTCTCGCATCTCTTCCTCAAAATAGTTTACAACCTTCCCTTAGCAATTTTGTAACTACGAAATCTCGAGGACTTCTACCCACCTTAGGTCACACTACTCCCTTGAAACACGGGTCACTAAAATCATATAATCTTCTACTAGTGACAAATAATTCTACCAACAAATATCTAGGCATATGGCATCTAGGATCCTCTCCTATCTATCAATTACGAGTTTTCGTCTTTCCAATTAGTGAAAGGCAAAACAATAAAGAGCTCAAGAGAGATGTCCCCTGAATACAATTTACGTGGTTTAAAGGCGAATGTATAATTTAAACAGAATTGTCAAAGCAGTCGTAGATGAGATCCTAGAGACATCTACATCTCAATCCATGTAGGGTAAATAGATGAAGAGCGAACCAATTGTATCATGGTTGATCAGACCGTAATACAATGATTCTGATTAGACGATATGTTAGCGGGCGTCCCCAATAAACATATGTCTCGAATCAAGCTCGATAAAAGAGTAAGCTTGCAAAACTAGGCTGTGATAGCAGCATTGGTCACGATAGTCAAAATATAAGTAGGCGAGATTTTTGGAAAGGAGGCACAAGTAATTCGAGTTTTGTGAGAATCAAAATCTAACTCGAGATTTTGTACACGAATAACAGAGTCAGAAATTTTAAACTAGTCTCTTACAGCAAAATAGAATTTAAAATAGGTAATTCTAATTTATGATATAAGATTTATATCTATACAGCAAAAGAAAGTTAAACAGTTTAACAAGATCAAAGCCTTAATTATAGATAAGCCTAACTTACCAAGTGAATAGCATATCTGCATGGGATCATATTGTCATATCAAAAATATAGTGTACCTGTAGGGATCTAGCAAGTTATCTAAATTGCATGGCCTACCTAATAATCTTATCTACCCAACAGTCAATTTAATAAGGGACCCTTAGTCCTAGTTATTCTCCTAATCATTTTAATCCTATTTGTGAATGAGCATTTCTTAGGCGCAGGCTCGCAATGGTACGACTAACTTAAGTACCATCACGAGTTCGCAATCTTTAGCGAAAACTGACCTGCATGGGCCACCACAAAAACTTGTCACGATCCGCACCCGCTTTTCGGATACGAGACGTGTCCAAGCCAGCCTACGCCGCAGAGTCGGCGGTAGAACGCTGTCAAGCCCGCAAGAAATAAATGCTCAAATATCACATTGCTGCTCATTCACATTTTTAAATTTATTACAACAGTTACAACATTTATATTTAAAGAAAAAAATACAAAGTTTTACAATTAATGAAATGATACAATGGCTATCTATTTCTAGGTTGTCTTCAGCATACCCAAGTTCTCCCAGTGCTAAGAGTGATCGCGGCTAAACCTGAAAAATGTTGGTTATCCAGTCAGGATTGGAACAAGTACACAAACCGACGGCAGTGCAAAGCACAATAGAATTATCAAGACATGAAAATAGCATATGAGAAATAAAAACTGTAAGATAAAGTGATGTCATAGCACGATAGAGAAATAAACAAGGAAAAGCTAATAAAAGACCTCTATCTAAGTGGTGTGAAATATCCTTTCGCCATGTGGACGGCTAGGGGGTAAAATCCGGCATACTACACGTGTCGTGTGCAGCAGCTATCGTTCAAGAATAGACTCATAGTATATTTTTGGGTAGTCCACATGTATACTAAGATATTTCCCCTCCCGACTACTCCGTGTGAAGAGCGTGTCAACAAGCAGCAAGATGTATGTATAGACATGAAATGAAAAGACTACTATGAATCGAAAAGCAATCAGAAAGTGAACTTGCCTGTCGCCTCGAGCTGTGAGTACCAACTTAATGTTGAGTTGGAGTCCAAGTAACCTGTGATATGTATTAAGTCCCAAATCAACATATGTACTAACACAATAAAGTTATCTTGAAGTTACTGTTAATTACTCCTACAATTCCAAGTAGCTTTTAAAGTGTTTGGGTGGTTTCAACCCTTGGCAACTCCCTAACATAACTTACAGGTATGCCTACAAGTATCCATGTCAAGGCCATTACCTATCTATACAATGTATATATATATTCTTATGAAAACAGTGGTGTCCAACTGTTCTGATAACACAGAATACTTGAATCCCCATCTCACTTCTTTATTATAATTAATAGAGTAAGGTAATGTGTAGTTATACTCATTCTTACACATTTCATCTATCTATGTGATACAGTGCTTACCTGTACAATGCATTACAGGACTACCTGGTAGTCTGTCTCCCTAATAGGACAGGTCAAGTACTTATTAGAGGCCGTGTTAGGGTGCACCCTCAGAGCACTGTCAAGTACTTAAGATATCTGGACATAGGTTCAGGGGTGCACATCTCAGACTGGATGTATAGAACTCTAGGAACCTCTGATACTAAGGCAAAAGTGAAATAAAGGCTAACAACTCCCTGTTCACCAATGTATTCCAGTATGGGCTGATATATGTAGGCGATATGAACCTCTAGGGGAACTGAATATAAAACATACAAAGCTGAATACCTATGTGGTTTGTTTGTATCCGTGTGTCAGAATTTATGGTAATATACTCCTCCACATTGATGGTTCCATTTAACAGGGTGGGTAGACACAGGCAATGATGAAGGATACAGTGGCTGATCGTGTGTAAGGCCCAGGGTCTGCACATAAAATGAACTGGCTTAAGGGAGCATCCCTCTTAATGTTGACTACACAGTCTCACTTTGTATCAGGGCCATTGATACAGGGCATATAACATCAATAATTCAATAACCAACTTAATAGTCTGGTTCACTACTGATGTCCTATTTGCCTATGGCTTATACTCTCCTGCTACCAACATAGCTACAACAATGCCACTGAAAGATGGCATGGACAATAGACAATGCCCAGATCTATTATACTACAATAGATGCTTCAGAGGGTATCCTTATTGCCTCATCTGCAACATAGCAAGGTTCATAGCCTATTCGATATCTAAGATATGACTTGATACTTAGTATGGAGACTGAACCTAAAGTGATGCTATGGACAGCCCATGATAGTGTAGACAAGGACACTCATATATTTCTATAAAATCTAGAGTATATAAGTACACTTAATGAGGCAGGACATAACATCAAGGGTGATCTCAGACCAATTCCTAGTGCCCTGCTATGGGTGGTCTTGTCAGGTGGTTACCCTCCTCTATCACTCTAACCCTTGACCCGTATGGTGTCAGTTTCCTGAATATCTAGTACCCAAATGGCCACAACCTCTTGCCTGTTCACCCATTGTATTTGCATATGTAGGCACTTCCTATTTACAGGGTCTGTACAGATGGATGTGGGGACAGATGCAATATGGCCATGGACTGTAGTATGTGCAGTAAGTTTAGCAGATATTTCAGAATCTGGATTTGACCTATAATAGGTGTCTCGAGTCATTTCTTAGAGTAAACCAATAGGGTTTACTCAATGTCTGAATCATGTTGATGTTAGGCTAACATGGTGATTGTTCAATTAAGGAGAACTGAATATCACTAGCAGTGTGCACCTGATACCCAAGGGTAGTGGGACTAGTGGTTTGCAGTGAATCAAGGTTTCAGAATGGGTAGAACTAATAGAAGACTGAGAGCCAACTGCTCTCAGTGGGCTGATCATGGCAAACCCCTTGTCCAAGTGTGGACTTGAGGACTGAACCTACCATGACCATACACAGGTCTGAACAGTATCAATGCCTAGGTTGATTGGTAGGTAATATTGGGTATATGAGACTAATAGTTAACTCAATTGCAGGTCAGTTCAAAAGGCAGCCAGGGTATCCTTAACTCAGGATGTGGACTTGTAAGGGTACACAGTTGTTAATTTAGCATTTCTGGCTTAGACAGGCCCATCATGACCCTGCAACAGGACTAATGGTCCAAGGGTTCTGATGCTTGGTTGCAACTATTGTCTAAGCAGGAAATTGTATGAGTCCCCTATGAACCAGAGGTAAATTCTTCATGAATACAAGACAACTTGATTCCTCATCACATCTGAACCTGTCACAAAGTTGGGATGTTTGCAGACCCTCTGATCTATATGAGGTTTAAGGATGCAAAGTACCCTTCATATATGGGAGCACCATGGCGCTAAAGACTCGATTATACCTGTCATATGCACAACTGACAGTAGGATATCGCGTATTGCGTGCATACCCTCTGTCCAAATTTTGGCAGAGTTCAAACTTGCTATCCTCGTCTTTCTGAACGTGATGGTACAACCAATGGTTGCACCTCGACTTCCCTCTAATAAACAGAGCTCCTATGATCCATATGTCCTCAAAGGAAAACTCAATTTCTGATACAGGGGGCGTACCAAGTAAACTAATTAATGGGACACGACCATGCTTACATAAGTTCCTATTCAGTAATTACTTCAAACATCTATCAACCTATATTGTACCAAGGTTTACTCAATCCTGTTGAATCAAAACTGTGGAGAGGGAATACCTGTTGGTGATTCGACTGCCTCTCGTTCCTCAATGCTGGTTAGAGCGGCCGAACGCAGAGAATTAAAGCTTTGGGAAGGGCTAGGGCATCGATCAACTCATTATATATATAGTGGTCAATCGGAATCCTACTGGAATAAGGAAGGGGATTTGATCTCATCCAAAACTCTCCCTTGGCTTTGGCCGCTCGAGAGAGATTTGGGCGCAAGGTTTAAATATCTGAGATTTGAATTTATTATTTTACCTAGGTCCCTGCTTATTTCTATATTTGCAAGAAGCCCCCAATCACCTCTCATTCATTTACAATATAATACTAATAGTTGTTTAGGCTACATATGCTTAATTGTTCAAGAACATTTATCAATAAATAAAATTTCATCAAAATTAATAATCATAAAAAAATAGGAATTTCGGGTCAAGGGCTCACAGTCGGATACCTACTCAAGGCATCGGCAACCACGTTGGCCTTCCCTGGATGATACTGCAGTGCAATATCGAAGTCCTTCATCAACTCCAACCATCTGTGCTGTCTCATGTTCAGCTCCTTCTGAGTGAACACATACTTAAGGCTCTTGTGATCTGTGAAGATCTCTACCCTCTCACCATACAGATAATGCTTCCACAGCTTCAATACAAAAATCACTGCTGCCAGCTCCAGGTCGTGGGTAGGGTAGTTCTTCTCATGGGGATGTAACTGCTTGGAAGCATAGGCAATCACCTTCCCGTGCTGCTGCAACACACAATCCAGCCCCTTTCCTGAAGCATCACTATAAATAGTGAATCCACCTGATCCTGAAGGCAACGTCAGAATCGGAGCTGTCGTCAGCCGCTTCTTCAACTCGTCAAAAGCTGTCTGACACTCCTCTGACCAAACATACTCAGCATCCTTCTGGGTCAACCGTGTCAACGACTCTGCAACCCGGGAGAAATCCTGCACGAATCTCCGATAATATCCTGCCAGCCCCAGGAAACTCCTGATCTCTGCAACTGAAGTCGGCGCTGCCGATGCCTCAACTGCTACAATCTTCTTAGGGTCAACTGAGATACCATCTCCAGTCACCACATGCCCCAAGAAGTCCACCAGGTCCAAGAAGAACTCACACTTGGAGAGCTTCCCGTAAAGCTGCTCCTTCCTGAGAATCTCCAGTACTATCCTCAAATGCTTCTCGTACTCCTCCTCAGTCATGGAATATATCAAATATCATCAACAAACACTACTACAAACTGATCCAGATACTGGTAGAACACCTTGTTCATAAGGTTCATAAACACTGCGGGTGCATTGGTTAGCCCAAACAGCATAACCAAAAACTCGAACTGCCCATACCGCGTCCTGAAAGCAGTCTTGGGAATATCCTCTCCCTTCACCTTCACCTGGTGTTATCCCGACCTCAGATCAATCTTGGAAAATACTCGAGCTCCGCTCAACTGGTCAAATAGATCGTCGATCCGCGGCAGTGGATATTTGTTCTTGATCGTGAGGTTGTTGAGTGCCCTATAGTCAATACACATGCGTACTGACCCATCCTTCTTCGGCACGAACAACACTGGTGCACCCCATGGCGACAAACTCGAGCGGATGAAGCCCTTGTCCTGTAGCTCATCCACTTGCTTCTTCAGCTCCACCAGCTCGCTGTTGTTCACCCGATAGACATGCTGAGAGATGGTCTCCGCTCCTGGAACCAAGTCTATCGAGAACTCAATGTCCCTGTCTGGTGGCAGTCCCGGCAACTCCTCCGGGAAAACATCCATATACTCTGCTATCAAGGGGTGTAGAATCGTCTCCTCCTCGACCGAGACTCCACAGAAGACTCCGCTGCTCTGCTCTGCCTGACGTCTGGAGTACTCGAACTCTGGCTCCCTCGGTGCTCTGAAGAGAACTCTACCCCCTCTGAAATCAATGCTGGCGTGGTGCCTGCTCAACCAATCCATGCCTAGTACTATATCGTAGTTCGATAATGGCATTACGAGCAGGCTCACCTCCAACTCACGGCCTCCCAAAACTACTCTCCGACCCTTACAAACATCACTCACGAGGATAATACCACCCCCGGTCAATCCTAGGCAACGATTCAGCTATGATACCATGTCTAATCGCAAAAGATACTGATATGAAGCTATGCGATGCACCGGAATCAAACAATGCAAATGCTGGACTGGAGTCAAGAAGAATCGAACCTGCAATCAGCTCTCCAGTCACCTCTGCCTCTCCAGCTGCCATGGCGAAAGCTTGCCCCTGCTGGCCTTCCCTGGCCTGCTGCTAGTACAGGACAAACCTCTGCTGCTGCATCGGCAGGGCTGGTCCCCTCTGTTGGCCCACTGGAGCTCTGGCTCCACCTCCCGGAGCTGCTCGTCCCATACGGCACTCCCTCATCTGGTGATCTGCTGCGCCACACACTAGACACAGGCCCAGCCTCTTCCTGCACTCACCGGCAATATGCCCAGACCTCCTACAGTATCCACAAGTGGTAACCTGCCTCGGCTGCTGCTGGTGCTGCCTCGGCTGCTGCTGGTGCTGAGCTGGTCTCTGCTGGATCGGTTGAGGCTGGAACTGCCTCGGCTGCTGAAACTGAAAGTGGGGCCACTTGGCCTGACCCCCGCTGCTGCTGCCTCCAACTGGGTCTCTCCCCCTCTTGAGCCTAAGCTCAAGGTCATCCTCTGCTAGCAAGGCTCCCGTCAAGATCTCCTCAAACGTAGCATCTCTGTTCCCCTTGGTCAGGGACTTGACCTCCTTGACCAGACCCTTTCGGAACCTCTGGGCCTTCGCCGTCTCGCTCAACCCCTCAATAAACCTGTCGAGACGGCCAAACTCTCCCGCATACTCCTCCACTGAGAGGCTCCCCTGGACCAAGCTCTCAAACTGCGTCTCCAAGGCTCTAACTGCTGAATCTGGGAAGAACTTCTTCTTAAAGAAGCCCCTGAACTGCTCCCAAGTCTGCCCTGGTACCCCCACCCTGGGGTCCGACTGGTACCAGGTGCGAGCAAGATCTCGCATCCGGCTAGCTGCAGCCTCGATCTGAAGGTCTGCTGGAATCCTGGCCAAGCGGAAGATCTCCTCCATATGCTCGATCCACTCGTCGGCATACAGGATCCCCTCTGTCCCCATGAAGTCCCTGGGGCTCATCTTCTGAAACTGCTCGATCCTCGGTGTCCTCTGCTGCTGTACCACTGGTCGAGCTGCGGCTGTCATGACGG
The DNA here is from genome assembly GCA_029216955.1 of Iris pallida. Taxonomy (NCBI): domain Eukaryota; kingdom Viridiplantae; phylum Streptophyta; class Magnoliopsida; order Asparagales; family Iridaceae; genus Iris; species Iris pallida. Next base: position 2,540,584 of record JANAVB010020799.1, on the reverse strand, counting down.
CCAACTCCATGCCTCTGTCCTGCCGAGCCTGCTGTCGGTCCATGAACTGATGGAAATACACGAACATCTGAGCTGCGTCCACATGTCCTGGAGGCGGTGGTGGCTGGAAAGGATCCTCTGGAATGACCGGGTCCTGCCTTCCAGTCGGTGGGTGCATACCCCCTGCTACGACTGTCGAGGTCTTAACACGAGCTGAGGTGGCAGGAGCTGCAGTCCCCTGGCCTCGCCGTGCTGGCTGAGAGGTAGCAGTCCCCTCTATAGCATCCTCATGGGTGGCACGCTGCAATCGAGTCTCTACCATCCTGAAGATAGACAAACAAGAGTATCAATTTCGGAGAAAGAAGCGAAATAACAAAGGCGGACAAATTTTAATTCAAAGGATCAGCTGACAAAGGATTTAAATGGCAATAAAAAAAATTTCCTAAAGTGATTGAGTATCTTAAAATTAATGTCCTATATCCTATAGCAGGCTGCAGTGATACTCTAGTTCGAGTACCACTACACTTCTAGTCTCGACCTGCATGGGCCACCACTAAAAACGTGTCACGACCCGCACCCACTGTGAGGGTACGAGAACGTAACAACGCCCAGCCTATGCCGCAGTATCGACGGTAGAGCGCTGTTCTAGGTCAACGTACATCTAACTATATATATCTAAACAGTTTATACTCCCCGAATGGGGTGACATAACAGTAGTAAACTCAATCACAACTAAGTAAGATATAGCACAATATGAATAGAACTCAAGGAATAAAATAGATAGAAATAGTAGTCTAAGATAATCCCAGCAATATCCAACAGTACAAGGTCTCAGATAAAAGAATATATACAACTCATAACTCCAAATAAAGTCTAACTAAGACATGTCTCAAGACTACAAAAATAAGATAAGCCTAACTAGTCTAGTCTAGGCAATCGGGGTGATCTCCTCAGCTAAAGCTGGGTCCTCCTGGGGGTCCAGCTCGCAGGTATCATCTAAGGCTGCCCCGTAGTAGGTGTCTAGGCAAGCCTCCTCCTCGTCCTCTGTAATATTTTCAACAGGTCCAGTCAGGACAGGAGCGAGTACAGTACATCTCAACAGATCATAGCAGGTTAGAAAATATAAACATGCAGTAAAATAAGATGCAAGTACTGAAAAAAGTGCAGTATGTAAACAGAGAGAGAACTGTAATAGAAATATCTACTATACATAGAGAACTAGCAGTGACTAGTGAGTCAGAGTACAATCATGAACATGTAAATGGCCTGGGATGATTCTGATACTACACTATATAATTATTCTGATGCTACACTACTGGTGTATTATTCACATGTCCATTTATACTCCCCCGTACCCCCAATCAATACACAAGGATCCAGCCAGGTTATGTTATATGATGCTATGTAACAGCCCCCGAAGGGTAGTAGACCCCGAAGGTGATAGACCCCGAAGGTGATAGACCCCATAGGTGATAGACCCCGAAGGTGATACATAGTAGTCCCATAAATGTGATAAGGATTCTAGGAAGACTCTACGATCATAAGAGTATATGTCGTAAGTGATCAAAGAACCAATGAAGCATACGATACGCCATGTAAGTAAAACGCACAGAACATGTAGTACCTGATGCTCCCTAAGGATAACATCTCAAGAAAAGGATCCATATAGTACCAATCCGTGTGACCATCGTGACAGTACAAGTAAAGTAGTCTACTGCAGGAAATAATTCTAAACAGGATATGAAATGATCAGAGAATGTACTCGCCTGTAACTGAGTGTCCAGAATGAAACGTACTGTCCAAGGAGTGGTGTCTGGCTCCTAATCAGAACAGCACAAGTCACAACAAGTCCAGAATAGTAAAATGGAGTCCTACTATGCATTCTACATGATTCTAGGTCAATCTAGACCAAAGTCAACTCTTGGTCAACTTTGGTCAACCCTAGAAGTCAAACTAGGTCAACTTAGTCTAATCAAGTCTAAACTCAACTATCTAGGTCTAACAAGTCATGCTAGGCTCTAACAAGTCTATACTAGACAACACACAACATCCAAGTATCCATTCACCTATGTATATCCAACATATATTTATATACAAGTATATTGAACTAACACTAAGTGTACCTAGGCTAAATACTATATATATACATATAAATACACATTTCACATATATATAGGCACATTACATTCACATGGACACTAATACATACCCTCACATCACTCACACATATATATATAGATATATGATATACACATGAATATGGAGGAGAGGGGAAAACAGAAATTACAGTGTGTGTGTAGGCTGTGGTGTGTGTGTGTGGGCTGTTCAGTCCAAACTGGACAGTGGGGAGTGTGTGTGTGTATACATGGGTGTGCAGGAAAGTTAATAACAGGAAAAGAGAAGACTGTGTGTGTGTGTGTCATAATAAGTGAGAGTGCAAAACAGTGCCATGTGTGACAGTGATGAATGGGAGTGGGGTGAGTGAGGCTGTAACAGGAAAATAGTGGGTGTGTATACAATCAAGAGTGTGCACCAGTGTCAATATGTGTGCAGGAATTTAAATGTGACAGTGAAATAACATAAGACAGGGGGCATGGCCTAAACCCAGGTTACACAAAACCTGGGATCAATCTCAGTTAGAAAGAAAGGAAAGGAATTCAATTCATTGTTCTCTAAATCTCAGTTTTTGAAGAAAACCCAAACAGTTAGGTATTCCATGAATCTCAAGACTGTGTAATCTCAGGTTTTAATAAGAACTCAGGAATCAATGACAGTGTATACACAGGTTTGTAAATACCAAAACAAACTCAGAAAATCAAATGACAGTTTCCCCCTCCTTCCTATTCTCAGTTATTTGAAGTATAACCCAACAATCACAGATTCAAACCCCATTTCAAACTCCACAAAACACCAAACATCCCAAAATTTGAACCACATATAGGTAGCATATAGGAGAACAGGTTTGTACTTTAGAAACATGAAATTATCAATGATTTGCAGGTTAAAACATCAAACAAAATTCAATATTAAAATCTGAAAGCACGGGACTGATACCATGTTTCAGAAAAAATGGAAAAATGGCAAATTAATAATGAAATTAATTTAAGATGTAATTTCAGAGGTTGGTAATAATCAAGTATAAATAGTGCAAGCTACACAAGTTGTTTGTGTCCATAAAATTGGACACAAACGTGTCCACACAAAACAGTGCACAAGACAGTTTACATTGAGCTGTGTCCTCGTGCACGTGTGCACGAGTCTCGTGTACACAACAGAAGTCAACCCAAGACTCGTGTTCAACAACATAGGTTCACTACTTATAGGGCTATCCACAGGACACCCTGCACCGCCGTGTCGTGTCGCACAGGCGTGTCCATACACACGTATCAGAAACAAAAACTCACGACTGTACAGTCTGTGCAAAACCCGTACGTCGAGAATTCCTCACTTGATATGCCACGTGGGCCCACGAAACTTGACACATGGCGTGTCAGTGGGTGCCCCGAGGCTCCCACAAAATTTCGTGTCCAGCACGTTTGTGTCGTGTCCAGGAAAGAGCCCGATAGGCAGGGCATTCCTGTAGCCGCGCACGACCGTGTGTGCGCGTGTCCACATCACCAAAACGACACAGAAAGACACAAAAATCAAGACACAAGGACAGGAAACCCTAAGCTAGATCAAAAACCTATTTCCTATTCAAAAATAATAGGCAAACTGGATCGACATGCCCTTTGTGGCATTCTGTCGAACACCATGGCTAGTGTACTGATACGTGTCCAAAATGGATACAAATCCTTCGACACTGGACACGAAACCTATCCAGACCTTAGGAGGACCCTTAGGGCTTCCTATTGGTGAAGACAAAATAAAAATCTATGGAGAAATGGGAAAGTTACCTATTGGTGAACAAGCCTTCACAAAAAACTAAATGAAGAGATTCCTCAAGCCACCCAAACTTTCACAAATTGTTGCTTCCCTGCAAATAACCAATACCAACAGCAAGAGCATTGATTTTAGGTCCTAATGAAGTTGGTTTGGGGAAGAAAGGATTTAAATTGGATTTTTAATGAATTTTGGAAGATGGAACTCACCTCTTTCCTGAGAACTTTGGATGAACCCTAAAAGAGGCTAGCCCTAAAATCTAGGAGGGACTTTATAGTGGGGGAATCCCTAGGCTAAACCTAGGTGGCCGGCCATGTTGGGTTTGGGTGGGGTTTGAGCTAGGTTAGCTAGTCCTATTAAGTTTAGTCACAAAATGACTTGTGAAACCACAAGCCATTTATCAAAACACTTGATTCCTAAATTCCTAATTAAATTTCTAATTAATCAATAACTACTAACTTAAGTCATACTAGGTTAGACTAGAGTCACTTGACCTAACCAAGCCCAACTAACTAGGGTTAGCTCCTAGGTTGGTCTACATGAGTCAAAACTAGTCAAAAATCAACTAGTCCAAATAAATCCAAAATAATTCCTAAAAATTCCCATAAATTCTAATCAATACTAATAATTTTAAATTACCCCAAAAATGACAAATTTACCCTCAAACTAGAAATGTGGTAGTGACAATCGGCCAGAAACAGATCTCGTCCGTGAAGGCGTTTCCACAATAGTATTAGATTTAGGAAGTTTCTGAGAGGAGGAAGGCATCAACTTTGTACCCATAATGAAGCTAATCTCCACGCTATAACTAGATGGGGGTATGCTCGACTTACAGTAAAAGGCAGTTGATGTGAAGGTAACAACCGGCTTACACCCAATGTTTGATAACTCAAATTATGTACCATTACCAGTACCAGTAGCAGAGTAATGATGCCATACATGCGCACCATCCAACACATTTCCCTTGAAGCCAAGGTGCATATTCGAATTCTCTAGTAAGAGTTAGAAATACCCAAACTGCCTAGCAAACCTGCTCGACAAATATGTCTCCAGAAAGACCACATCCATGCTAGGATAGACCAGAGGATGGTCTTAAAGAAAGAAGCCAATATCTGGTTTGAGTGGAGAGCACATGAGTGCCTATCTTTACGTTAACATGTAAAAGGCCAACATCCTCCTCAAAAAATTCAGGCACTAGAAAGAAAAGGCATAACCATGCAGGGAGGCCAAGGCCTGCCTATAATAGGGTACCTCTTTTGAAACCCCAGGTCATCGCCCCACATTGTCGCAAGAAGGCATCTCCTTCCATAATGCACTCGTCCTTCTCAGCAGACACCAAGGAGCGATGGTGTAGCAAGAACCACCCCAACAAGTAGTGGTAAGGCATTTCCACACGATGGAAGTTTCTAGTCCCCTTATGGTATAAAACTTCTGGATGAAAAGGAGGATATCCCATTGGATGCAACAGACCATCGTAGGAAGAAGGGCAACATATGACCAAATACCAACTTCACCGCTAGAAGTATCAGGTTATGTTGATCCGGTCTATCGATCCCGAACCCCCGAGGACAACGTACAACTATAACCAAAGCATCAAGGAGCTGGCCAGTATGGCCGTATCAGACAGAGGTTGCTCGTCCTGAAAGAAATAAGATAGGTCTTCCATTAACCAACTACCCCGTCCATCCGTAACTAGGATTTCTCCTTACTCCGGATTAGAGTCTTAATCCATTGATGAGTCTTCGGCTTTCTCACCTCAAATCGGTGTGAACCGGAGAAAGAAAGAAAAAAGATGATCCATCCAAGCAGTAATCAGAGGAGCTGCCCCCTTCGTCTTTTTTTCTATGTTCAAGAGATGCCTGCACATGGACAGATGACACAACAATTACCTATAGACAGTAAAGAATTCAGAATCCTCCCTTCCCAGCAATTACAACTCTTCATTCGAAGGAGTGTACTCTTTGTAGGGTTCTTCACCCCAAGGAAGTGGGGGCACCTCATACATCTCATGGAGGAATAATACCATTTCACTACCAGGCATAAAAAAGGTACCGATGTAGCAATTGTACAGCTCCACCAAAGCGACAAAAGCCCCGGCATTGATATATAGTCCCCACTGAGTTACTCTGATAGCAAAGAACAAGCTAAATGTCCTTAGCTTAGCCTCATACTTCTCTAAAATCTACCATGATAAAGCCTTCCACATAGGCTTATGGTAAACCCAACCCATAAACTAGAGTTGTCCAGGAGGGTAAGATCCTTTTGCCGCTAGCTTATTCACAAAATGTCCACAACAAATGGACGAATGGTCGAAGATAAGTCACCCAAAAGGGTACTGTGTAGCAAACCCATGGACGGACCAGGAACAGGACCCCTGAGGCTCGCATACACCTTCTTCGCCTTCGAAGAGAACCGAACGACACCAAGCCGGACGTTCTCTAGCTCCTTGGTCAACCTCACACCCTTCCTCTCAGAACCCGCCACCAGTGTGAAAGCAGACAGTGGTCGATGATGCTCCATTAAGGACAAGTGCATGCACATCCCACCGGAGGAAAAATGACAATCCTCGTCGACCTTAACTGCCTTCGGAGCCGAGCAAAGAAGGGCATCGTCGAGCAAAAATGGCGGTTTCAGAAACCCTTCCCCCTAGCGGAATATAGCTCTCCCGCGTTCAACTGCTCTAGGAGGAAAGACAAGACTTAGTCACCCACCATCTTGGGATTAATTTTGGGTTGACCTTCATTAATTTGGACCTGGACAGTGGCCTTCAGATCATCAAAATTTGTCCTCGATGACATTTGCTCCACGTTCAAAAGGAGCTCACTCGATGATGGTCGAGGAAGGACCACTTCAAAACAGAAGAGGTGGGCACATCTCAATGCATTTTGGCTTTTGGAAATAAACCAAACATGGGGCAGTCGTACCTTCAACTAGTGGCAGGACATCAGGAGGATACTTCTACACGCCCTCATCAGACCTAGATGCCAGGTCCTTATCCTTCTTGGCCTTCTTCGCATGCGTATCGAAAGAGGAAGCTTTGGGAGCCATCACACCTAGGGTTTGCAAGAATGCACATAATAGAGAGGAACAAAGCCTAGAAAAAAAAGGTGATTCTCCCTTCATATAACAGAAACTTTTCAGCCTGGCAAGCTTCAAAGAAAAGATGCACCCAGACGAAGCAACGTCATCAGGAGCCTAGGGACTCCACTGAAGCTCCGACGGCCTGAGGATCTTGAAAGGCCCATGCTTCTGTTCAAAGTATTCCAAACTCATTACTAAGTTTAAAAACTTTGAAGGGGGTCTTTTAGAAGCATAGAAAATTCCTAAGCTCATTCAGGACCAAGCCACCCCAGACAGTATGCACGAAGGCGCAGAAGACCCCCAACGGGATGCCAAGTCCCAATAGCACAACAGCCCAAGGTACACTGCCTTTACAGAACCAAAGACAACTGGACCACTATATATGAACAGCTCACATACGACCCAAACACCATGCGGCTCTACTACTAGAAATCCTTCATGCGACCAAGAAGGAATATGGATTAAATCACCCACCAGTCTCCATATCAAATCAAATAGCTCAAACCCCAAGCTGAGCCACCTTCCTCACCAAGGCAACTGGTCCGCTCATTGGCCTAGATCAAATAAGCTGGTTCGCACCCTGAATCAGATCAACACAAACTGGTCCGTGCCCCGGATCGGATCAAACAAGCTAGTTTATGTCCCGAATCAGACCACCTCAAATCTTGTTAGTAACAGCTAGAAGGATCAATACCATGTTTATGGTGTGTACACCATAACTGCCCCCATTCAAATTGGAGATCCCCTCAAAATTATGGTTGGTACCACACATCAATTAAAGATCGTGCCCCATGATTCAAATATCTTGTTTATGGCATACGTGTTACACAACCGCACCAATCTAACAACAAGTTATCCTAAACATTCACGTGTGCTAAGTCACCTATGATCAAGTCATGTGGGTGGATAGTCATAACCACCGACGATTACATTCAAGGATAAGTCCTTCCTTGGAGCTCCCGCAGCAACGGTCGCCCAATCATCGCCTCAGCCAGGTTGAGCGGTTAAATAGCCTGCCTAACCAGTTGTGACACCCACATGGCTTCTTCTAGGAGGTTCTTCCTGTTAGGGTTATATACTAAAAGCATCACTTTTGTAGTAACCTTATTTCCTTAAATTTTGAATGAGAATCATATGGGCAAATGTTTGCATATTGTATTTATTATAATACAAATGTCTGATATTCTATATTACAGATAATATGGTGTGTAGTGTCACACAGAATATCTTATTATCAGTTCCCTTTGGAGTATATAAATAGTTCACAACCTAGATGGACTTGGACAATCTATTGGAATGGTTGTAGTGTAATCTGGTATTAGTCTATCTTGACAATAGGTTTACACTAGTACACTTTGTGTGTATTGAACATGACCACTTGAGGTTGTTCTCATTGTACTGACTACATAAGTGAACAAATACCTCTGTTATTATGGATGCTTGTGCTCTTAATCCGAATATAATAACAGACATGTATATACAGTATGCATTACTTTGACTCATGAAAGAGTAAGATTCATTATGGGTCAACAACCTCTATAAATTGGATAATAATATTGTATGTATGATGGGTTGTTGATAATAAATAGAATCCATGTCCCGATACATCGGGTTGATGATGACCCCATAAGAAGCTTATAAGGATTGTCATGTAAACCCTGCAGGTAGATTATATCTGACATGACAAATAAAGTTGAGCGATACTACTTAAGGATAAAAGATGTCGAATCAATATAGTTGTCAGTAATTTAATTTGATAGATGGACATTCGATATCTTAACATGGGGAGCCAAATGAGCATATAATAAAAGGAGCCTACAAACATAATTTGGGATTAGAGAGGTAGTGCAACAATAGCTTATTAGTGGACCAAGCTATTGTTAATGGGCTTGGATTGTGTGTTCGAACTGAACACAGGATATCCAGATCCGTTAGGAGGCCTAACCCTAATTTCTCCTCATGGTCCCTGTCGTAGCCTATATATATCCTCTATTCTCTGGCCGCCAGATGATCGATCAGAAATTTAAAGATTTCTCTAAATTCATGATTCACGTAAGGAGAGAAAAAGAGGGCTGCCAAGGAGAAGAAAAGGTTGAGAGATCATCGCCTACACGACGTCCAACTAGAGGAAGGAATACGTGCAGAAGATCTTGGGGTCGTCCGCTCGAGATTGCCAGGAACTGCTTGTCATCTTCTTGCCGCATGTATAATTGTGAACCCTAGTTTCTGCCTATGAAGGGTTAGAACATGTATTAAATCTGTTTAACTTTCTATCGATCAATATACACACCAAAGTAAGGGTCCTAGGAATTCCCAGTTCCAATAATTGGTATCATAGCCACTTTTGATCTGCGTATTGATTGACACGTCCATGTTGTCTAATAAAACCTGTACTATGTAATAGTCGGTAGATGTAGATCTGTTCTAACTCGGTTGTGCAGGCATCTTAGATCCAACTATTATGGTCCGGTACATGTTTTTTATTATGTTGTTTAAACCATAGATATGTCGTGGATGTTGTTGTTGCTGTGGATGTAATTAAAATCACAAGGGTTGATCGTGCTTATTATTTTAATATTTCAATCTAGATTATGTGTGAACTCCTTCAGGAAGTATAGGATTGATGTAATTTTAATTATTTTTGATCAATCGTGATGGCGCTGGTGGCTGTTTCTAACGCCGGACAAGATGCTAGTTTTAAGCAGTCCAGAGGCAGACAGATGATTTTCGATGAAGGAATCGACAGCCAAAACCTTAAAAAAATTGGGGCGCTGCCCCGAACCCCGCGACTTGACCGGGCAAGTCATAATTTGAATAGATCTGTGCAGTGCCAGATTTTGGATTCGGATAGTTGAGGACGGAGTAGAAAAGATGACCATAATAGTTGGATATTTTTCTCTTATTTGTTGTCATTTTGCTTTTTCTGATTATGCATGTTTATTATTGTGTGGATATTTTTTTTAAAAAACAAAGCCTACATTAATAATGGACAACATGGACATAATATCAACTAGGTGGGAGAGGATATATATACTTGGACATAATATCAACTAAGTGGGAGAGGATATTTGTTTAGTATAAATCCTATGGTCTCCATTATTGGTTTGTAGGTGATGTAATTATACTTGTGTAACCACCACTTTTCTGAAATGAGGATAATTTTTATCATTTAATAATAATATTTAAATCATATTATGATTTTTGGTAATTTTCTTTATTTATTTTATACTATTTAGATGGGTCAATTATGATTTTGGTTGTTGCTAGCTTAACCCTAGAGACTGCTTGACCTAGAGACTAATCATGACCATGGAAACTCGACCATGTGACTAGATTGGCTAATTACATATTTTTAGGCTAAGGGTATTTTAGTCATTGTGCATTATTTGATTTTTATTGACTGTTGTGTGTTTTGATTGGTGCATTGATAGGACCTAGATGGTATAACCTTAGTCAACCATGTTAGAAGCCTAGTAATGTGATTTAGGTTCATTATTGACTTTTTAGAATTAATTTAGAATTTTTACCTATTTTTTTAGAATTGTTTAGTGATTTTTAAGCTATTTTCTTATAAGCCTTTTTAGCCTTTTTGGCATGGGCCTTTTAGCAACTCATGGAATGCTTGGCCTATGTGCAAAACCTAACCTAACACCCCCTACCCCTGGCCGGCCATAGCAGCCCTCTCCCTTTGTGAAGAAAATTTCCATAGCCTCCAAGATCAACCCTAATTTCCTTTCCTCCAAAAACCCTAGATTTCTCATCCGGAGTACGTTTCCCCTCAAACAAATTCCGTTGCACTCGTTGGGAAGAGGAGGACTTGCTGGAGTACTGCTAGCAAGGAGGAGGAGGCATTTGCTCGGTAGAAATCGGCTGACAAAGCGCTCGAGAAATTCCTTTTATTGAGATTCCGACTCTCAAAAGGTAAATCTCGATCTACCTTTGTTTCTCATGAATTTTCTTTATTATTGCATCCATATAGGCACCCTTGATCTGTTTATAAAGTTTCGTAGGATTTTGGTTTCGTTTGATAGCGGTATCGGACACGTATCGATCTCATGTTGTACGTGTTCGGCAAAATGCCACTTAGAATTGAAAAGTATTAATTTTTGATTCTGTTTTCATAAAATGATTCCTTATATAATTTGTAACAACTTTCGTGAAGACGGATCAGAAATCGACACGATTTCGGCATCCGAACGGACACGAATATGTTGTTGCGCGAGCCGCTGTGTCGTATAGCTACGACTTCGTGTCGTGTCGACGTGTCCTAGACCTACCCAGTGATCCTACCTAGCCGCGTGCACGAGCACGAGGCTTCTCGTTGTGCGTGTGACATGCAATCGAACGAGAACACCCTCTTCGACACGCGGTGTCGGTTTCCGATACGCACTCTGTGGACACGGCACGGACACGATTTCGACTCCGTGAGTGCCCGAGCACGTAACGTATGTCGAGACTAACATGCTTGCCGAGTTTCATGATTTATTGTTGAGTATTTTGTGATTTGGGTCGTTTTGTCGAAATTGGGTTTTTCGGGTTCAATATTTTGAATAGAAATGTGATATTTTGATTCTTCGACTTTTAATTGATATTTTCTAACTTGTTAACTTATATATGATATTTTGGACTGGCGGGAAGTGATCCACGGGATTATTACCTATTTGTTTGCCTTTTTCAACTATAAATGCGTTTTCCTCCAATATAAAACTGAATAGTTTTATAGTATTTTGATTTTTCTGGATTTTATATATCAAATTCTGAGTTTATGATTCATAGATGACATTCTGAGTTTGCGGGAATTGATCCTTGGTTTTATATCCTATTTAATTACCATTTACATATACAATTTGGATTTTCCTTTATATATATAAATGTATATGTGAGTAGATATATATATTTATATATAAATGACTCGTATATATGTAAATATGTTGGAATGTGAGTTTAAGGTTCAGAATTCCAGGTTTGAGTCCATTTCTCGGATTCGAGTAATCTATCCTCTTTACCTATATGAGTATGTATATGTATATTATGCATATATTTTTTTTATATATATAGTTTCCCTTTAAATAGATATATATGTGTATATGTATTTATATATGTGATATATCCCATAGTTGAGAACTTGGTTTTTAATCTCAGATTTGAGTCTTTACACAGCAGTCCTTTATCACATTTTCCTTTAGTCTCATATTATATAATTATATGTGTATGTATGTATATATATATATATATATATATATATATATATATATATATATATATATATGTATATATATTTATATTTATATTTATATATATATATATATATATATATATATATATATATATTTTATATTTTTTTTTAATATATATAAATATATATATATATATATATATATATATATATATATATATATATATATATATATATATATATATATATATATCGTCTTACTGAATGTGAATATATCTATCTGTGTGTGGATTGCTTATGAATGTAACCATGGGGTATTGGAACAGATTAGAATCGACCCAATGAGCTTAGTTTAGTCGAGTTGACCGACAAGTTGACCAAGTTGACAAAAGTCAACTTTGGGTCAAACTTGCTCCAAATCAACTCAAACGAACTCCGAATGACTTGTAAACTTGAGTATGATCTAAAAATTAGTAAACGGACTAGTTGACTTAGAGTTGACCAGGTTTGATCAGTTGACCAGGTTTGACCAGAGTTGACCAGGGTTGACTTTGACCTAGAAGGACTTAGAAGCATGTAGAATTGCATTGTAGCCCTTTCTTATGATATGTTAGACTATGTTGTGACTTGTGGTTACTTTAAATAGGTTTACCTCACTCCAGTTCAGTTACACATCCTCATCAGCAGCTCAGATTGTCAGGCGAGTACATTCTCTGACCGTTTCATTCTTGCTTGGACGTATTTACTTGTTATAGACTAGTTTACTTGTTGTTGTCATGATATTTCACGGATTAGTACTATATGGATCTCTTCATGCGATGTTATCCCCTCGGATACTTCGGATATATTGTGCTCATGTACTTTATCATGTGCATCGTCTACTCATTGTATTCGTACTTATTCATGTATACTCATATGACATTCATGTACACTCATGATCATGTGAGCCTTCATATATAACCCAGTATGTATGTGGACTAGCTATCCATGTGATGTACTACTTTTATGTGCAATAACATAACCTGGACGGATCCTTGTGTACTGATTGGGGCAGGAGGAGTATTTTTTGGTTATATGATCTACACCATTTCATGTATAACTCCAAACTAGATTTAAGTCATGTATAACCTAAGCCTGTTTACATAACCAAACATATGCTCTGAATCACGTAGTTAGCTCAGTTTTCTTATCTATATCATGTATATCTATTTCTACTATATTATGCTCTTCTTTTTACAGTCTCTCTACTATTTCTTTATCAGCAGTTCATGTATATTATTCTATAGCTTGTTTCATATTTTCTTTCATGTTATGAACTGTGTGAGAGATATGTATTCGTTCCTGTCTTGACTGGACCCATTGAAAATATTACAGATGATGAGGATTGCTGCGACGCTTACTATGGAGCAGGCCAAGTTGACACAGGTGACCTGGACCCCCAGCAGGATCCAGTAGTCGCTGAGGACTTGCCATGAGTTAGATTAGACTTATATTATTATCTAGTTATGAGACTTTGTGATTGTATTGAGATTTATTATGGTATGGTTTACACCAGAATTATTCTTCACATTGTGACTCTCTGTTGAGATTATCTTTCTTCTATTCCATCTTAGTTATTGTGATTGAGTTGTATCATATATATATATCTTTCTCCAATTGGAGCATATTCTAGATTGTGTCAGATGTTGGACCTAGGACAGCATTCTACCGCCGACACTACGGCGTAGGCTGGGCGTACCCATGTCTCGTGTCCTTACACCGGGTGTGGGTCGTGACATGTTTTTAGTGGTGGCCCATGCAGGTCCAATCGCAACTAGTGTGATTTTGTAGTGGTACTCGAACTAGAGTATCACTACAGCCTACAGTAGAATATGGGATATAAGTTAAGGTACTTAATCACAATAGGAAAACTCTGATCCAATACTTACCATCTAAATTCTTGATTGATTAAATGTTTTCCTTTGAATAAATAAACTGTCCTCCTTTGATTTTTTTACTTCATTCTCAGTAATTGCTTCTTATTTTGAACTGTCTTCAGGGTGGTTATGGAGACACGATCTCATCGCTACAATCCATGCAGGCCCAGATTCGCATTAGTGCGATGTCGTGGTAGTACAGCGACTTAGTCATACTACTACGAGCTTGCTATAGAGTACATGAAGTAAAGTGTTAGAATAAAAGGATACTCAATCACTGTTAGGATTCCTTGAGAGATTTCTGGGACGACCCTTGAGAATTTTATTTTAACTTCGATTTGAAATCTTTTCCCCTAATTTGATTCACCCATTACTTCTTGTTATTGAATTTGATCTTGATGGATTCATTGTTAGATTTTGAATCTTGATGTTAGTTGCTGACTTTGAGTTTGTATTTAAAAATATATGTATATTTATCTTTATTTTATTTTGGAATTTAGGGTATAACCTGATAACATGTCACGACCCGCACCCGGATATACGGGTACGAATACGTAGGCCATACCCAGCCTACACCGCAATATCGGTGGTAGAGCGCTGTCAAGTATACTATACTAACTACAACATCTAAAGATCCATAACTATAAATATACTCATGTCACATCACGAAAACTAAGGAAGATAAGACAAGAAATAATAACAATATCACTTAGAACAACTAGAATCTACAATGATCATAAGACAGGAAAATAAAGAAGGAACAACATGACTAACTAAGGATAACTACCAGGCAACTCACATAGAAGAATAGTGAGATCCACCTCAGCTAGCAACATCATGAAGTCCAATACTGAGGGTACAACTACTCCTAAAATTTTGTCAACATATTCAGTCAGGATGGAACGAGCACAAATCTCAAATAACAGTTCTAATTAGACGATATTGAAAATATAGCAGTAAATAGAGAGAATATACAAGAAATCATAAAATGTACATGTGAGTATCATGGCAAGGTAAGCTATAAATCTAGAGCAAGAACAAGGCAAGTAAAACTGATCATGGCATGTACAAGAATCAAGAAATATCTAAGTGTGTGAGTACTAGCTACAACATGTGGCCGGCTTGGGTCTGCACAAGGTCATGATCTAGCCAATCATACGTGAGGTGTAGGATTGGCATTCACAAGGTTCACAAGATATACAAGGCGGGTATTGACCACACATCTACACTAATACTCCCCGTCCCCGACTAGTATAGTGGATCCAACCATGACACATCATGACACGCGATTCTCCGAGAAGGTAGCTAGCCTTCGCAGGAATTGTGTCTATACAATGCACAAGGAACAAGAAAGACTTGCACAAGATATACCAAGGAAAACGAAGAATAACATCTCATGACGGGATCCAGAGAAATACCAATCCGTGTGAACAATGTGTCAAGAGAACAAGGATATCTACACTAAATACATGAAACATAGACGATATCATAAAACATAAATATTATCAGAGAATGTACTCGCCTGAGATCTGGTGGAATATGTTAATTGAGTCCAAGAACAGTGCCTCGAGGACCTATAGGTGGAATACTGTATCAATATAAGGGTTTAGAAGTAAAATCAAGTCAAACTAGGTCAATCTAAGTAAATGGTTGACTTACAGTTGACTTTTGGTCAACTGGTCAACTTCGATCAACCCTAGGTCAACTCTAGGTCAAACTTGACTAACATTTGACTTTGGGTCAACTGGTCAACTCTGGTCCAGTTTTAATCAATTTTAGGCTACGGTTGACTTCCGGTTGACTTTTGGTCAAAACAGTCAACTGTGGTCAACCAAGATCAAAACTAGTCTAACCTAGGTCAAATGTTGACTCTACTTCGACGTTCAGTCAAAGTAGTCAACCAGGGTCAATAGGGTCAAAGCTAGTCTCTATAAGCATCTACAGGGTCAACATATCAATTTCAGTGATTGTGAAATCACTGGAATTGATGGATCTCAAAATACAAACAAAAGAGAAAGATTATAAATATAGGGTAAAAACCTACAGATGTTGTTGGATGGTGAAACAACCATTACCAACGTGTCCAGAATGGTCAAATTAGCTGGGATAGCCTATCCATAAGTCCAATTTGGACACAGGAGCAAAAAGGTAATTTCGGGTCAAAACGGTGTCCGTGTCGGACCTACTTGTACCGAAAAATGTGCCAGAATAAAAGTGTACTAAACCTAACAAATTATATGTCCACGAATCCAGAATGACGATACGAACCCAACGGTATATCCAGAATTGGATTCCGTTGATCCGATCTCAAATTGGTCCGTTGACCAGGACATTGAAATTCCGATTTGTACGAAAAAGCGTGTCGGAGCCAATGTCCTCAAAACTCAGCAAATTATATGTCAGCGAGTCCATAATGACGATACAAACTCAACGGTATGTCCGGAATTGGATTCCGATGAACCGATCTCAAAATGACCCGTTGACCCGGATATTGGTATCTGACTTGTACCGAAATGCGTGTCGGAACCAATATCCACTAAAACCTAGCAAATTATATGTCAATGAGTCCAGAATAACGATATGAACTCAATGGTATATCCAAAATTGGATTCCGATGAGCCGGCGTCGAAAAGCCCCGTTGACCCAGACTGTGGGACCCGCTTTGCACCGAAATACGTGCCAGGGCCCACGTCCTCCAAATCTAACAAACTTTATATGAAAACGTGCCAGAACGACGCCATGAGTCTACTGGTGGTATCAGAAATTGAATCCGGAGTCCCGGTTCAAAAATGGAATTTTACAAGTTAGAAATTTACGAATTCGGACGGCCAACTTTGGCGCCGAATTTAACCAATCAAACGTGCTCACAATGAAACGAAACTTAAGGGGTAGGAAGAGGGTTATACCAGCTTCGCATAGGAACTAGTAGTACACCAGACGGAGCTACGATGGAGGAGATACGAATCGACGAAGTTGGCTCCGCAAAACTGTCCAAAAATTACACAATTTAAACGGTCAAATTGGTAGCCGGTTTTGACGTATCAAACGATGAAATTAACGGATAAAATTTGATAGACGTGACGGGGTATATACCGAGATTGAGACAGAGCTGAGAAATTGCCGATCGAACGGTCGGATTGTCCAGAAAATTTGTACGAAGTTGCTGCCTCGAAGCACGAATTCTGAGACTTTCCCGCGCGCGCGTCGACGGAACTCCGTACAAAACTAACGAATCGGGCGTTTCTCGTGCCGGGGATACGGGGACTCGCCATGAGGGCCAGCCCGGAGTTGCGCCCAGCCCGCGCACGGCAGGGCGGCTCGACGGCGACGGCCGCGGCGGTGCCTGAACCGTGCGGTTGTCGTGCCTGCCATTGCATGCTGCAGCTACACTGCTGTTGGCCGCGGTTGTCGGCCAGCTAGGCGCATGACGGCACGGTGCACGACGGCGGGTCGAGGGTGGTGGTCACGGTGGTGTTGGTAGTGGTGGTGGCGGTTGAAGTTGGGGGAGCTCGGTGATGGTGGTGGTTCGAAGTGAAGAAGGAGGAGGGAGCTGTGGAGTTCGGGAGGAGGAGACTGAGATGAGTTGCTCGGGAAGGAGCCGAGGTGAAGTCGGGAGGTTGGGGTGGTCGGCCAAAAATAAAGGCTGGTGGTGGTGGTTGAAGGGCTCGGTTTGGTTTGAGTTGTTGTTGCTAAAAGAATGAGAGGGAGAGAATAAGTGTGTTGTCTGTGAGTATACATAATATATAGAAAGTGAGAGAGAGAGAGAGAATAGAGATATTTAGAGAGAGGGAAAGAGAGAGAGAGTGGGCTAGTACTGTCGGATGTAGAGGGGGTGGGTTGTGTGCTGGTATGGGAGAGGGGGTGAGGGTGTTGGAGTGATTTAAGGAGGAAAGAGAAAGAGATATTTATGTAGATATATATGTGTGTATATATATATATATATATTTTTTTTTGTGTGTGTGTATATATATATATATTTTTTTTTTGTGTGTATATATATATATATATATATATATATATATATATATATATATATATATATATATATATATATATATATATATATATATATATAATATATATATATATTTTTTTTATATATATATATATATATATATATATATTTGTGTGTATATATATATATATATATTTTTTTTTTTTTTTAAAAATATATATATATATATATATATATATATATATATATATATATATAAAAGAGATAAATGAGATATTTATATAAAGTAGGGAGAGGAAAAGAGATATTTAAAATAGGGAAAAGAGAGAAATTATATGGGGGTGGTTGGGTAGTCATGACAGGGGTCACACCAATTTGGGTTGGGTGTTGGGTCAAGTTTGGACAGGCTCGGGACCAAGATTTAAATAAAATAATAAATTAAAATAAAATTAAATCATGGATGAGATAGGAGCACAAGGGAGATCCAATCGGTGGCACGCAAGTGGCACGTGCACAGTAGACTCAAAACAGGCTAGGGCCATATATTGGGTCGACTGGATGGGACCGATGTCGGGCCCGGAAATTAAGTTGGAAGTCAGGTCACAAATTACGGTAGATAATTAAATGGTCTAAATTGACCCGAAAGTAGTACGAAGAAAATGAAGCACAAGATGGTGTGCCTGAGTGGGACACGAAGGTCATAGGTGAAGAGTGTCTCGAGTAGATCATGCATGAGAAGTTGGTTTCAAGAAAATGAATGGTCTGATGCTCCTAGATTAAAAGTCATGGTAACGTGCTTATGAGGCTCAAGGAAAAGAGTGGGAAATTAATTAATAATTAAGTGGTCTAAATTGACCCGAAAGTTACGCGATACAAAAAGAGCACAAGGGAACGAGTTCGAGTGGGACACGATATATCAACATGAAGATAATCTCGTCTACTACAAACTTCAAGAAGAAAGTTTCCAGAGACTGGCATCCCTGATGCTCTAGAAATCCAAGTCACGGTAAAGAGCATTTAATGATCAAAATTAATTTAAATCAAAATTAATTATCGATAACAATTCATTTAGAAAAATTTAAAAAAAAATCCCAGAAATTCAGGGGCTTACAATACTACCCACCTTATAAAAATTTTTCCTCGAAATTAAAATTATCCAATAGGTCAAGCTAAAACACACAACTGTTATGGCTACAGTACCCAATCTTCTACCTTGTGATCATCTATGTTGTTTCTCTCTACAGGTATTTTGGTTCAGGTTCAACAAGCTTCTCCCATAAAAATTATGTCTATTTTACCCCTAAGAATCTTCATATCAATAAGAACCTTTACGTATATTCTAAAATATAGGTCATCCTCGAGATACGTATATATACATCAACAATGAGTAACCATCAACCAAAATTCCAATCTCAATATCAATTTGTTTGTTTCCTTATCCCGTCGTAAGTATCTTTATCCTATTAATCACAAGCTCCATGAAATAATACATTCAAAACCTATTCTTGGAATTGAGCCTTCTCTCTTTTACTCGAGAACTCCTGAATAAAAACCCTCAAATTCAAACTCTTAATTCATTTATCAAATTATTTTATTACCCATATACATATATCCATGTTTTGTTCCTGCTATCTTTCGATCTTGCACGCAATGTTATCTCCTTCTATTTCATTCCATATATCGATCTATCCTCCAATCATAAGTAAATGGTTTGTAGATAACCAATAATCACTTGGTCATCAAAGTCTTACAATGCTCAACCCTCGAATCTAAGCACAAGATTCTAGTCCTAAATCCGTAGTCACAAAATATAATATTTCATTACCCCTTCTAGATACCTTAAAATCAATCTATACTATCAAACTAATCATTCTTAATAGTTTTCTAAGTCCACTATAACCAGTCACTCATATCTGTCCTACAAGCTTGACCCAATGAATCCCTAAGAAAATATACTAATCATAATCACACATAATAACATATTACAGTTACACTACGTAATCTGTTAATAAGGTTTGGCTATTTCAGTCATCAATAATAGAAGGTAACAAGGGCCTAAGACTGGGTCGTGCAATCCATATCAATATTCAAACAAGGTAAGGGTCAAGCAAGACAGGAAAGATTGTTGAAATATTTCCAAAAATAGTACGAGGCCGACGAGATGCATAGGACGTAGTCGAAGTAAAACTCAAGAACCATATACCTCCGAAATTATGTCACATAAAGTTATTATCGCGCTAGTGTGCATCTGGCTGCGATTAACTTCCTTGTTCCATAATACGATGGATGGCTACAGTGCACAGCTGCCACGCCAGATAATATAAGTTCATGAACTTAACTTGGCCAAATCCTTGAAATATTTTTAAACAATTTTTTTTTGCAAAAAAAATAAGGAGAAGATGTTAGTCAAAATGCTTCGGGAGTGGTCCAAGTAGGATTCGAGAAACATATTTAACCATGATGTCGTCATCCGAAGTCATACCTCGCCAGTATTTCTCTGGATGCAAACTTCTGATTCCGTAATACAAGGATAAATTACTTTTCGAACTTTCCTTGAATCAATCCATGAGGCACTTTTAACTATTACTGGGAAGGACAAGAAGAATTACCCAAGTGGTTAGCGAGGAAGAGTTTAGTCAAATCATAGGAAGATGGAACACAAACAATCATGTTGAAAAAATCCTAATTGTGGCTGTAGATAGACAGAGTTAACCAAGACGGGGAAGAATAATGATAAGAATTTGTTCTTGCTCATCCGGTCATAACAAAGTGATCTGATTTAAAATATAATCTGATAACCATATACGTCTTCCTGAAATTATGTTGCCAGAATTTTTGCCACGCCAGTAAGCATAGCTGCAATAAACGACGGAGTCCATAACTTGGGTATACACCCTATAATTATGTCATCTATCCTTACCACGCCAACCGGTATGGCTGTAAGAAAATCTAAATTTTATAACTAGGATAGTATATCCAACATCAGGCTCCACGTCCTTATTGTGCTAGCTAGTATGACTGCGATAAATTCTAAACTCCATAAATAAAGTAGACGTTTACCGTTCTTATCAAATAAGTTTATCAGAATATCTTAACTCAATTCATAAAAGTTGATCTTAGATACAAAGTCAAAGTCAACAACGAACGAACATCAAGATTCAAAATTCTACGACGAATCAAGGATAAGTAAATGAAAACTAGCGAAAACAGATTCCGATGCAGGGTTTAGAAGAAAATTCTCAGGAGATGTCCAAAGGTACTATCTAGGTCAAGATAAAAGGAAATTATTGGAAATATAATCTAAAACAATCTCAACCTGATATGAAACCGGCAAATCATATTCTCGTCTCAACCTAGAAGATATATAAGTTCAACTTATACCTTCCCTCTGGGGTCCACAAACTCATTCCAATAAAGAATAAAGTTGATAACGGACAGATGTTTCAGAAATCAGGATGGACAGGAACAAATGGAAAAAGTTTCAAAAAGTTCGAAATAAGATTCCCAGGGGTCATCCCTGGAATCTACCAAGAGTTCCTAATATGTGACTGAGTACCAAAATCCTAAAATATTCCATGACTCAACCTTAATCCTAGGGCAGGCTCACAGTAGTACAGATAAGCTGAAGTACTACCACGACTTCGCATTAATAGCAATGACTGACCTGTATGGGCCACCACTAAAAATGTGTCACGACCCGCACCCGGATATACGGGTACGTACATGGGCCACGCCCAGCCTACGCCGCAGTATCGGCGGTAGAGCGCTGTCAAGTATACTATACTAACTACAACATCTAAAGATCCATAACTAGAAATGTACTCATGTCACATCACAAAAACTAAGGAAGATAAGACAAGAAATAATAACAATATCACTTAGAACAACTAGAATTTACAATGATCATAAGACAGGAAAATAAAGAAGGAACAACAAGACTAACTAAGGATAACTACCAGGCAACTCACATAGAAGAATCACTACCAAAATTTATCGATTTAGCGACGGCCATATCCGTCGCCAATCCGACGGTAATTACAATTAGCGACCGATAACCGACGGATTTTGGCCAAAAAAATCCGTCGGCAATCAGCTCGTCGCTAATAACGGTCTGTCGCTACGTAGTCGTGAAGCGACGGAATAGCGACGATATTTTGACTTCACAATACGAAACTTTAGCGACGCATTTCCGACGGACTCTCGTCCATTTCAAATTTTAAGTACTGAACTGTGTAGACAATAGCGACGTAAAATTTCGTCGGTAACCCGTCGTAATAGCGTATCACAGCGTATCGTTCCGTCGCTAAGCCGTCGACGCCTTCGATAATAAAGGACGGATTAGCGACGGTTTTCTGACGGAAAATCCGTCGATCAGCTTCTGGAAATTCATGTCATTTCCAGCAACATGGCGACGGATAAGTCGTCGCTATTCCGTCGATATATATCGACAAAATACGGACGGATTAACCGTCGATCTTGTTCTGGAAATTCTTGGTATTTCCATAACAAGGGCGACGGATAGGTCGTCGCTATTCCGTCGAACAATGTACCATACCGACGGATAATCCGTCGACCATCCGTCGCTACCTGGAAACATTTTTAAATCTCCAGTTAGCGACGGAATAGCCGTCGAAAAGTAGTCGAAAACTGGTAGTAACCGTCGCAAAACGGTCACAAGTCCGTCGCTAACTGAGAATATTTTGAAAAAAAATTACAGCGCTTTCCCTTTTCGCAAAAATTTGCATAAACCAAACCAATATATAATGCACACCAATTATCCAACAATCACATAGACCAAATATATTATGCACACCAATTATCCAAGAATCACATAGACCAAATATGTACATATGAATTTAATGCACACAAATTATCCAGGAATCATATAGACCAAACCAAATTAATATAAAATAGACATCAATTATCCGGAAGAGTAACCTAATATCCATCGTTATAATCCGATCATAGCACAAATATTCCAAAATTTTCACAAATATTCTAAAACACATAGGAAAGAGTTGGCCAGTTACAGTAACCTAATATCCATCGTTATAATTCGATTATAGCACAAATATTCTAAAATTTTCACAAATATTCCAAAATACATAGGAAAGAGTTGGCTAGTTACAGTAACCTAATATCCATCGTTATAATCCGATCATAGCACAAATATTCCAAAAATTTTACAAATATTCCAAAACACAGGAAAATCGACTTTGGTCTCAACAAAGACCACAAGTCAGACGATGAATCCTTACAGCCAGGGATGATAGTTGCGTTGAGGCATGTACCATTCTATCAGCCACTTTGCATACGAAGGCTCAATCTGGTTGAGGTCTTCTGTAGGGACAGGAGGGTCGGTCCCGATACTACTACTCTCTGACAGTGAATTTTCCTTAGCTTCAAGCTTGGGAGCAATCTCTTTCCTGATGGTCATCGTTTCTTCCTTGACCTCGACCTTTGGTAACACCTTCTCCTTAACAGTCACCGGCTCTTGTTTGATGACAGAGACTTCCTCCGTGTCGACCTCCAAGGGTTTATTGCCTCGACCCCTTCCTCGACTAGCAGCACCACCTCGACGAGTCCTAGGAGCCATCTTTCTGACAACAGAAATTTTCATATAGGGTAAAGAAATTTACTCAAGTTATAAAGTTGTGACGTTGGTTTTTTGCATTCATCATCATTAGAGGGAGCAGCACTGGAAAAGTTGTGACGTTGGTAGCATGAGAGAGTAAAAATCTGTATCACAAGACTAACAGAATTACTATGTAATCATGTACTCACCAATAACCGGATGTAACTGGAGTCGTTGGACCTATCGTGCAGTAATTTGTGGATCCGCTGGTATAGGCCAGATGTACTTAGTATCTAGTGTATCAGATTAGTATCGGTCTATCAGTTTGGTATAGGACGTATCATATTGGTATTGGCTTTAACAAATTGGTATCGTCCTATATCCGATATGTACATGTATCGGTCGAATAGCTAGGATTCATATTGGCCTTATCGATTTGGTATCGGTCATATCCGATAGGTATCGATCGTGTTGGATTATTATAGACTATTTCGGATTAGTATCGTAGAAGGTTTAGTAACAACTGTACTTGGATTTCTCTCTTCTCGAGCTAGAATACCATTGCAAGAGAATCACCAGATCGTGATTGGCCAGTTACAATAACATACATACTTCCTTTTCTATCAGGAAAAGCGAGATTGAAAAGGAAGTATATATGTTCTGTAACTGGCCATCTACGCTCTCGTGACTCTCTTGCAATGGTAATCTAGCTCTAGAAGAGAGAAATCCAAGTACAGTTGTTACTAAACCTTCCACGATACTAATCCGAAATGGTATATAATAATCCAACACGGTCGATACCTATCGGATATGACCGATACCAAATCGATAAGGCCAATATGAACCCTAGTTATACGGCTGATACATATCGGATAGGACGATACCAATTCGCTAAGACCAATACCAACCGATACGGCCCATACCAAAATGATAGATCGATACTAATCCGATACGGTCAATACTTATAAGTACCTACGGTCCAGGAGGTTGATTCGCTAGTACATCCATGTACGATCAACGAAGTAACGATCCATTTTAATTTGGATGTGAAAATCTGTATCGTAAGACAAACTAAACATAATCAGTTCTATTTCACATGCTTAATTGTCAAGTATGGGAACGAATGGCTCAGAACACAACCCAAAATTTATTCTAGCATACATTAGTGTGAATCATCTACATTCTGTACATATAGTGTAGTATATGTTCTTATCGTATCTAGTATCTGAAGGATGTAACAGAATCAAGATGAACTCACATAATGTTTACAGTCTTGGTCTCAACTATCTTCGATTCTATGATCCCATGTCTTAGGTTAAATAAATCACTAACCTATCACGGTGAGTCTTGGTGTAGCACTCAAATGTGGGGCACCTGTAAATTCGTCGAGGTTTTAAATCATCGACATTGAGTTTTAAACCCTCACATAGCCTTTCTGCTTCACTTCTAGGGTCGAGCAGCATCTTCTTGCAAGTTTCGGTCTCCAGATACTTAGTGTCAAGATTCTGGACGCTTTCGTAGAGCATGTCAACGTATCCTAGCGTCAATCTTGTAATTTAAAGTTGGAAGAACATGCAAGTAGCCTTATAGTTTCTGCCTCGCCAGTCGAATGGCTTAATTGCCAAGTATCGGAACGAATGGCTCAGAACACAACCCGAGATTTATTCTAGCATACATTAGTGAGTTCATCTTGATTCTGTTACGTCCTTCAGATACTAGATACGATAAGAACATAGATAATTCACACTAATGTATGCTAGAATGAATCTTGGCTTGTGTTCTGAGCCATCCGTTCTGATCAAGTATCTTCCTTCTCCTCTCCTCCACCATGGCTCTGAACAAATTTGCTCCTCCCTCTACTTTCCTTCTTTTTATTTGACTCTCTCAGCCACATATGACATCCAGCTCAAGTGTAGAGTCGGGGGAAAAGAAGTCGGCAGAAAGAGGAGGGAGAAGCAGCACAGTCGGCGACATGACCCGGAGAAAGTACAGAGGTTTTCTTCAACAGACGTAGGAGAACTATAAGGATATATCTTTTTACAACATATCACCTTGTCAAAGACCCTTAATGTGACAACCATGTTACTGCGGTGTCGGAAGACTAACATGTCATAATTTTCTAAGCCGTGTGTTTTGACATAATCCTCCAAACTCTTTCCTGCTATGTAATAATACAAGATTACTACATAGGAGGAAAGAGTTGGGAAGATTATGTCAAAACACACGGCTTAAAAACTTATGACATGTTAGTCTTCCGACACCGCGGTAACATGATATTCACATGAAGGGTCTTTGACAAGATGACATGTTGTAAAAAGATATATCCTTATAGTTCTCCTACGGCTGTTGAAGAAAACCTCTGAACTTCCTCTGGGTCATGCCGCCTGCTGTGCTGCTTCCTTCTCCTCTTCCTGTCCACTTCTTCTCCCCCGACTCTACACTTGAGCTGGATGTCATATGTGGCTGAGAGAGTCAAATAAAAAGAAGAGAAGTAGAGGGAGGAGCAGATTTGTTCAGAGCCATGATGGAGGAGAGGAGAAGGAAGATGCTTGATCAAAATGGATGGCTCAGAACACAAGCCAAGATTCATTCTAGCATACATTAGTATGAATCATCTATGTTCTGTACATATGGTGTAGTATATGTTCTTATCGTATCTAGTATCTGAAGAACGTAGCAGAATCAAGATGAACTCACTAATATAATACTAAGACATCATCTACTACTATATAAAATATATGATAGGTTGTCGTATCATCATTGCCGAGGGATGAGGGTCGGAGGACAGTCAACTTTATCTAAGGCTACTTGCATAGTTTCTGCCTTGCCAGTCGAATGGCTGCAGGGACTATGTCCTGATCACCATGTCGTACCGTAGACTAATACAAATGGAGCTGGAAATATCCGTCGCTAACCGGTCACTAGTCCGTCGGTAACTGAGAATTTTTTTAAAAAAAATTGTAGCACTTTCCCTGTTCACAAAAATATGCATAAACCAAACCAATATATAATGCACACCAATTATCCAACAATCACATAGACCAAATATGTACATACGAATTTAATGCACACCAATTATCCAAGAATCATATAGACCAAACCAAATTAATATAAAATAGACATCAATTATCCTGAAGAGTAACCTATATCCGTCGTTATAATTCGATTTATCTTTTTTCTCCTTTATCTACGGTTACATAGTTTCTGCCTCGCCAGTCGAATGGCTGCAGGGACTATGTCCTGATCACCATGTCGTACCGTAGATTAATACAAATGGAGCTGGAGCCAAAATACATAATCAAATCCCTGGGACAGATGGCTCAGAACACAACCCAACCGGAGAGGATCCTCTGAGAGATCCATCTGAGCAGGACCTATACTCTGAGAGATCACCTTTACAAGAATGATATCAGTAGTGGGATTGAGTGCTGGAGAGGATATTATCAGAGTATACGTCCTACTCAGATGGGTCTCTCACCGTTACTATTTTTTTCTGACAGCATGGTGGATGTGCTCCGTCAACAGATTCTTGCTCCGAGCCAAAACTTTGCCCAGGAGCTCAAGTGGACATTCTTCGTGTAGAGCTCGAGTGAGAGGTTCCTGACAGCATGGTGGTCTCTTTTGTTAAAGTATCCGTGCTCGTCCCACAACCAATGTGGGATGAGCACGGATACTTTGACAAAGAAGACCACCATACTGTCAGGAACCTCTCACTCGAGCCCTACACGAAGGATGTCCACTTGAGCTCCGGGGCAAAGTTTTGGCTCGAAGCAAGAATCTGTTGACGGAGCACATCCACCTTGCTGTCAAAAAAAAATAGTAACGGTGAGAGACCCATCTGAGTAGGACGTATACTCTGATAATATCCCCTCCAGCACTCAATCCCACTACTGATATCATTCTTGTAAAGGTGATCTCTCAGAGTATACGTCCTACACAGATGGATCTCTTAGAGTATCCTCTAGTGATAGGTTGTCGTATCATCACTGCCGAGGGATGAGGGTCGGAGGACAGTCAACTTTATCTACGGATACATAGTTTCTGCCTCGCCAGTCGAATGGCTGCAGGGACTATGTCCTGATCACCATGTCGTAGTCCAATACAATCCAGAGATTGACACAGTTCTAGTTCATATATGTAGTCCAATACAAATAATCAAATACAAAAACAACTCAATACAAATAGTCCAATACAAATAAGTACTAATAGCTAATGAGAACCACGCTGCTCACGCAAACGCTCAGTGATACGATCACGCAACCACCTCAAAAAAGCGAGATTTTTGGCGTGAGGAGAGATGTCGTCCCTTGCAAGGAATGCTTGAAGAGAACTTCCGGTCTCACTAGCCACCGGTGCTGGATGAATAAAACTCCCAGTCTCACTAGTAACCGGTGCCACTTCCTCCTTAACTGTAGGAGGAGCCACCTCAGCATTCACTGTTTTCCTCAAACGACGTGCCGCTCCTCGGGTCATGGGTGCCATCTGGTAAGATCGATAAAGTATAACAAATTTGATTTTTTGCCAAGTGTGAGAACGGATGGCTCAGAACACAACCCAAGATTCATTCAAGCATATATTAGTGTGAATCATCTATATTCTGTACATATGGTGTAGTATATGTTCTTATCGTATCTAGTATCTAAAGAATGTAACAGAATCAAGATGAACTCACATAATGTAATACTAAGACATCATCTACTACTATATAAGATATAGTGATAGGTTGTCGTATCATCATTGCCGAGGGATGAGGGTCGGAAGACAGTCAACTTTATCTACGGCTATATAGTTTCTGCCTCGCCAGTCGAATGGCTACAGGGACTATGTCCTGATCACCATGTTGTACCGTAGATTAATGCAAATTGAGGTAGAACTGGAGCCAAAATACAGTACTACTTCACCATGTCGTACCATTAATTACTCTCTCTCTCTCTCTTTCCTCCCCCCCTCCGGCGCTCTCACTCTCTCCGGCGCTCTCACACTACTAATTCCTATGTGTTTTAACTGTAAGAACGGATGGCTCAGAACACAACCCAAAATTTATTCTAGCATACATTAGTGTGAATCATCTATATTCTGTATACATATCGTGTAGTATATGTTCTTATCGTATCTAGTATCTGAAGGATATAACAGAATCAAGATGAACTCACTTAATGTAATACTAAGACATCATCTACTACTATATAAGATATAGTGATAGGTTGTCGTATCATCATTGCCGAGGGATGAGGGTCGGAAGACAGTCAACTTTATCTACGGCTACATAGTTTCTGCCTCGCCAGTCGAATGGCTGCAGGGACTATGTCCTGATCACCATGTCGTACCGTAGATTAATACAAATGGAGCTGGAAATATCCGTCACTAACCGAAAACTAGTCCATCGCTAACTGAGATTGTCACATACACATATGTATATTATAGCTAGATGTATAGATATATACATCTATACAGAAGCACACAACTGATAGAACTCGCACTGTCCTAGAGACAGTGAACATATATATACACCATGAATCCAAACCCCATATTCATATTTACTAATCCAAACACCACCAAACTAATGGAACACCCAATATGGATAACACATTATTTAGCCAATATATAAACTCAGATGAATTTGAGAAGCAAAGCCACCCGCCGCCCCCGACCAAAGTCCGCCGCCCCAAGCCCGCCGCCCAGTCCAGTAGTTCGGTTGCATATATATATGAAGAGTGCTTATGGCTGTGCGTCGGTTGCAAATAGTCCCGACGCCTCCGCCCCAAGCCAGCCGCCCAGCCCCCGACGCCGCCGCCCCAAGCCCACCGCCCAGCCCCCGACCCAAGCCAGTCGCCCAGCCGCTGACGCCCCATGCCCACCGCCCAGCCCCCGACCCAAGCCAGCCGCCCAGCCCTCGATGCCCCAAGCCCACCGCCCAGCCCCCAACCCAAGCCCGCCTCCCAGACCCCGACGCCCCCGCCCGAACCCTACCGCCCAGACCCCGCCTCAAGCCAGTCGCACAGCCCCCGACGCCCCAACCCCAAGCCCGCCTCCCAGACCCCGACGCCTCCGCCCCAAGCCAACCGCCCAGACCCCGCCCCAAGCCAGCCGCTCAGCCCCCGACGCCGCGCCCCAAGCCCACCGCCCAGCCCCCGATCCAAGCCAGCCGCCCAGCCACCGACGCCCCAGCCTCAAGCCCGCCTCCCAGACCCCGACGCCCCCGTCCCAAGCCCACCGCCCAGCCCCCGACCCAAGCCAGCCGCTCAGCCCACGACGCCCCCATCCCAAGCCAGTCGCCCAGCCTCCGACGCCGCCGCCCCAAGCCCACCGCCCAGCCCCCGACCCAAGCCAGCCGCCCAGCACCCGACGCCACAACCCCAAGCCCGCCTCCCAGACCCCGAGAGAGAGAGAGAAAGATCGAGAGAGAGAGAGAGGAGAGGGGTTACCTTCGGAAGAGAGAGAGGAGAGGACGTCGACGCCGACGATGACACCGACGTCGATCACCAAAGTCGACACCGGTGAGAGAGAGAGAGAGAGAGAGAGAGAGGAGAGAGAGTGAATTTGGGGGAGAATGCGAAAAGTTCCCCCCGTCGTTCCATTTAAAGTCTGGTACGCATATATAGCGACTGAATAGCGACGGAAGAAAACCCGTCGCCACGTAGTCGCCATGTTTGATACGTGCCGACTGAATATCCGTCGCTACGGAGTCGAAGATATGTCCCGCCAATTCTTTACACAATTCCCGCCCAATAATCGACTACGTAGTGATGACTGGAGATCCGTCGCTATAATTTCGACAGTCTAGCGACGGACGTGCGACCTTTCCTCCCCCTAAAATTAAAATAAAAAATGGCAAAGGCGTGTAGTCGGTACTCAGTCGCTGAGCGGCCACGAAGCCGTCGCTAACACCGACGAAAAATTACCGTCGCTAATTGAGTGTATTTTGGTAGTGAATAGTGAGATCCACCTCAGCTAGCAACATCATGAAGTCCAATACTGAGGGTACAACTACTCCTAAAAAAATTTCAACATATCTAGTCAGGATGGAACGAGCACAAATCTCAAATAACAGTTCTAATTAGACGATATTAAAAATATAGTAGTAAATAGAGAGAATATACAATAAATTATGAAATATACATGTGAGTATCATGGCAAGGTAAGCTGTAAATCTAGAGCTAGAACAAGGCAAGTAAAATTGATCATGACATGTACAAGAATCAAGAAACATCTATCTAAGTGTGTGAGTACTAGCTACAACATGTGGCCGCTTGGGTCTGCACAAGGTCATGATCTAGCCAATCATACGTTAGGTGTAGGATTGGCATTCACAAGGTTCACAAGATATACAAGGCGGATATTGACCATACATCTACACTAATACTCCCCGTCCCCGACTAGTATAGTGGATCCAACCATGATATATCATGACACGCGATTCTCCGAGAGGGTAGCTAGCCTTCGCAGGAATCGTGTCTATACGATGCACAAGGAACAAGAAAGACTTGCACAAGATATACTAAGGGAAGCGAGGAATAACATATCATGACGGGATCCAGAGAAATACCAATCCGTGTGAACAATGTGTCAAGAGAACAAGGATATCTACACTAAATACAAGAAACATAGACGATATCATAAAACAGAAATATTATCAGAGAATGTACTCGCCTGAGATCTGGTAGAATATGTCAACTGAGTCCAAGAACAGTGCCTCGAGGACCTATAGGTGGAATACTGTATCAATATAAGGGTTTGGAAGTAAATCAAGTCATACTAAGTCAAACTAGGTCAATCTAAGTCAATGGTTGACTTACAGTTGACGTTTGGTCAACTGGTCAACTCCGGTCAACCCTAGGTCAACTCTAGGTCAAACTTGACTAACGTTGACTAACAGTTGACTTTGGGTCAACTGGTCAACTCTGGTCCAGTTCTAATCAATTTTAGGCTACGGTTGACTTCCGGTTGACTTTTGGTCAAAACAGTCAACTGTGGTCAACCAAGATCAAAACTAGTCTAACCTAGGTCAAATGTTGACTCTACTTCGACGTTCATTCAAAGTAGTCAACCAAGGTCAATAGGGTCAAAGCTAGTCTCTATAAGCATCTACAGGGTCAACATATCAATTTCAGTGATTGTGAAATCACTGGAATCGACGGATCTCAAAATACAAACAAAAGAGAAAGATTATAAATATAGGATGAAAACCTACAGATGTTGTCGGATGGTGAAACAACCATTACCAACGTGTCCAGAATGATCAAATTAG
Organism: Iris pallida; assembly: GCA_029216955.1. Lineage (NCBI taxonomy): Eukaryota > Viridiplantae > Streptophyta > Magnoliopsida > Asparagales > Iridaceae > Iris > Iris pallida. Next base: position 2,508,772 of record JANAVB010020799.1, on the reverse strand, counting down.
CTGGGATAGCCTATCCATAAGTCCAATTTGGATACAGGGACAAAAAGGTAATTTCGGGTCAAAACGGTATCCGTGTCGGACCTACTTGTACCGAAAAACATGCCAAAATAAAAGACACTAAACCTAACAAATTATATGTCCACGAATCCAGAATGACGATACGAACCCAACGTTATATCCAGAATTGGATTCCGTTGACCCGATCTCAAATTGGTCCGTTGACCAGGACATTAAAATTTCGATTTGTAAAGAAACGCGTGTCAGAACCAATATCCTCAAAACTCAGCAAATTATATGTCAGCGAGTCCAGAATGATGATACGAACTCAACGGTATGTCCAGAATTGGATTTCGATGAGCTGATCTCAAATGACCCGTTGATCCGGATATTGGTATCCGACTTGCACCGAAATGCGTGCCGGAACCAATGCCCACTAAAACCTAGTAAATTATATGTCAACGTGTCCAGAATGACGATACGAACTCAATGGTATATCCAAAATTGGATTTCGATGAGTCGGCGTCAAAAAGTCCCTTTGACCCGGACTGTGGGGCCCGCTTTGCACCAAAATACGTGCCAGGGCCCACATCCTACAAATCTAACAAACTTTATATAAAAATATGCCAGAACGACGCTATGAGTCTACTGGTGGTGTCAAAAATTGAATTCGGAGTCCCGGGTTCAAAAATAGAATTTTACAAGTTAGAAATTTACGAATTTGGACGGCCAAATTTGGCGCCGAATTCAACCAATCAAACATGCTCACAATAAAACAAAACTTAAGGGGTAGGAAGAGGGTTATACCAGCTTCGCATAGGAACTGGTAGCACGCCAGACGGAGCTGTGATGGAGGAGATACGAACCGACGAAGTTGGCTCTGTGAAACTGTCTAAAAATTACACAATTTAAACGGTCAACTTGGTGGTCGGTTTTGACGTATCAAACGACGAAATTAACGGATGAAATTTGATAGACCTTAAGGGGTATATACCGAGATTGAGATGGAGCTAAGAAATTGCCGATCCAACGGTCAGATTGTTCAAAATATTTGTACGAATTTGCTGTCTCGAAGCACGAATTTTGAGACTTTCCCGCGCACGCGTCGACGAAACTTCGTGCAAAACGCATGAATCGGGCATTTTTCGTACCGGGGACGCGGGGAATCGCCACGAGGGCCTGTCCGGAGGTGTGCCCGACCCGCGCGTGGACGGGGGGCTCGTCGAAGACGACGACGGCCGCGGCGGCGCCTGAACCGTGTGGTTACCGCGCCTGCCATTGCATACTGATGCTGCGCTGCTATTGGCCGTAGTTGTCGGCCAGCTAGGTACACGGCGGTGTGGTGCACGGTGGCGGGTCGAGGGTGGTGGTCACAGTGGTGTGGTAGTGGTAGTGGCAGTTGAAGGTGGGGGAGCTCGGTGATGGTGGTGGTTCAAAGTGAAGAAGGATGAGGGAGTTTTGGAGTTCGGAAGGAGGAGACTGAGATTAGTTACTCGGGGAGGAGCCGAGGTGAAGTCGGGAGGTTGGGGTAGTCGGCCAAAAATAAAGGCTGGTAGTGGTGGTTGAAGGGCTCGGTTTGGTTTGAGCTGTTGTTGCTAAAAGAAGGAGAGGGAGAGAATAAGTGTGTTGTGTGTGAGTATACATAATATATAGAAAGTGAAAGAGAGAGAGAGAATAGAGATATTTAGAGAGAGGAAAGAGAGAGAGTGTGGGTTGGTACTGTCGACTGTAGAGGGGGTGGGTTGTGTGCTGGTATGGGAGAGGGGGTGAGGGTGTTGGAGTGATTTAAGGATGAGAGAGAAAAAGATATTTATGTAGATATATATATATATATATATATATATATATATATATATATATATATAAATTTAGAAAGAGATAAATGAGATATTTATGTAAAGTAGGGAGAGGAAAAGCGATATTTAAAATAGGAAAAAGAGAAATTATATGGGGGTGGTTGGGTAGTCATGACAGGGGTCACACCAATTTGGGTTGGATGTTGGGTCAAGTTTGGACAGGCTCGGGACCAAGATTTAATTAAAATAATAAATTAAAATGAAATTAAATCATGGATGAGATAGGAGCACAAGGGAGATCCAATCGGTGGCACGCAAGTGGCACGTGCACAGTAGACTCAAAACAGGCCAGGGCCATATATTGGGTCGACTGGATTGGACCGTTGTCAGGCCCGAAAATTAAGTTAGAAGTCATGTCACAAATTACGGTAGATAATTAAATGGTCTGAATTGACCCGAAAGTTGTGCGGAAAAAATGAAGTACAAGATCGTGTGTCTGAGTAGGACACGAAGGTCATGGGTGAAGAGTGTCTCGAGTTGATCATGCATGAGAAGTTGGTTTCAAGAAAATGACTGGTCTGGTGCTCCTAGATAAAAAGTCATGGTAACGTGCTTATGAGGATCAAGAAAAAGAGTAGAAAATCAATTAATAATTAAATGGTCTAAATTGATCCAAAAGTTACACGATACAAAAAAAGCACAAGGGAACGAGTTTGAGTGGGACACGATATATCAATATGAAGATAATCTCGTCTACTACAAACTTCAAGAAGAAAGTTTCCAGAGACTGGCATCCCTAATGCTCTAGAAATCCAAGTCACGGTAAAGAGCATTTAATGATCAAAATTAATTTAAATCAAAATAAATTATCGATAACAATTCATTTAGAAAAATCAAAAAATAAATCCAGAAAATTCAGTGGCTTACATAACATACTTGATAAAGACAGTGAGAAAGGTAAATGTCTACTTTAATTATGGAGTTAGGATTTATCGCAGTCATACTGGCTAGCATGACAAGGACGTAGAGCCTGATTTAGATATACTCATCCTAGTTATGGAATCTAGATTTTCTTGCAGCGGTACCGGTTGGCGTTGTAAGAATTCTAAGTAGCATGACTATAGGGTGTATACCTTTGTTACGGACTCTATTGTTTATTGCAGCTATGCATACTGGCGTAACGAAATTCTAACAACATGATTTCAGGAAGACGTGTATGGTTATCGGATTATATCTCAAAATTCATTCATTCCTTTGAACATATGAACAAGAACAGGTTTTATCATTATTTTTTTCTTGCCATTATTTCTTGTATTCCTATTTTTCCTTATCTTAGTTAACTCTATCCCAATTACATCAATCACATATCTCATATCTAATTCTGTCATCTATACTTTGAAACCTTTGAATCTCCATACCTTTTTACCTTGGAAAGGTCGAAGAAGTGACGTAAATCATCTAGCTCGAAAAGGATGTAATTTGTTATCTCATGTTAATTTAGGTAGGGATATAAAATGTTGGTCTTTGATATAGAATTTTGAGATAGAGATGTAGTAAAAAGTGAGAATGAAATCAAAAGATTTATATTATCAATCTAGGAATGATCACACACAGAGAAATATTTGGATGTAGATAATAGATGTATTTCTTAGATGACGAGGATATTCGAGGTCGACATAGTTGAGGACTTGATAAATTTTGGTTATTGATTCTTGAGACATTTACCTTAAGGCTAGGATGTTAAATTTAGGGACTTAGTCATGGAGAAGGGATTTTAACTGTATTCTATGGCAATACGAGATTGAATAAGATATTGTAAGAAAATGGTTAAGAACAAAAAGAACACAAGGATTTTTGAGTTAAAGAAAATATAGAGATTTGTTGGAGAAAATTTTAAATTTTAAGGAGAATAATATTTGAGGGTGTACGTTGAAGGAAATATGAAGGTTGATTTTAATAAAAATAAGTTTTGTAAGGCCTAGTAGTTTCAGATCGAATAACACGAGGGAGTAATTTGAACAAGTTCAAGGATTTCATAAAACTTGATCTAGAGGTTTCGAATCCAATTTAGGACAAGGTGGAAGATTTGGATTTATGATGATTAAGTGGTTAGTGTTCATTCATAATAAGAAGAGTATGCTTCATGAGTAATGTCTTAGAATTTAGAAATTGAGCCTATGATGATCATGACAAGGTCCAATCTTCATAATAAAAGGGTATAAATTCTTGGTGGTAATTATATAAAGGTTGATTTTCATATTTGGACTTATGAGATAAAGATATGATTGGCAAATGATAATTAGATAAGCTTGATGGTATCAAAGAGAGATGATTAACTTGACTTTTCTATGAAACCTTGTCTTTTGTTTTCCCTATCAAGAGGAGAAAATTGACTTATTCTATATCATTGAATTATCCTTTAAAATTTTCAATATCATTGAACCATAACTCCCTTGATCACGACCAATCGACTTTGGTCACATTTTCTTATCATATTAATATCCTGGGTCGTAATCAATTGAATTAAATTTAATTGTGACCTAGATCTCCATCATTGGATGCTCGTGCTCAGACTTCGATGACCTTGTTCCCCATCTTGTCCAAATTTTGATTTACCCAGAGATTGATCAACTTAGATCGTGCCGATACTAAATTTTCTTTTATATATATCGTATTGGATTTCAATGTTCATGCTTTAAACTTTCGATTTTGATCATCTTTAAAATAATAACCCTATATAGTTAATTCTTAGTTATTTTTTTATAAACACCAGTTTTTATATAGGATGATAGACTGCCTTACAGCCCGATGATTTATTATTTTTTCTATCTTTACCAGAATAGCACCCATGACCAAAGTCTATCCTAGTACATAGCTGCAGTTTCGGATGAGACCAAGATTGTACTTTCCCCTTCTATTGCTCAGGAGGTGTTAGCAGCCTCACCGGAGAGTTTTCCTCCATCTTCTATCCTTCAGAAGAGGGCTGCAGTTCAGTCGGAGACTGAGGGCCTCCCTTTGCCTCCTGAAGTGGTACCCCATGCCATTTCTGATGGGGCCTATATTTACAGACTTCTTCGGGATGTGTGGGAGGTACAGAGACTTTAGGCTGAGCTTATGAGAGAGCAGAGTCTCAGTATCCAACTGTTGTGGAATTATATGCATTCGAGGGTAGAGCCTAGTCCCAAGAGGGCGAGGAGTAGTATATACCCAGAGTCTCAGGAGTACCCCGGCTTCCAGCCTAGACCAGCCTATCCAGTTCAGATTTCTGTCCAGCAGAGGCCAATTGAGCGAGAGCCTACCTGTGCCTTCTGTAAGAAGCCTGGGCACGTATGGAAAGACTGTAGGAAGAGACTAGGATTATGCCTATTTTGTGGGTCAGCTGCACACAAGATACGAGACTGTCCTACTACGCCTGCCCCCAGTCTAGGCCTACCTCCAGGAGAGAGTTCCAGCTACCAGACCTAGTAGAGGTGAGTTCTTGACCTATACCTTATCCCGTCTTGATGATTACAGTACCCTACCATATTGTTTGTATGTTTTGATACCTTAGGACTACTTTTGATCTAGTATAACTAATGGCTAGATGATGAGACCCCAGACTGATATTACCTACCATAACCCTGTATGATATCTTTCCAACTGCATGATTTAGATAAGTTTTCTTAAGACCATGATTGTTGGGGGTGTAACCTAGAAGGACTAGGATCATCTTAATTTCGAGGACGAAATTATTTTAAGGAGGGTAGACTTGTAACCACCACTTTTCTGAAATGAGGATAATTTTTGTACTTTTATAATTTTTATCATTTAATAATAATATTTAAATCATATTATGATTTTTGATAATTTTTTATTTATTTTATACTATTATACTATTTAGATGGGTGAATTGTGATTTTGGTTGTTGCTAGCTTAACCCTAGAGACTGCTTGAACTAGAGACTAACCATGACCAAGGAGACTTGACCATGTGACCAGATTGGCTAATTACCAATTTTTAGGCTAAGGATATTTTAGTCATTGTGCATTATTTGATTTTTAATGACAGTTGTGTGTTTTGATTGGTGCATTGATAGGACCTAGATGGTATAACCTTAGTCAACCATGTTAGAAGCCTAGTAATGCGATTTAGGTTCATTATTGACTTTTTAGAATTAATTTAGAATTTTTACCTATTTTTCTAGAATTGTTTAGTAATTTTTAAGCTGTTTTCTTATAAGCCATTTTAGCCTTTTTGGCACGGACCTTTTAGCAACTCATGGAGTGCTTGGCCCATGTGTAAACCCTAACCTAACACCCCCTACCCCTGGCCGGCCATAGCAGCCCCCTCCCTTTGTGAAAAAAAATTCCATACCCTCCAAGATCAACCCTAATTTTCTTTCCTCCAAAAATCCTAAATTTCTCATCCGGAGTCCGTTTCCCCTCAAACAAATTCCGTTGCGCTCGTTGGGAAGAGGAGTATTTGATGGAGTACTGCTAGCAAGGAGGAGGAGACATTTTCTCAGGAGAATTCGGCCGACAAAGTGCTCAGAAAATTCCTTTTATTGAGATTCCGACTCTCAATAGGTAAATCCTAATCTACCTTTGTTTCTCCTGAATTTTCTTCATTATTGCATCCATATAGGCACCCTTGATCTGTGTGTGAAGTTTTGTAGGATTTTGGTTTCGTTTAATAGCAGTATCGGACACGTATCGGTCTCACGTTGCACGTGTTCGACAAAATGCCAGTTATAATTGAAAAGTGTTAATTTTCGATTCTGTTTTCATGAAATCCTTGCTTATATGATTTGTAACAAATTTTGTGAAGATGGATCAGAAATCGACACGATTTTGGCATCAAACGGACACGGACACGCGTGCACGAGATCCCGTGCACGGTCCCGTGCACGCCCTGCTGTTTGTGCATCATAACTCGACGCACAGGCCTCCGTCTCACATGAACTTTTATGAGCACGTAGTGGCAACCTCTTCCCACAAACCCACAAAATTTCACGATGTTTCGTCGAGCGAGCGCGGAGTAATCGCGCGTGCACTAGTCGGCTGAACTGTGCACTCAGACTGAAATTAGCCGCTGACATGGCCTTCATACGCAAACACGGCACGTCGAGGACCCATACCAGGAGTTGGAACACGTAGCCCTATACCTAGACTACCCAAGGACTCGATCCCGAGTCGTGGCGTGGCCTGATGTGCGAGCCACGAGCAGCGATCCGCATGCACGAGCACGCACGCACGCGTGCGCGCGCAGGCAGCGTGCTTTTTCGCGAGCCGCTGTGTCGCATCGCTGCAACTTCGTGTCATGTCGACGTGTCCTAGACCTACCCCGTGACCCTACCTAGCCGTGTGCACGAGCACGAGGCTTCTCGTTGTACGTGTGACACGCAATCGAGCGAGAACACCCTCTTCGACACGCGGTGTCGGTTTCCGATATGCACTCCGTGGACACGACACGGACACGGTTTTGACTCTGTGAGTGTCGAAGCATGTCACGCATGTCGAGACTAACATGCTTGCCATGTTTCATGATTTATTGTTGAGTATTTTGTCATTTGGGTCGTTTTGTCGAAATTGGGTTTTTCGGGTTCAATATTTTGAATAGAAATGTGATATTTTGATTCTTCGACTTTTAATTGATATTTTCTGACTTTTTAACTTATATATGATAGTTTGGACTTGCGGGAAGTGATCCGCGAGATTATTACCTATTTGTTTGCCTTTTTCAAGTATAAATGGGTTTTCCTCCAATATAAAATTGAATAGTTTTATAGTATTTTGATTTTTCCGGATTTTATGTATCAAATTCTGAGTTTATGATTCATAGATGACATTCTGAGTTTGTGGGAATTGATCCTTGGTTTTATATCCTATTTAATTACCATTTACATATACAATTTGGATTTTCCGTTATATATATAAATGTATATGTGAGTAGATATATATATATTTATATATAAATGACTCGTATATATGTAAATATGTTGGAATGAGAGTTTAAGGTTTGAAATTCCATGTTTGTGTCCATTTCTCGGATTCGAGTAATCTATCCTCTTTACCTATATGAGTATGTATATGTATATTATGCATATGTCTATATTTTTTTTATGCTTATGTCTATATATTTTTTAATGCATATGTCTATATATATATATATATATATATATATATATATATATATATATATATGTATATATATATATATATATATATATATATATATATATATATAAATTATATATATATATAATTTATAAATTATATATATATATAAATTATATATATATATATATATATATATATATATATATATATATATATATATATATATATATAAATTACATATATAAAAATATATATATATATATATATATAAATTATATATAGTTTCCCTTTAAATAGATATATGTGTATATGTATTTATATATGTGATATATCCCATAGTTGAGAACTTGGTTTTTAATCTCAGATTTGAGTCTTTACATAGCAGTCCTTTATCACATTTTCCTTTAGTCTCATATTATATAATTATATGTGTATGTATATATATATATATATATATATATATATATATATATATATATATATATATATATATATATATATATATATATGGGAGCGGATCAAAAGCCCTCCTTAGAAAGCCCCCCAAAAACCCCCTCACTCTAATTCGTTACATTAATGTTAATATTAATGTTAATATTAATGTTAATATTAATATTAATGTTAATACTAATGTTAATGTTCATATTAATTTTTTTTAAATTTTTTTATATTAATGTTAATGTTAATATTAATGTTAATGTTAATGTTAATATTAATATTAATTTTAATGTTAAGTTTAATGTTAATTTTAGTATTTAATGTTAATATTAACATTAATATTAACATTAAAATTAATATTAATATTAACATTAAATTACGGATTAGAGTGAGGGGGGTTTTTGGGGGGCTTTCTAAGGGGGGCTTTTGATCCGCTTCATAAAATATATATATATATATATATATATATATATATATATATATATATATATATATATATATATATATATATATATATATATATATATATATATATATATATGGAAGCGGATCAAAAGCCCCCATTAGAAAGCCCCCCAAAAACCCCCCTCACTCTAATCCGTAATTTAATGTTAATATTGATGTTAATATTAATGTTAATATTAATATTAATGTTAATATTAACATTAAATACTAAAATTAACATTAAATTTAACATTAAAATTAATATTAACATTAATATTAACATTAACATTAATATTAACAATAACATCAACATTAATATAAAAAAAATTAAAAAAATTTATTATTAGCATTAAAATTAATATTAACATTAATATTAACATTAACATTAACATTAACATTAATATTAACATTAATATTACGAATTAGAGTGAGGGGGGTTTTTGGGGGGCTTTCTAAGGGGGGCTTTTGATCCGCTTTTGATATATATATATATATATATATATATATATATATATATATATATATATATATATATATATATATATATATATATATATATATATATTAGCACTAAAATTTATTATTAGCATTAAAATTAATATTAACATTAATATTAACATTAACATTAATATTAACATTAACATTAAAATTAATATTAACATTAATATTAACATTAACATTAATATTAACATTAACATTAACATTAATACTATAATATATATATATATATATATATATATATATATATATATATATATATATATATATATATATTTTGATCCGCTTTTGATCTGCTTCCTATATATATATATATTTTTTTTATCCGCTTTTGATCTGCTTCCTATATATATATATATATATATATATATATATATATATATATATATATATATATATATATATATATATATATCGCCTTAATGAATGTGAATATATCTATATGTGTGTGGATTGCTTATGAATATAACCATAGGGTATTGGGACAGATTAGGATCGACCCAATGAGCTTAGTTTAGTCGAGTTGACCGACAAGTTGACAAAAGTCAACTTTGGGTCAAACTTGCTCCAAATCGACTCAAACGAACTCCGAATGACTTGTAAACTTGAGTATGATCTAAATATTAGTAAACAGACTAATTGATTTATAGTTGACCAGGTTTGATCAGAGTTGACCAGGTTTGACCAGAGTTGACCAGGGTTGACTTTGACCTAGAAGGACTTAGAAGCATGTAGAATTGTATTGTAGCCCTTTCTTATGAAATGTTAGACTATGTTGGGACTTGTGGTTACTTTAAATAGGTTTACCTCACTCCAGTTCAGTTACACATCCTCATCAGCAGCTCAGATTGTCAGGCGAGTACATTCTCTGACCGTTTCATTCTTGTTTGGACGTATTTACTTGTTATAGACTATTTTACTTGTTGCTGTCACGATATATCATGGATTAGTACTATATGGATCTCTTCATACGATATTATCCCCTCGGATATATTAGGTATATTGTGCTCATGTACTTTATCATGTGCATCGTCTACTTATTGTATTCGTACTTATTCATGTATACTCATGTGACATTCATGTACACTCATGATCATGTGAGCCTTCATATATAATCTAGTGTGCATGTGGACTAGCTATCATGTGATGCACTACTTTCATGTGCAATAACATAACCTGGACAGATCTTTGTGTACTGATTGGGGCGGGGGAGAGTATTTTTTGGTTATGTGATCTACACCATTTCATGTATAACTCCAAACTAGATTTAAGTCATGTATAACCTAAGCCTGTTTACATAACCAAATATGTGCTCTGAATCACGTAGTTAGCTCAGTTTTCTTATCTATATCATGTATATCTACTTCTACTATATCATGCTCTTCTTTTTACAGTCTCTCTACTATTTCTTTATCAACAGCTCATACATATTATTCTATAGCCTGTTTCATATTTTCTTTCATGTTATGAACTATACGAGAGATATGTATTTGTTCCTGTCCTGACTGGATCCGTTGAAATATTACAGATGATGAGGATTGCTGCGACACTTACTATGGAGCAGGCCTAGTTGACACAGGTGACTTGGACCCCCAGCAGGATACAGTAGTCGCTGAGGACTTGCCATGAGTTAGATTAAACTTATATTATTATCTAGTTATGAGACTGTATGATTGTATTAAGATTTATTATGGTGTGGTTTACACCGGAATTATTCTTCACATTGTGACTCTCTGTTGAGATTATCTTTCTTCTATTCCATCTTAGTTATTGTGATTGAGTTGTATCATATATATATCTTTCTCCAATTGGAGTATATTCTATATTTTGTTAGATGTTGGACCTTGGACAGCGTTCTACCGCCGACACTGCGGCGTAGGTTGGACGTACCCATGTCTCGTGCCCTTACACCGGGTGCGGGTCATGACAACTTGTGCATTAGCTTTAGTGCCTTCCTCCATATCGGATGAGTATAATTATGGATCACTAGTACAAACTTTCTTAGGGATAATTGTAGAAAGTTACCTAGTATGTGTTCACTTTTCGATCTGAAGGAACTTATTACAAGGTAATGGACTTAGTATCAAGTAATGGTATACACTTAGATACAAATAATGGCATCCTCCCTATCGGGGTTACTGTTATTATTTGTATGACCAGAGCACGACCAACATATTAATTTTATTTGTCATAAAGTTATGTTGACATGATAGTAAAATTAATAGGTAGTACCTACTTGAACAAAGTTGAATTTGTATACGTCCACAATATCGTGGCATGCTAAATTCATGTTGTTCAAGGTGTTGGTAAATTTCTATTTAATTAATTCAAAAAGTTTTTGCCCTACATAATTTTTATTTGTGTGATTTTTAAGATTTCAAAAATGGGATCTTTCAGTCCACTTATGGTGATTCTTAAAGATAATAAACTTATTGGATATAATTATATTGACTGGAAACGTAATCTAGACATTGTCTTGACTTCTGAGGAGTACAAATATGTACTTATTGAGGAATGCCCACCTAAGCCTGATGCTAACTCTGATGAGGAGGTCAAAGAGGCTTACAAGAAGTAGAAAAAGGCAGATGAGATGGCACGATATTATATTCTGGCATCTATGTCAAATGTACTGCAACATCAGCATCACGCCATGGCCATGGCTTATGACATGATGTATAACCTCAAGGAACTCTTCGGACATCATAGTAGAGCAGCTAGGCAGTTTGGGTACACCAGTTGTTTGCTATTTATTATCAAAGAACAGCATTATTTTATGGGAGGACTGAACTTTAATTCACAATACAAACTCGCTCGTACAAAGAGAGCCTAGGAACAAAACCTAGGAAAAGCAATCTAAGTACAATTGTTTAGTTTTTGATTCTGGGGGTGACGGTAGAGGCTCGAGAAAGTGATATCAACTCTGCCTTACTCCTTGGACGATCGAACGCAACCTTGGCTCCGGCGAAGAGATGCTCTGTGTGTATAACTCTGTGTGTGCTTTTCTCTATGTGTGTGCCAAGGAATAATCCCCTGCTATTTATAGGACTTTGTGATGAGTGGGTTGTACAGTAAATGCGCCTTGAAAAGTGGAAGGTTGGAGATTGGTTAAGATTAACCTTGATCTGTTTGTTGGAAATCAATCTGGGCTGTTTGTGTTGGTTGCAATAAATCTGCATTGTTATGATTTGTTGGTTGCAATAAATCCAAGTTGATAAGTCTTAGTCAATCTTCTACCACGTGTCCCAACCGCCATTATACTGCGAGCCGCATGAACGGGACGTCCTGGAAGAGTCGCACGAGTGTGGTCTGGTAATTGAGCCGCATGAGTGTTGTCTGGTAATTGAGCCGCATGAGGGTGGCCTCACAACCGAGCCGCATGAAGATGGCCTCACAACTGAGTCGCATGAGGGTGGCCTCACAACCGAGCCGCATGAGGGTGGCCTCATAACTGAGCCGCATGAGAATGACCTCACAACCGAGCCGCATGAGGATGGCCTCACAACCGAGCCGCATGAGGACGGCCTCACAACCGAGCCGCATGAGGATGGCCTTACAACTGAGCCGCATGAGGATGGCCTTACAACCGAGCCGCATGAGGGTGGCCCCACAATTCGAACCGCATAAAGATGGCCCCCATACTGAATCGCATAAGGGTGGCCTAGGCGGTTCGCATAGAGAACTTCTTTGGACTTTGTGAACTGCGTCGGCTATCTCGGAGATTTTCTCGTCTTTTTGAGCATGATGCGTCTCTTCATTATGTCAGAGCCGTCAGAACTGTCACTTTACGTCAGAATATTTAATGGCCAGCTGCAGGGAGTAAATTATGGCCAGCTGTAATCGGCCTATTTTGAGCCGTATGAGGCCACGTGGCTCTTCCTGAGCCGCATAAAATTCCTGAGCCACATGCGACTCTCTGGAACTTTTCGAGCCGCTTGAAACTCTTCAAGCTTTTGAGCCGCATGCTGAATCTGGGCCGCATATGAATTACTATTCTTTTTCATACTTCTACAAGACCCCGTTCAAAGTTTTCAATATGTAAAAATTGAAATACTTTGAATAAGAAGCATGTCTACGTAATCTCTTCATGCCGCATTGACTTCTCTGACCGCATAAGATTTTCTAGCCTCATGGACTGACCTGGCCGCATAGAATTTTCTAGCCGCATGGATTGCTCTGGCCGCATAGACTGCTCCGGCCGTATAGACTGCTCCGACCGTATAGACGGCTCCGACCGCATAGACTTCTCTGGCCGTATACTGTCCTTCATGCCACGTAGGCGTCTCATTATTTGCTCTTGATTTGCTTTGATTTAAAGCCGTCTTTTGGGTAGGATCCCAAGAGTCGGCATTAAATATTTGGATTTGCTTTGATGATTCTGAGCATTCTTTTTTACATGAGAGGGGATAAAATCCCAAGAGTCGGTTTTATCTTCTAGGCAACACATAATCCGAAGCGCCTATCGGTCCATGCGCCCCCTGTCCGCCTATAAATATGAGTAATTTTTTAGAGAGAGACTCTTTACTCTCTTCTCTTGTTCAAGCCTTTCTCGTCCTAGTTGTTGTCTTCTTCTCCTTCGATCATCGATGGCTCCCAAGACTTCCTTCAGTGCTGCGACGAAGGGTAAAGGAGCGGCTTCCTCATCGACTGCGGTGACCCCAGTCCACTCCGACGTTCACCCCGTCATTGATGGTAAGAATGTTGGAAGAAATTGTATGAACTCAAAACCCTAACCATCATGGCTACGCCGCATGTTTTATGTGCGGGCCTTCTTCGTCTTCATTGAACTGTTCAAGTTCATTGTGATGAATTCGCATACTGTGCGGTATGTGCCGCATGTACATCTCATGTTTGAGCCGCATAGGGGTATGCCTCATGTTCGAGCCGTATGAGAGTCATCTTGTGGCCGCATAAGCACTTTACAAACTGGGCCGCATGAAGACCCATCGAACAGTGCCGCATAAGCTTCCTTTGAACTGTGCCGCATGAGACCCCACCAAATCAGAGCTGCATAAGCTCTTTTAAACTGGGCAGCATGAGCACCCGCTAAAAAGAGTCGCATAAGCTCACTTGAACTGGGTCGCATGAAGTTCCAACAAACAGGATCGCATAAGCTCCCTCGAACTGTGCCGCATGAGACCCTACCAAATCAGAGCTGCATAACCTCTTTTAAACTGGGCCGCATGAGCACCCACTAAACAGAGCCGCATAAGCTCACTTGAACTGGGCCGCATGAGGCCCCGCTAAACAGATCCGCATAAGCTCATTTGAACTGGGCCGCATGAGGCCTCCCCCCCAAATAGAGCTGCATAAGCTCCTTTAAATTGTGCCGCATAAGGACCCGCCTAATCAGAGCCGCATAAGCTCGAAAATACTAAGAAGTTTTCCCTGGCCATCTTCTAACTTAATTTTTTGTCCTTTTTTCAGTGAATTTGCTAGTCAATCATGCGGGAGAGCCCTTGATAGGTCGCGCCCAATCTGCTGTGGGTGTGAGGTTCGATCACTTAGTCAAGTATGTGGTGAACCAGCTTCCCAAAGATGAACCTGTGGAGAGGCTGAGAGACATTAAAAACCAGTCCTTCTAGTTTCTCTTAGGGATGATGAACTCAGGGCTGCTGGGGGAAGAACACCTGAAACCAGTATTCCTCTTCGGGGATGCCTTAACTGTAAAGAACTCCCAAGTTCTAGATATATCTGAGAGTTGGAGTTTTACTTCCAACAGTATGGCGATCCATATTCCTCAGATGGAGCGTCACTTCCCATTGTCTTTGGTTCAACATACTGTCGATGGACAGAAAGATGGAGGATTCCTTGACTCCAACCCGGAACGGAATGTTTGTGGACAAAATTCACTATAATAACAACTTGGGGTCAGTGTACGCGGGCAAGGTACCGGTCAGCCGCTACATGATGGGGTTAGCCCCGGCCAATTTCTTGAATGTACAGGGTCCCAATTTCAAGTTCTCTCAAGCAAACACTTTCCTGAACCAGCTTGCTCGGAAGGGGTCCTATCCCGTTGGCCGGTTATCGCTACTAAATTGGATAAACCCCCTCCCTTCGTGGACCAATCTGTCTACGTTGATCGTGCAAAAATATGAGACTCTCCTACGCGAGATCGGACTCTACCATGCTACTCGGGGCACCTCTAACGGCTTGTCCATAAACAAGAAATTATTTATGGCTCTGCTGGAGATGTACAACCACCGTACGGGAACCTTCTTTACATTCGTAGGGGAGATGGGGCTTGCTCTCCACGAGATGCATGTAGTCTCCAAGCTGCCTTGGGGAAATGAGGTCTTCGAAGTGTATACCCCGACGAACGAAGAGTTCGAGGATTTGGAGCAACGGTTCCTAGGATTTGTAGCTATCTACCGAGAATTGTTGTGTCATCATAGCACATGCCAGCAGATGTCGAAAAAAAAAGAACGACAGCTCGGAAGGGAACCTTCCTCACACAAAGGCCTGGCTCACTTATCTTTTTAAACTTGGTGCCTCAGGCTGGGTTTCTCCCCAAAGTCCTTGAACTCGGGAGGAGGTGCAGGACCAGGTGTCGACTGCCAAGAGGGTAAGAACCGCCGATGACAGATTCGGGAGTCAATCTGACTCTTTTGCTTATTTTTATCAAGACACTCAGCCGTTGTCCGAGAAGCCTCTTCTGGCAGGCTTTCTGATGGTATGGCTGCAGAACTGCGTGGTCTCGGGAAGGGCTGGTTCTATTGAGAGGATCAGCCGTAACTTTATCCTTCCTGCTGTAAAGCTGGTCTTTGGGGCCAGATTAGTTCTTCTTCCGGCCATGGTGTGCAGCATACATCGTGGCCTTCGTACTTTCTCGTCCAAGGTCATCTTCTATGACCCGACGAAGGACTTTGAACGCATTGAGCTGCCCTATCATTATATGAAGGGGAGGCTGTTGATGCATTGTCGGTCTTTGATGAGGCCTGGTCCCGAAGATGGCGTAACTGCTGATGATGCCTTCATCTTCTAGTATCGCTATATTTCCTGGGATTACGAGACCATGCATGCCTGTCGGATGGCACTGGCGAGGGTGAACAGATACACCTTTTTCGTGTCTGTTCCCCGATTTACTACTGCAAAAGTCAACGACGTACATCTTGATGGTATTGGGCCTCCCCACTTCTTATCCGATAAGATGCTCCTTTGGTTGCACAACATTCATCCTGTCCACCTGGTATATCGCAACGGCAACACTATCTACTAGGAGCCTTACTTGCCCAGTAGGTTCTCCCGACAGATTGGGTATAGTCAGCTATTCTTGGACAGTCCCAGCTCTTACGTAGATTTTGAAGGTAGCATCCTTGACGGCATCAGGGCCTGGCACTATTATAACACGGTTCACACCCGTACCAACTTTTCAGTTCCTGATGCTGGGGAGTCAGAGGAGATCTTGTATTTGGCGGCTCTATACCATGTAATGGCGAACAAGCCTCCTATTAATTTTGACCCGAGTACCAGCTTCATTGTTGGTACTGGCTTGGAGGAAAAGCTCAAGGGGTCCAAGGCGAGGAAAAAGAGGGAGAACACGGTTGCTGTGTCGGACTCGGAGTCTGCCGACGCAGACGAAGAGGATGACGAGCATGATCCCGATAACTCTCTTCCTCTCGCAGAAGATGTGGTGGCGGATCAGCCGCCTGTCATGCCTGGTCCTTCACACAAGCGAAGCAGGCGTGAGCCTGCCGTTGGCGGCATAACTTACTCCGTGAAACGGGCTACGTTTAAGCCTCGCGGGCTGCTCATAAGGGAGAGACACGATGATGTTGACACCGTTTCGGAGGTGAATTGAATTACAATCATCTTCTTCTTTAGCTCTTCTTTTTCCTGAACTATGACCTAATCATTTTTCTTTTCTCTGTAGGCGTCAGGAGAAGGGGACTCTCCAGAGCCGGCTGCTGCCTCTGTGGTCGACCTGGCTCTAACTACTCTAATTAGAGATATGAGTGCCGAGATTCTTGCGGTCGGGATTCCTCCAGCGATGGCTGAGGTTCCTCCAGTTATTGACGTTCCAAACCAGGGCGACGTGGTCTCTGCTGAACCCATCCCCGAGACTGCTAAATTTTAGTCGGATGACGCTGATCCAGTTGTATCTTCTTCCGGGAAGGCTGGGGCAGAGGAACCATCTGTATTTGGCTCGGATGTCGCTGGTGAAGAGGCTACGGCGGCTGTGAGCGAACCTCAGCCTCCGTAACTCTTTTCCGGTAAGATAAGTCAAATCTTGACTAGTGAGGAGGTTCATTTGCTCTATCATCGCATCCTTCGAGTTAAGCTGATTGATGGTTGCTCCGGACATACAGGTCCTGCTCTTTCATTGCCAACGACGAACATTATCGGGGGGGAGTTTGCCAGAGGGGATCTGGTGGAAGAGAGTATGCCTCCTCCCCCTCCAACTTACATTGAGGGGCCTCCCGCTGAATTGAGTTCGTGAGAGCAGATGGCAGAACGGTCGGGGCAGGAAGAAATGGTCCCTGCACCCTCCTCTATTCATGTAGCTCCGGAGGTCGACCTTTTCGCCCTGCCGAGTCTCCAGATCCTTCGGGCTGCAGAGGAGGAATTGGCCGCTATTCAAGCATCTTTTCGCTCGGAACTTGTTTCCCTTGTGGCAGGGGCATCAAGTTCTGGTGCATCTTCTTCGACACTGCCAGCTACTCTTCCTTTGATTCCGTCCTCTTAAGAAGTCCTAGATGAATCGTCAAAGGATGTGGTTGACAGTTTCTACCGTCACCTGAAGCGAGGGGTTGAGGCTACCGTTGAGAGGGGAACATCTTTTGCCTTGGCCCGTCAATGCTCTCATGGCCAAATTGAACTCCTTAGAACCCTCCCCGGTGGGGCAGGGATAGTTGAGCTTTTGGAGCCCAATTGCTAGAGGCTGATCAGCTTGTGGCCCAGTTTCAAGTACTGCGGCAAGTTGATCTGTCTTCTATAATAGACCAGAAGCGTGTCTTCCTCATAACTGCCGTAGAGAAGGTAAGGGTTGCTCGTGATACATCCAAGCCGATTATAATGAAGGTCCATAATCTGTCTCTGCAGTACGATCAGTTGAGCCGCAGGGGAGAGGATTGCATGGCTCGGGAAGCGGCCGCCTCCCGTGGGATAATTGATACGAGAGAGAAGATCCTCGAGCTTCAGAGGAAATTGACTTTCTTGGAATCTGAACTCGAGGCCGCCCGTACGGAGAAGGAGCTAATTGTTCGGGATGCCGACAAGGTCACCCGTACTTCTACTGGCTTGGAGCGTACTCTGAAGAGGCTTGAAGATGGCTGGCAGGCCCACGCGCATCTGGAGGATACAGAATGGTTGACTCAGGAGGCCGAGTGCCGGGCCAAGCGGCGGTTTGAGCGGTCGATGGCCCTACTGAGGGAACGTCTTAGGGAATTATGTGTCGCCGAACCGTAGTCGGCCTTTTTTTCCTTTCTTTTTTTGTTATTTTCCTTCATTTTAATAGGGACGCGGTCCCCGAACATGTAGTACTTCTGCTTTTCAATAAATGACTATGTTTATACCATCCATCATCTATTGTGCTTGTACCGTATTTTTGGTATTATGATGTTTGCCCTACTGGGGGACTTTTTGTGGACCTATTACCCTTGGCATATCTTGGTTTTAGGTATGGATAATAAGTTTAATAGAGATACCTAGACCGATTCCGTGGTGAGACATAGAAGTTCTTGGTATTGGGCGAAAGAATGCCATGGAACAGCTGGGCTCCAAAGGCATGTGATAATGAGAAAAGAGGCGCATGTGCTAGGGAACCTAGTATAGCATTTATGATCAACTGTGGATATTTGTGGTCAACTTTGGAAATTTATGGTCAACTGTGGACATTTATGGGCCTATTATCCTTGGCGTACCCTGGTTTTGGGTACGGATAATAAGTCGAGAGAAAACCAATATACTTACTTAGAGGTAATGAGGACGTGGTAAATATGAAGGTTTCTTCAATGAAGTCTTCCTACTCATAGGTAATGAGGACGTGGCAGGAGTGGACACCATAAAGGGTACATAGAACAACTCAGAGGTAATATGGGCGTGGAAGTTCTACGTGAGGGGTGGTTTATTTTTTATGGAAGTGGAACAACTCAGAGGTGACATCGACGTGGTTGTTTCAAGAAATTTGTGGATCTGTTACCCTTTTTATGCACTGAAAGTGCGGGTGATAGATCATGAGGAAGATGCTCTTTTAGGAAGGAAGTTCAGAGGTATGATCATACATGACTTACTACCCAGAAGATGTGATATAGATTCATTTGGGATTACCATAGTGTAAGTTCAGCGGTACCTGGGGGCACATAACTTAACAGTCCGGTTAATTTGGAGGATGTCATTTAGACGTAATACTTCTTCAAGAACTTGTCGTTGACAGGCATCATGAGCAAGTCTCCGTTTTGTTTTGCGAGGCGGTAAGCACCATTGGAGAATACGGCCTCCGAGCTGCCAGAACGAGATCGCCCACTTGGAATGTTCTGAGTTTGACCTTCTTATTAAAAGCTCCCGAGATACGTGCTTGATACAGCTCGATTTGTTGTTGAGCTAACAGGCGCTTCTCATTTAAGGCCTCCAACTCTTGTAGCCGGCGACGGTAATTATCATCCGTCATCAATCGATAGGTAAGGGCGACACGGAGCAAGGGGATTTGAGTCTCCAGTGGGAGAACTGCCTTACTCCCATACACCAGAGAGAATGGTATGTTCCCGATGGCCGTTCGGACTGTAGTACGGTACGCCCATAAGCATTCGCCAAGCTTTTCATTCCAATCACGTTTGTTGGAAGATACGAACTTTTTGAGCAGCTTAATTATAGTTTTGTTGAATGCTTCTGCCAACCCATTTGCCGCCAGATTGTACGGTGCTGAAGCAATATTCTGGATCCGATGTTTGTCGTAAAATCGATAGAAGGCATGACTTGCAAACTGCGGACCGTTGTCGCAGATGATCCTTCGGGACAGTCCAAAGCGATAGATGACGTGATGTTTAAGGAAGCTGATCACGTTTGATGTCTTTACTTCTGCAAGCGGGACAGCTTTCGCCCATTTGGAGAAGTAATCTGCAATTGCCAGTATGAAGCGGTGTCCTCTGGATGAAGGTAGGGTGATAGGACCAATGATATCCATTTTTCATGCCTCAAATGGCCATGATGCCACCATCGGGTGTAGGAATTCAGATGGTTGATGTATAAAATCAGCGTGGACCTGACAGGGTTTGTACTTTCTTGCATAGTCTATTGCATCTGCCACCATCGTAGGCCAGTAACAGCCCATGCGGCGAAGGCGGTCTTGCAACTTCAGACCAGGTTGATGGGCCCCACAAACGCCGTCGTGAGCTTCACATACAGCTTCTTTGACTTCTGTATTGGACAGACATAGAAGCAGTAATCCATCATATGACCGTCGATACAGCATCTTTTTTTATGTATCGTAGAAGAATCTGAACGAACATCTTCTGATAGAGGTGGCTTCTTTCAGGTTCTCCGGTAAGATGCCATAGACTGCAAAGTCAATAAATGGAAGCCTCCAGTCCTGTGTCTCGTCGACCATCAGGACAGAATAGCTCTCAGCAAATTAGACATTGTTCTTGGGACAGACCAACTCGTGGCCTATTACGTTCACCAAATGATGAGTATATTTTGGGACCGCCAGGGAAGCGGCCAGTCCTGCTAAGGCATCGGCTTCAATGTTCCGGAGTCTCGGAACATGTTCTATGAAGAATTCTTTCAGGGACGTAATGATAGCGATTGCTATTTGATGATAGGGGATCATGTCTTCATGACGAACTTCATATGAACCTCGGATCTGATTGACGATTAACTGTGAATCGCCATATACCTCTAGGTACTCTACCCCTAGTTCTTTTACAAGTCGGAGGCCGATAACCAAGGCGTTGTTCTCGGTCACGTTGTTCGAGCAGGGTTCTGTAAGGGAATATGCCCAGTTGATCACCAAGCCAGAGGAAGAAATCAGTACCACTCCGACCCCAACGACAATGTTGCCCTTGGGCCCGATTCTTGAAGCACTGTCGAAGAACATTCGCCAGACGAAATTATCGAAAGCCATGTTTGAATTGGCAACCTCGTCTGGAATCTCTTCATATATTCTGGTTGACTCCAAACTTGGATGGGATGCTAAAAAGTCCGTCAGAGCTTGACCTTTAACAGCCTTTTGTGGAACAAAGATCATGTCGTAGAGAGACAATAATATCGCCCAGGTAGCGAGACGAGAGCTGAGTGCACCCGGCTTGGTCATGAGGACCCCGAGGGGGTTAACTCTTGATATGACATGGATGGTTTATCCTGTAACATAGTATCATGTCTTCTGGATAGCGAACACCAGAGCAAGACATTTCTTCTCCACGGCGGTGTATCTATGCTCAGGCCCAATCATTATTCGGCTGAGATAATAGATAGCTTGTTCATGCCCTGCATCATTATTTCGTGCTAGTAGAGCACCAAGGAAATACTCCATTGCTCGTACATAAAGCAAGAACGGCTTTCCAGCAACCGAGGCCACCAGAACTGGAGGATTTGACAGATATTCTTTGATATTATCGAACGTGCGTTGGCATTCTTCATCCCATACGAATGAGATGCCCTTCTTCATGAGGTGGATAAATGGTTGACAACGCCTGAAGAGGTTAGAGATGAACCTCCTGATGTAAGCTAGCCTCTCTTGAAGGCCTCGAAGTTCACAGAGATTTCTCGGGGTATCCATCTCCATGATTGCCTTCGTATTCTCTGGATCTATATGAATTCCATGGGAAGTAATGATAAAACCCAGGAATTTTCTACTAGATACGCCCAAGAAGGATTTGGTAGGATTCATCTTCAAGTTGTGCGCTCACATCAGGTCGAATACCGTCCTCAGATCCTGCAGATAGTCTCCCTTAGAGCGACTTTTGACGGCGATGTCATCAACATAACACTCAACGGTCTTACGCAGGTGATCTCTGAAGATGACACTCATGGCTCTTTGATATGTGGCGCCGATATTTTTTAAACTGAAGGACATGACTGTGTAACAGTACATGCCAATCGATGTTCGAAATTATGTATGCTTTTTGTCGTCAGAAAATAACTTGATTTGGTTGTATCCTGAGAAGCCATCCATGAATGACATGCGCTCAAAGCCACATGTGTTGTCAATCATGATGTCTGTGATGGGAAGAGGGAACTCATCTTTAGGATATGCTTCGTTTAGATTTCGAAAGTCGATGCAAATTTGAATCTTTCTATTCTTCTTGAAGACTGGTACTATATTGGCGACCCAGTCTGGATGTTGCTTCTTCCGAATGAAGCTACTGGCTATCAGTTTGTTGACCTCAACTTCAATAGAATTCATGATGTTCGGGCAGAACAATCGTTGTTGCTGTTTGACAGGCTTTGCGTTCGGATGAATGTTGAGTTTATGAAGTGCAACCTCGGGGTTTAGCCCTGGCATGTATTCATAGCTCCAGGCGAACACATCAATGTACTCTCTGACAAGTTGCAAAAGTGCCTCCCGCTCTTCATTTGTCAGGCTTTTGCTGACGAAGATTGGCTTTGGAGAGGACTCATCGCCGAGGTCAACTTGCATTACCTCATCTTCAATGGGAGGTTCACGAAGTTCAAAGCGTTTCTCCCATTGTGCATCTAGTTACTGGACCCAAGGTTCTAACTCAAAAAGTTCGGGTATTTCTTCATCTTCTTCGTAGGTATCAGCAAATGCCATATTGACAGACAGAGCGTGCCTGAATACGTTCCCGATGCTAACATCTGAATCAGAAGTGGACGATCCAGTTGAATGTGAATGCCATTCGCACTCCTCATCCGTGCTCTCGGGAGTTGTTGCAGGAGTAACATAGCCTAGGACATGCATGGTCTTTCTATAGTAATCCTAAGGTTTTTCATTCGGGTCTGGTAATTACAAAGGTAGTCGCCGGTCGGTGCCGTAGTTCAAGCCTGGCGTAGACTCCATGTCGTATCCCTATTTTTGTATAAGATACTTGGAACGGGAGCTATAAAGATAAAGCGGCCGTCTTCCAGTATTGGATTTGAGATCGACTTCTTTTAGCCCGAAGGACTGTGGATCATTCTTTTAGCCGATGATGATTGGATGATCGTCTTCCTCGAATATGAAGCAGGCACCTTCTACATGAGTGATTTGATTCGTGGCATAGACATTTGTCACTTGCGTGTGTAGGTTGGTGCCTATACCGTGTTCCATAGCATACATTATTCGAAGCTTATTAAGCTCGAGGTAGTTCAAAGATAGTCCTTTATTGATAAAGTACGGTATCTTTTTCGGCGGAATTACATCGTCAGCAGAAGGAACATCAGTATAGGCGGCCACATACTTGGCCAGTTCTAGCTCGTCTTCAATTACCCCCTGTTTCAATAAAAATTGAGAGGATGACCTGGGTAGTTTGATCATCAGCGGCTCTACTGGTGGCGCCGGATGTGGAGTTTTTGGCTCACTGGTGACCCATGGCTTTGTATTGAGCTACCGATTTGTTCCCGGCTCTTGTTCAGCCAACCTCTGCATTGAAGATTTGGAAGATGTCCTAGGCAGCTTGATCATCAAGGGCTCCCCTGAGGGCGTTGGACGTAGGGTCGTAGGTGCGCTAGCGGCCCCTGGCTCAGTGCTTGGCTGCCGAATTATCTTAGGCAGACGAATGACCATTGGCATGACGGAGGGATTAACCTCTTCTGTTTATTATTTGCTAGCCTTTTGTAATCTGATCATCAGTGGCTCCGTATTGGGCCTCGCCCCTTGGCCAGACCTTGGCAGTCGAATTGTCATCTGCTTCCTTTGTCCAGTAAGTACCGGAAAACTACGCAAAGTGGCTGTAAGAGGCGCAGTCCTGCCTGGTTTGCGGGATTGGAGATGGATTCTGAAGGGTTGCTCCGGCCCAGCAATTTCCTCTGTCTGCTCTTGAGCATCCTCCTTGATCAGGTGCCTCTTAGATTTCTCGTACAAGCAAGAATCCGAATAATAGGATTCGACCCCTTTAAAGGGATCGATGTCGGCAAATTTCGTCCTCATGAAGTCGTACTTATCGACGTACTTGAAGCACTGGTGTAATATGGACGGCACAATCATGTAATCATGTATCCATGGACGCCCCAGGAGAATATTGTAGGAGGTGTCTGCGTCTATGACATAGCAGGTGACTTCCGACTGAAGATCACCAATTTGGCATTTCAGGCAAATCTTTCCAATAGGATAGCTTCTTCCGAAATTGAAACCGTTGATGGCGGCGCTTGTAGGAGTCAGCCGATGCATAGGGATACGCAGATGGTGAAGCAAGCTCTTCGAAATAATGCTGATCGAAGAACCGGGATCAATATGCATTCGATCTACCTTGATGTCGCCGACGTATCTAGTATAATACAGAGGGCGATCGTGCAAGTTGGTCTTGATAAGCATGTCCTGCGGAGTGAACACGATATTGGGCATTGCACCAGTACAAGCGCTGTCCTAGAGATCCGCTGGTGAGCTCTCCCCTGTAAGATTGGCCTGAGCCAGATATGCATCGGCATTCTGGAGTGCTTCGCTCAGTGCGACGCGAACATCTTTGGAGAGTTTTAGGAGCTCGTATAATGACAATTTGGCCGGTGTGTTGGCCAATTGTGCCAAAATGTCAAAATTGTAGGGCTTCTCCAGCCCGTGAGGAGTGTCTTTCCAGAGTGGCTTGTCAAAGCGAGTCTCCTTTGGCTTGGGCTTATCGGCCGACGGAGGCTGAGAAGGTTCTGGAGCGTCAACGGCGACCGGCTGGCGTTCTTCAACCGAGTTACCCAGTGTAGGTTGGGATTGTACACCAGATCGGGTGACGACAGCCGTAGCTTCTTCAACATCTGCCGAGATTGTACGACAGGACTTGACTTTCCCACCCTTCTTCTTGCCGGTGGAGGGTGGTGCGGGCTGAGTTACTTCAGGTACCAGGTCCGAATGGACCCATATGACCTCCCCTCGTGATGTGGTGAGGGGCACTAGACCAGTAGCCTGGTCTCGAGGAGGTGGAAGATTAGCGACCTCCATCTTTTTTCGAAGAACGGGTACTACTCCACTTTGAGTCTTCGTCGGAGAGAAGCTGCCGAATTGGACATACACCATGTTGGCCGCCACAGTTACCTCCTCGAAGTCAATGGCCAGAGCCTTAGAGTCGATCAGGTTCTGGATGTACCGCTTTAGTTGGAAACAGTCTTGAGTAGCATGATGGACATAGCGGTGGTAGTGGCAGTACTTTGGGCTCTCCATCTCTGCAGGTCGAGGCTCACGTCTTGGTGGAGGGAGCTAAATCATGTCTTCTTGTATGAGCATGTCCAGGATGGGCTTGACATGACTATCCTCGATGGAGTAAGACATCTGCGGCCACTGCTTTTCGGCCTGCTTTGGTTCAGGCTTCTGTGTTGTGTCGGCTACCATAGCCTGCTTGCCCTTGGCATCCCGGTTGTTGGAGGAACTACCGCCATTGTTGTTGTTGGTACTCGGACGTTTGCTCTTGTCCTCTCCATCCGAGATGTGCATGCCCAGTTGGCGAGCCTTCTTCAACTTTGCTTCTGCGCTAGTGGCGTTGATGATGAAGGTCTTCCAGTCCTTGAATTGACTTTCGCCCATCCAGAGGCTGATCTTGGGAAGCAGCCTATTTTGGCAGATTTCAATCAAGGAAGAATCTGGATTGCCAGAGGGCAATTTCATCGCGGTTTGGCAAAACCGCTCAATGTAGTTCCTTGTCAGCTCCTTCTTGCCTTGAATAACGTCCATGAGGGTGGACATTGTCACATCTTGTCCTACCTCATAGAACCTTTCAAGAACATGTTTTTGAAGCCAGCAAAACAATAGATGCAGTTGTCCGGCAGATTGCGGTACCAATCAAATACTACCACCTCCAATGCCCTGACGAACAATCGCGTGAGGATCGCATCGTCGTACGATAAGTGGTCTGTTGTGACCTCGAAGTAGGTTATGTACCGGCTTGCAGACGTCTTTCCGTCGTAGGGGTTGATGTTGAATGGCTTGTATCGCGGAGGAAAGGGGACATCCCTCCATGCAGCGGGATACAATTGTCGTATCTTCAAGTCTTGAGAGTGTTCTCGTGCATGGAACATCGCACGGAGCTCCTAGACTTCTCTCCTTGCCTTCCTATCCTCGTCCGCAGCCCTGGGAGCCGTTATTCCGGGCGAATTGCCACCCGAGGTTGGTACAGTTGTGTTCGAGTCTGCATTGACGGCGGGACCCAAACTTGTCTAACCAGACGTCCTTCCTTGAAGAGTTGGTAGGGACGCCTTGATTTCTTCCACCGACTTCACTAAGGTATGAAGTATGGCCTCAAGAGTGTCGAGGCACTGCCGGTCACTGGGCCCGTCCTGGTTATTCTCAGTCATAAATATTGTCTCACACGGGAAACAGTGGAAGGAACTGTGGAGGATGTGCTCTCCGAATCATACCCCCGAATGGAGAAGTCATCGGGATATGTTGGAATGTTCTCCACCGGTTCAGACTTGGAGGAAGTGCTACCCCCTGCATCGGAGCTTGCTTCATCTTGGGACCCATGGACATCTGGGTCCGTTGCATCTGTTGGGGGAATTGTCTCCCCTGACTCATCTTCTTGGAACACCGGGTTGTCGTGGACATTCCGGGGAGTTCTACCCCCAGCTTCGGCTACCCCTCGATATGTAGATGACGAATATCCAAGTATTGAAGATTTTGTCTTAGAGCGGGTGCCCTGATAAACTCCTCCAGTGGTGGTTGTGGACAACCGCCTAGATGAGAGTTTCCTAGCCGCGCTAGTAGAGATCGTCGGGCTGGAAACAATTATCTTCTTCCTCGCCTTGCCGGTAGGGATCTTCCGAGCAGAATTACAGGAGACGACATGAAGCACCTCGTCTCCTAAGCTTTGTTGCTGGATCGGTCCTGGCTGCTGCAGTCATTGGAAGACGGACTATCGGTCCTCTTGTACTGCTGCCTTGCTACAGCAGCAGTTGACAATGACTTTAGTGTAGTGATGTCCATGAAAGGACTCTCTACACACCAAACTTTCTTCTTTTTTCTTACGCTTGTGAAGAATCACGTCATGCAAGTCACTCATTTTGTGGGCCCAGGAGTTTCGAGCACACGAGTGTGTTGGCATCCTGTCTGCTCCCTAATGTGGGGCTAGTAAGAGTACTTGCCCCTGATCGTTGTTGGAAGATTCTTGATAACTATCTCGTCCGTTGGCCGCCGGGGGCTGGACACGGATAGTTTTGTACAACTTTCCATCAGTGGCCCGCGTAATAGTCAACGGAACGCCCTGATGGTCAGAAGTTGGGATAGTTGATTGAGCTCGATGAGCCCGCGCTGTCCTAGACTTCTTTCCTCTACCACCTGAGGGTGCATAGTAGGAAGAGTCCAAGTTGTGTGTCACACAGTCTGGCACATCTTCCTGAGAGCCTCTGAGGTTAGGACCGCATGAGAGACGGTCAAAGACTAAACCCGAGCTGCATAGAGCAGATGGTCTGCGGCTAGGGTTGGTGGCCGTATAGGCAGTCTGTATACGGCTGGCATTTGTAGCCGCATAAGCAGTATACATGCGACTGGCATTTGTGGCCGCATAAGCAGTCTACATGCGGCTAGCATTTGTGGCCGCTTGAGCAGTTTGCATGCGGCAGGAAGCTATGGCCATATGAACCTTCTATATGCGGCTGGAAGTCGTGGCTGCATGAGCCTCCTCCATGCGGCTGGAAGTTTTGGCCGCATGAGCCTTCTGCATGCGGCTCGCTTTTGTGGCCGCATGAGTCTTCATGCGGCTGGCGCCCTTATGCAGCTTTTTCCGGGACCGCATAGAGTCCCTCTTTGCCCCTGCAAGTCCAGCATCGTAGTATTTTTCTCTGCCGGACTTGGGGACAGCAAAGTCCTCTACGGTCAGAAGTGGGGCTGCATGCGAGTCTTCTCCACCGTCTTGGGCAGCAGAGAACACTTCTTCCAGAGCTTGGGAAGGAGCAAATGATTTGGGCCTCCACTCCCTGCGGGCGTTCTTCGTGCGGGCTCACTTCTGGACCGGGCTAGCGCTTCCGTCGGAGAGCATTTGTTCAAATGCTTGCTGGTCGAAGCGAACAACCAGCATCTGTTGCGTGGAGCCAAGTTTGGCTGCGTCCGATTGTATCACCAACTTCTCAGCAGTGGAGAAGTTAATCCCCTGTAGAGTCGCCATCGTGTTTGCCATTGATTATTAATGAACAGAACAATTTTATGGGAGGATTAAACTTTAATTCACAATACAAACTCGCTCGTACAAAGAGAGCCTAGGAACAAAACCTAGAAAAAGCAATCTAAGTACAATTGTTTAGTTTTTGATTCTGGGGGTGACGGTAGAGGATCGGGAAAGTGGTATCAACTCTGCCTTACTCCTTGGACGATCGAACGCAACCTTGGCTCCGGTGAAGAGATGCTCTATGTGTATAACTCTGTGTGTGCTTTTCTCCGTGTGTGTGCCAAGGAATAATCCTCTGCTATTTATAGGACTTTATGATGAGTGGGGTGTGCAGTAACTGCGCCTTGAAAAGTGGGCGGTTGGGGATTGATTAAGATTAACCTTGATCTGTTTGTTGGAAATCAATCTGGGCTGTTTGTGTTGGTTGCAATAAATCTGCATTGTTATGATTTGTTGGTTGCAATAAATTCGAGTGGATAAGTCTTAGTCAATCTTCTGCCACGTGTCCCAACCGCTATTATGCTGCAAGTCGTATGAACGGGGCATCCTGGCAGAGCCGCATGAGTGTGGTCTGGTAATTGAGCAGCATGAGGGCGGCCTCATAATCGAGCCGTATGAGGATGGCCTCACAACTGAGTCGCATGATGGTGGCCTCACAACCGAGCCGCATGAGGGTGGCCTCACAACTGAGCCGCATGAGAATGGCCTCACAACCGAGCCGTATAAGGATGGCCTCACAACCGAGCCGCATGAGGATGGCCTCACAACCGAGTCGCATGAGGGTGGCCCCACAATCCGAACCGCATAAGGGTGGCCCCCACACTGAACCTCATAAGGGTGGCCTAGGCGGTCCGCATAGAGAACTTCTTTGGACTTTATGAACTGCGCCGGCTATCTCAGAGATTTTTTCGTCTTTTGATGAGCATGATGCGTCTTTTCATTATGTCAGAGCCGTCAGAACTGTCACTTTATGTCAGAACATTTAATGGCCAGCTGCAAGAAGTAATTATGGCCAGCTGTAATCGGCCTATTTTGAGCCGCATAAGGCTACGTGGCTCTTCCTGAGCCGCATACAATTCCTAAGCCGCATGCGGCTCTCTGGGACTTTCTGAGCCGCATGACACTCTTCAAACTTTTGAGCTGCATGCTGAATCTGGGCCGCATATGAATTACTATTCTTTTTAATGCTTCTACACCAGTAAGGGATCATGTTCTCAAGATGATGGGTCACCTGAATGAGATGGAGATCCTTGGAGTTGAAATCGATGGGGAATCACAAGTCGATATCATTCTCAGGACTCTGCCTATAAGTTTTGACAATTTCTGCCTTAATTATAACATGAACAAAAGGTTGTATAGTTTGGCAGAACTTGCAAAAGAGCTACAGGATGCGGAATCTCTTTTTAGGCAAAGTGGTCATGTTTTTGTTTCTGAAAAGGCTTCTACTTCTAAGCCAAAATACGGTAAGAAGAAGAATAACATTCAAAAACAGGCAAACTCAGCAAAGAAGGGCATGAGACCTCAAGGCACGGTAAAAAAGTCGAAAGTCAAATGTTTCAAGTACAAAGGGTCAGGACATTGGAAGACTGATTGTTCACTTCTCAAACAAGGTAACAAAGAACGTATATCTCATTTACTAGTAGTTGAAACATGTCTAGCGATGTTATCTACCGGCACCTGGTGTATAGATATATGAGCCACTAATCATGTCTGTAATACATTGCAGGGGTTCCAGAAAACCAGACGTCTCAGTGATAGAGAGATATGCCTGTTCATAGGTGATGCTACAAAAGTAGCGGTCGTTGCATTAGGAGATGTTACTTTATTTTTTGGTAGAAATAAGTCTTTGACATTGAGAGATTGTCTTTATGCACCTTCACTTAGAAGGAATTTAGTTTTTGTTTCTATGTTAGTTAAGGATGAATATTCAGTTTATTTTAATTACAATATTATTATTAGAAAGAATAAACATTTTATCTGTTCTGGTGCATTGGTTGATAATCTGTATGTCATTAATCCTATTTTGCCCATAATGCAACTTATGGAAATAAATAATATGTCATCTAACTTAAATAAGAGAAAAGAACCTTCTTGTATGAACCAAACATATCTTTGGCACTTGCGATTGGGGCATATTAATCTAAGAAGGATTAAAAGACTGGTTGAAGATGGTCCTTTGAGTTCATTGGAAGTGGAGGCACTACCAGTCTGTGAATCCTACTTGGAAGGTAAAATGACCAAAAAGAACTTTTACGGCAAAGGGGTATAGGGCCAAAGATGTGTTGGAATTGGTTTATTCTGATTTGTGTGGACCCATGACTATCCAAGATAGGGGTGGCTTTGAATATTTTGTCACAATTATTGACGATTATTCAAGGTATGGATATATTTATTTGATGCGCCGTAAGTCTGAGTGCTTTGAGAAATTCAAAGAGTACAAGGCTGAAACGGAGAAACGTCATAAAAAATGTATCAAGTTATTACGATCAGATCGTGGTGGCGAGTACCTCTTTAGAGAGTTTAGAGATTATTTATCAGAGGCTGGGATTACATCCCAATTGACTACACCCGGAATGCCCCAGCAGAATGGTGTAGCCGAAAGAAGGAATAGAACTCTTATAGAGATGGTTAGATCAATGATAATTTATTTGGATTTACCTGATTCGTTTTGGGGATATGCTGTAATGCCTGTTGTTCGTATTACGTATTTAAGAATACGTGTACATATTTTATCTCGTATTGGCCATGGTTCATCTTGGTTTGGGTTGGCTTGGGTTGGTTCGGCTAGGCTTGATTAGCCTTGGTTCATCATGAACCAAGGGTGAACCCCCTACCTACCACAACCAACCCCATTTATTAACCTCTTCCCATTCTCTCTCCTCATTATTTCCTTTCTTCTTCATTACTCTCCACCACCAACCAAGAAAACCCTAGCTTAGGCAAGTGCAATCTTGCTTCATGAAGAAACCCACCATTTTTATTGTTCTAACCTCTTCTTTGCAACTTTCTAATCCACATTAGAACTTGTCATTTTCTATTTTGAAGCTTGGATTTTTGTAGATCTAGAATTTAGTCATTTTCGGATTTTCATGGTTTTGATCTATTAAATTCCCTTGTTTTCAAGTTTTGATGGTTCCATGTGGTAGAGAATTTCCTTCTACCCAATTTTGACCTTTGGAAAGTTGGATTCGGACTTGTTTTGACCAAGTTATGGACTTTGGAAGCTTAGGGTTCAACCATGGAGTTCCTGCTGTTTGGAGAAGATAGTGAGCAGTGCACGAGCTTTTTAGCTTGCGTCACTGAGCTGTGCGCGCTCTTTAGTGCAGCACAATAGACCCCATACGCTGTCTTTTGGAAGCGTATGACTCGCATACGCTCGCTTGCTTGACAAGGAGTCGTATGGAGTCCATACGCTGCCTTTTTGGAGCGTATGACTTGCATACGCTCACTTGGATAGCCATGAGTCGTATGGAGTCTATACGCTGCCTTTTGGAGGCGTATGACTCGCATACGCTCGCTTGCTTGACAGGGAGTCGTATGAAGTTCATACGCTGCCTTTTTGGAGCATATGTCTTGCATACGCTCACTTGTGTGACAAGGGGTCGTATGGACCTCATACGCTGCCCTTTGTGAGTGTAGGCTTACCTGAGCGTAGGCTTACCTGAGCGTAGCTTGACTTGAGCGTAGCCTGACCTGAGCGTATGACTTTTGCACTGAGCGTATGGCCTTGGCTGACTTGGTCTTATGTCAGCATGTCACTTTGGTTTTATTTTCCTTAAGCTTGGCTCTTCTATAGCCCTGTATATTGATATTTTATTAGATATTTTACGCCCATTTTATATCCTTACGCCTTTTGTCATGAACTTGATAATCATGAATTTATTTAATAGGTTTGTTAATAATAATTGAACACGGCATGGCAGGACAAGCATACCTGACATGATTATCTCGAATTGCTGTTGCGACGGCTAACGTGACATGACCTGACAAGAATGACTAATCTGGACACCGTGGATGATTACGTTTGCACAATAAACCCGTATTGTCTTGCATCATGTCTAGGATGGGATCCCTGAGTACCACGGTCAGGGATACCTACTGTAATTAACTAAGAGTAATAAACTAGAATAATTCAGTAGACATGAAGAGATTCCCAGCTATAGGCAATTCCGTTATCTGGGCACATTAAGTGGACTTGTAGCCTACCGACGAGTAGGGCACACTTCCAGCACACAGTCATGTGGTGCATCTTTCATAAATGGACATTCGACCTGGATAACTTGGATGGTCTGCAGGGCTTATGGCTGTTGAAATAATCTTATTGCATCTTGCTAGTAACTAGGCCTGTGATAACCCTAGCTAGTTAAGTATCAAGCCGTACTTTTGATTGGTCGTGATTGATTGGATGAAGTTATTCCAGCTTAGTCTTATCCTGATCCTGTGCAAGATCGTGACAAGACACGATTATTGATGCTTGCCTTAACAATAAAGATCGGGGGACCAGTTCTGTTCAGGCGAACGGTTACAACCCCGGTCCTTGTTTGGTTTAAGGGTTGTAACTGGCTCCCGGAGCAGTTCTGTGTCTTCCCTTCGGTTATTGTCTTATTTGTACCCCGTGCCATGCTTGTCATGTTCTATCTTACTTCAGCAACATGATTATCTATAATGGCCTTAATAATAAAGATCAGGAGTCCAGTTCTGTTCAGGGGAAGGGTTACAACCCCGGTCCTTGTTTGGTTTAAGGGTTGTAACCTGGCTCCCGAAGCAGTTCTGTGTCTTCTCTTCGTTTATTGTCTTATTACCTTATCCATAGTATTTGAGACGGATTTCCATTCAGGTGAAGGATTGCAACCCCGGTCCTTGTTTGGTTTAAGGGTTGTAGTCTGGCTACTTGAATGGTTTCCTCGTACTCAATTATTGTTATTATTTCTGATAATTTAACTTTAATGTTCCTTACTATATGCTGGTTTTAGTTTCTAAGTGAAGCCTCCTTTGTGGCACTTGCTCTTTCTGGGGTCTGACCCAGCTGGTTTTGTGTGGCCAGATATCGGAGCAGCTCCAGAGGATCTACCGATCTTCCAGCCAAATGGTGACCACTAGACGGAACCCTGGCAACGAGTGGATTTCTTTTTGTCCTTCCACTTATTTGTAAAAATTATTCTTTTGAGGCGTTTAGCCGGCGAGCACATGTTAGCTCGATTGTATCTTTATTTACTGTCTGCCTACGGGCTGTAACATGATTGACAGATCCTAGGGTTGATCATGTATGACTGAACTCTTGCTAGTCCTGGCATTTTGTACGACTAGCTTCATGATCATCCAATATGTAATGTATGGGACGCCTTGCTATTATATATTTGCTGCTCTGACATCTTCTAATTACTATTGCTTGCTTGTGATTGAGACAATAGGCTTGTTCATGACCTTAGGAGACTGCTGGCTTGTAGTTAAACCCTCATGTATCTAGACAGCCGTGACCGTATAGTGAGATGGATTCCATTTCATATACGTAGCTGGCTATGTCTGCCCCCGCTCTCCAGTATTCTGGTTCTGGGGCGTGACATATGCCGTAGAGACTGCAGCATATATTTTGAACTTAGTTCCTTCTAAGTCAGTACCTCTTACTCCCACAGAGCTGTAGATTGGGCGTAAGCCTAGTCTGAAACATGTTCGTATTTGGGGTAGTCCAGCACATGTGCTGAATAGGAAAGCAGATAAGTTGGAATCTCGTACAGAAGTACGCTTGTTTGTATGCTATCTAAGAGGAACGAAAGGAGGTTTATTTTATAGTCCTAAGGATCAAAAGGTCATTGTTAGCACCAATGCCCGATTCTTAGAGGAAGACTATGTGATGAACCATAAACCCACAAGTAGAGTTATTCTAGAAGAACTGAGAGATGAGACACCAAGTACTTCAGTACCAACAGTACAAGAGGATGAACGACAAATAATTGCACAATATGTCACAAATGTTACACCACAACCGATAGTGCCTCGTCGTAGTGGGAGGGTTGTGATACAACCTGATAGATATATGTTCTTGGAAGAGTCGTCAGACTTCCTCCCTGAGGAACACGATTATGATCCATGTACCTAAAATAAAGCACTCCAAGATAAAGATGCAGAGTCTTGGCAAAAAGCAACAATATCAGAAATATAATCTATGGATTCTAATCAGGTATGGGAGCTTATAGAACCACCCGTTGGTGTAAAAGCCATTGAATGCAAGTGGGTCTATAAGAGAAAAAGAGTATCAGACGATAAGGTTGAATTCTTTCAAGCTCGCCTTGTAGCAAAAGGTTTTACTCAAAGAGAGGGTATCGATTATGAGAAAACCTTTTCTCCAATAGCCATGCTTAAGTCTATCCAGATTCTTTTATCTATTGCAGCTTATCTCGATTATAAGATTTGGCAAATGGATATCAAGACAGCTTTCCTTAATGGAAGTCTTGAGGAAGACATCTATATGAAGCAACCAGATGGGTTCATTAAAAAGGGTCAAAAGCATCTTGTTTGTAAGCTCAAGAAGTCCATTTATGGACTTAAGCAAGCTTCCAGATCTTCAAAAATATATTTTGATCAGGTAATCAAATCATATGGATTTGATCAATGTCAGGATGAATCATGTGTACACAGAAAGTGTGACAAAAATGTAGTGGTGTTCCTAGTACTTTATGTGGATGACATCTTGCTCATTGGAAACAATGTGAAGGTGTTATCTGATGTAAAGGTATGGTTATCCAAACAGTTTGATATGAAGGACTTGGGAGAAGTAGGTCACATCCTTGGGATTAAAGTTCTACGAGATCGCAAGAAAAGGATGTTAGGCTTATCCCAAGCTTCCTATATCGATACTGTACTAACTTGTTTTAGTATGCAAAATTCTAAGAAAGGTTTCTTACCTTTTAGACATGGAATTGCTCTATCAAAGGAGCAGTATCTGAGGATACCTAAAGAGATAGAGAACATGAAAGCGCTTCCTTATGCTTCAGCAGTAGGAAGCTTAATGTATGCAATGCTATGTATGAAACCAGATATCTGCTTTATCGTAGGCATGGTTAGCAGATATTAGTCTAACCCAGGACAAGAGCACTGGACTACCGTAAAGCATATTTTGAAGTACCTGAAAAGGACTAAAGAGTATATGCTAGTTTACCATGCAGATAGTTTAGTTCCCTTGGGGTATACAGACTTAGATTTTCAGTCAAATAGGAATTCCATGAAATCTACCTCAGGTTATGTGTTTACTTTGGGAGGTGGAGCCATTGTGTGGAGGAGAATCAAGCAAAAATGCATTTCTAATTCCACCATGGAAGCCGAGTATGTGGCAGCCTCTGAGGCAGCCAATGAAGCGGTTTGGCTCAGAAATATTCTGTTGGACTTGGATGTTGTACCTAGTTTACCTAAGTCTATTACACTTTATTGTGATAGTGGTGCAGTTACAAACTCGAAGGAACCATGAGCCCATAAGACAGGTAAAAACATTGAGCGCAAGTACCACCTGATATGCGATTTTGTAAAGAAAGAAAAAGTTGTTGTTATCAAGATAGCATCAGCTGACAACCTAGCTGATCCCTTTATAAAGAGCTTACTAGCTAAGACTTTTGGTAGTCATGTTGAGGGAATGGGAGTCAGATGTGTAGCAGCATGGCTTTAGATATAAGTGGGAGATTTGTAACAGTATACTGAACAGCATTGCTTTGAGTATAAGTGGAAGATTGTTAGGGTTATATACTAAATGTAT
Source organism: Iris pallida (assembly GCA_029216955.1). Classification (NCBI taxonomy): domain Eukaryota; kingdom Viridiplantae; phylum Streptophyta; class Magnoliopsida; order Asparagales; family Iridaceae; genus Iris; species Iris pallida. The sequence continues at coordinate 2,472,588 of JANAVB010020799.1, read as the reverse complement.
CACTTTTGTAGTAACCTTATTTCCTTAAATTTTGAATGAGAATCATATGGGCAAATGATTGCATATTGTATTTGTTGCAAGTGTTACTGCAAATGTCTGACATTCTATATTATAGATAATATGGTGTGTGGTGTCACAGAGAAGATCTTATTATCAGTTCCCTATGGAGTATATAAATAGTTGATAACCTAGATGGACTTGTACAATCTATTGAAAAGGTTGTAGTGTAATCTGGTATTAGTCTATCTTGACTATAGGTTTACACTAGTATACTTTGTGTGTATTGAACAAGACCACTTGAGGTTGTTCTCTTTGTCTGACTACATAAGTGAACAAATACCTCTGTTATTATTGATGCTTGTGCTCTTAATCTGGATATGATAACAGACATGTATATGCAGTGTGCATTACTTTGACTCATAAAAGAGTGAGATTCATTATATGTCAACAACCTCTATAAATTGGGTAATAACATTGTATGTATGATGGGTTGTTGATTATAAATGGAATACATGTCCCGATACATCGGGTTGATGATGTCCCCTTAAGGAGCTTATAAGGATTGTCATGTAAACCCTGCAGGTGAATTATATCCGACATGACAAATATAGTTGAGCGGTATTACTTAAGGATAAAAGATGTCGAATCAATATAGTTGTCAGTAACTTAATTTGATCGACGGACATTCGATATCTTTACATGGGGAGCCAAACGAGCATATAATAAAAGGAGCCCACAAACATAATTTGGGATTAGGGAGGTAGTACAACAATAGCTCATTAGTGGACCGAGCTATTGTTAACGGGCCTGGATTATGTGTTCGGGCTGAACACGGGATATCCAGATCCGTTATGAGGCCTAACCCTAATTTTTTCTCATGGTCCCTGTCGTAGCCTATATATATCCTCTATTCTCTAGCCGCTAGATGACTGATCAGAAATCTGAAGCTTTCTCTAAATTTGTGATTCGCGTAAGGAGAGAAAGAGAGGGCTACCAAGGAGAAAAAAAGGTTGGAAGATCGTCGCCCACACGACGTCCAACTCTAGGAAGGAATACGTGCAGAAGATCTTGGGGTCGTCCGCTCGAGATTGCCAGGAACTACTTGTCTTCTTCCCGCCGCAAGTATAATTCGTGAACCCTAGTTTCCGCCTATAAAGGATTTGAATACGTATTAAATCTGTTTAACTTTCTATTGATCAATACGCACACCAAAGTAAGGGTCCTGGGAATCCCCAGTTCCAACACTTCCTATCATTATTACCTTCTTTATAGCTTGCCCACTAAAAGATAAATATGGAGAGTGGATCGACTAAGAAGATCAGAGGAGATCGAACAACAGAGGGCAGAGATCCCAAGAAAGGATCATCGATAAGATGATCGAGGAGATCACCAAAGAAGAATGAGAAGATTAGATCATCAAATGATCGAATTCGCTAAAATAAACCTCGTCAATGAGGATACCAGATGCACATGAGAGAGTCATAGAGAGCACTTCAAGAAGCTACTAAGTATCATATCATCAATCGGCACACTTCTCTATAATCTATATTTGTTTTAACAAATAATTCATGTTAAGGTTTTTGTTGTACTGTTCAAAATTGCACTATATAAAGGAGAGAAAATGAGTCTTCTTTCATAATGTCTCTTCTTCCAATTTGAAAGATACTTGTAACTCCAAGCACTCTTTCAACCCAAATAATTTTGTAGGTGAACATACGGGTCATCAGAATCCAAATTTGGACATACCATTGAGTTCATATTGGCAAACCGGACCAGTAGACAAATAATTTGATAACTTTAGAGAGCATAGATTTTGGCACACTTTTTTGATGCAAAGTGGGTCCAACGATAGACACTGGTTTGACCCAAAATTATTATTTTGCCCCGGTGTCCAGAATTAGACTTATAGGTAGTTAATCTTAGTCATTTCTTTTATTCCAAAAAGTTGGTGATGCTTGTTTCAGCATCCGGGGACGTTTACGGAAGTTCCATCATTGTATCTTCTCATAACTTGTTGATTTCATCTACTGGACGTCGTCAAAACACCTAACAACCACCAAGCAAGTATACCTTGCTATATTTATTGTTTATATTTGTAGAAGCATGTAATTTCAGGCGCATCTAAGGCCAGAACTCCTATGCACCCTAACTCTCATGCGCCAAGAATCAACATGCGCCAGGAATAGAACACTTGGCACAGCAGAAAACAACAAAGAAGTAGAGACATAAAAATAGGATTTTTTTTATTTCATATGAAAGTCTATTACATGTCTTTTACAAAGGAGAATTCTTTTATAAAAGAGAAAGAAAATCCTAAAAGCTACAGTCAGGCACATCACTCGAAGTGCTACAGCCAGGCACATCACTTCAATGTACTGCTAGGCGCATCACTCAAGTGCTACAGCCAGGCACATCATTCCAGCATCTTAGCGTAGAAACATTCCCATGCATAGTCAGAGCAAATCACTTCCTCGTCAGTATGCGGGCACTCTAGCAGGAGGAGTGGCTCTTCTAGCCTAACCAAATCGAAGCACGATAGCCCCGACCTGCAGCTCTTCCAGCATAACAAAAATTGGGGCCACGTGGCCGACCAATCACTTGCATGCGCCTCCACAGCTACGCGCCCAGCAATTTGTATGCACCTCAAAACCCATGCACTCCCCACTTACTCCTGATCCCAAAAGATAGAAGCCAAGTCTCTGCATGCGCTTCCACATCCATGAACTCGAAGCTCTGCATGCGCCTCCGAAGCTATGCGCCGAGATTTGTCTGTGACCTCTGAAAGTCATAAACCAAGTCGCCCCATGTGCCAGATCCTAGGTGCATCCTGACAAATCATCCTCCACCAAATCTGAGATCTTTGAGCCATGAACACACGCCATGTGTCATTTGAATCAGTTCTGCCTACGAATGGGTGCTAACCATGTAAGATCTCAGCAACAGCCGAATCTTCGCAACTGCTATATGTCAGCTCCACCCCAGCCCAACAGTACAGTTCAAACAAAATTTAGCTTCAACTCAGGGTGTATCGTCCATGCGCCCCACAGCATCAGCCATGTGGCATTCCCACGTACAGGTGCATCGTACATATGCACGCATGAGCAGACCAGTCTGCTGCCTATAAATAGAAGGATCATTCCTTCATCCATACGTATACAGGGAGAGATCATCATATCTACATACAAAGACAAGAAGCGACACGTAACGTATACTTCTTCTCCAAATGCTCCGGCATCCAGAGCAGCCCAGACCTTTAGAGAATCCAAGATCGTCGTCAGGTCGTCAACGAAGTCAACGCATTACCACTCTCTCCATCGATACAGATTCCAGATAAAAACAAAAGTATACTCCTAGGACTATGTCTAAGTCCTACATTGTATATTGTTCTGTTTGTAATTAGAATACCAAAGTTTTATGAATCAACAAAACCTTGTCGCATTTTTGATGGCAAACAAGCTGGCGACTCTAGTGGGGACTTATTTCTCTTCTGATGAGAAAATTGTGTCACAATCCGACGACATCAAGCTTGGCTCCTCCCACAAGACACTCGTGGTGCACCTCAATCAATAGGCATATGAGTAGTTCATCTTTGAAGGCAGCGTAAGTCCTTCGAAGTGGATGCCAAAGCCGAAGAAGACTCGCCAAGTCTGGGGGCACAAAGGATATGTGCCAAGCACCACCGCTGAAGGGGACGCACCATCGCAGCCCATCCTTCCTGCTGACGTTCTCAGCAAATAAAATGTGCCCGCCAGTACAGCGCATCTTCCACGGAAATGTAGTATTGACTGCATTCCCTAATTGTCCTATTTCCAGTCGAAGAAGATGCGCCGACGAAACAAAGGCACATCCAGCTTCCCACGCATGAACTCTGGCGTACAGGAGAGGGCCCCTATCTTTGACAGAATCACTCGCTGTCGTGGCAAGGATAAGTTGGATTCTAAGTACTATGCACCTTCGTGGGCTGGTACGAAGAAATCTATGGAAGCACGGGCCATGCGCCCCAAATGTGCTATGCCCACAGTGAACCGGAGATGCGCGCTCAAAATTATGCATGTTGTCGAAGGTAAACTGTACAAAGTCAACTCGGGTGCGTTTGTACTAGATATGAGCCGACTCTCAAAGTCCCCGTCTCGCTTGGTCGCATCTTCTGTAATTGGAACCAAGTCGTACGAGGCAAAACTTGTGACTTTGAACCCATATGCCCATATAGGTTTTGCGCATGAAGTGGGTTGAAGTCGCAGTCCATGTTGCTCCCCCACCAATGATCTGGGCGTATCTCATACGCTGGAACTGGATCAGGGGGTACAGCATTCACATGACCACCCGACACTTAGCCTCGCCATGTGCCTGAAGGGGAGTGAAAGTGAAACTCTCCCCTCATGATTTATGTAATATGATCACTCACAAACGCAGATCAGGAGAGCTGACCATTAAGCACGATGCATCCTTCGTGGGGCACACTTGTGCCATCGTCACCATCAACTACTGTTGTTGTAAAATAATGGCTCCATCATCCAGGCAATCTGTATTCCAGCGACTATAATCTGTTGAAGATGAGTCAGAGCCCAAGGACGCTTCTTGTCATGTTGTCTCCAACTCCCATTCATTGGGGAGAAAGACAACCACCAATCCTTTGACCTCAGCAGCATCGTCTAAGATTCAGCCAAGGAAAAGCAAAACGATAGTCCCGTCCTCAAGGGTGTTTGAAAGCACCCGGTCAAGGAAGAAAGTTCCAATGGAAACATCAATTAGGAGTGATCAAACTCATGCTATGTAATTCCTGTTGTTCGTATTACGTATTTGGGATACGTATACGTATTTTATCTTATATTTGCTTATTCATTGTTTAGCTCTCGGCTTGGTTTAACTCTCGGTTTGGGTTGGCTTGGTTCGGCCGGCCCAATGCTTGGTTCATCATGGACCAAGGGTGGAACACCTTAGCCTATGCTTCTCCTTCATTTCCACCACAACCCCCCCTCTTTATTATCCCCACTAACCTTCTCTCTCCTCCATAATTCTTATTTACTTCTCCTTCCCCCACCATTACTCTTCTCCACCCACCAAGAACACCATAGGCAAGTGCAACTTGCTTCCACAAGAGAACTCCTTTTGATGATTTCATTAGCTTCTCCTCATGATTCTAAACCACATTAGAACTTGTCATTTTCCATTTTGAGGCTTTAATTCTTGTAGATCTAGAGTTTTGCTACTTTCGGATTTTGGTGGTTTTGATCTATTAAACTTGCTTGTTTTCAAGTTTTGATGGTTCCATGTTTTAGAGAATTTTATTCTATCCAATTTTGACCTTTGGAAAGTTGGATTCGGACTTGTTTTGACCAAGATTTGGACAATTGAAGCTTAGATTCAACTTTAGAGTTCTTGCTGTTCTTGCCATTTGGAGAAGACAGTGAACAGTGAGCTAGCTTTTTAGCTTACGCCACTGAGCTGTACGCTGCTGTTTAGCGAGCGTACGCTAGCCTTCGTACGCTGCTGTTTAGCGAGCGTACGCTAGCCTTCGTACGCTGCTCTTTAGCGAGCGTACGCTAGCCTTCGTATGCTGCTCTTTAGTGAGCGTATGCTAGCCTTCGTACGCTAGCTTGAGCGTACGCGTGCCTTGGTACGCTAGCTTTCGTACACTGGCTCCTTTCGTACGCTGCTCTTTAGTGAGCGTACGCTAGCCTTCGTACGCTAGCTTGAGCGTGTGCCTTGGTACGCTAGCTTAAGCGAGCAAGGCGTACGCTGGCTCCTTTCGTAGCTCGAGCGTACGCAGTATTGAGCATACGCTAGCTTGAGCGTACGCTGACCTGTAGCTTGAGCGTGCCCTTGTGTACGCTGACCCTTGCATACGCTTCCCATTGGAAGTGTATGGATCCTTTGGTACGCAGACCTGAGTGTACGCTAGCCTGAGCGTAGCCTGGTTTGAGCGTAGCCTGATTACCCTTGATCTTCTATAGCCCTGTATATTGATATTTTATTAGATATTTAACGTCCATTTTATATCCTTACGCCTTTTGTCATGAACTTGATAATCATGGATTTGTTTAATATGTTTGGAAATGATACCTGAGCATGACACGATAGTGACCCGTAGTGGTGCACTCCTGACATAATGACCTGACATGACCTGATAGTGGCCCGTCGTGGCGCACTCCTGACAAGTACACTTGGCATGATAACCTGACATGATTATCTCAAATAGCTGTTGCGACGGCTACCTGACATAACATGACCTGTATAATTAATCCTGGACACCGTGGGCGATTGTGCTTGTACAAATATTCCTGTCCTGTCTTGCATCATGTCTAGGAGGGGACTCCTGAGTACCACGGTCAGGAGTACCTACTAAAATGAACTAAGGTTAACAACTAGATTAATACATTAGTCATGAAGAGATTTCCCAGCTACAGGCAATCCCGTTATCTGGGCGCGCTTGGGATCTGTAGCCTGCCATCGAGTAGGGCACATTTCCAGCACACTGTCATGTGTTGCACCCTTCAAACTGCTTAAGGGTACATGTGTTTCCTGGACGATGTACCCACCTGAATTCAACCCTAATCTCTCGACCTGGGTAACCTGGATGGTCTGCAGGGCTTGTGGCTGTGGAATAATCTCACTGCATCTTGTTAGTAATTAGGCTTATGACAACCCTAGTTAGTTAAAGTATCAAGCCGTAATTCTTGCTTGGTCGTGAAGTGATTGGATGGAGTCTAACCTGTCTAGTCTTGCCCTGATCCTGTTCCAGATTACTGCATGACCAGAATGCTTGTATTTATTTTACCGATAAATGGTGAGAAACCAAGCTCCGTTCAGACGAAGGGTTACAACCCCGGTCCTTGTTTGGTTTACGGGTTGTAACCTGGCTATCTGAATAGTTCCATGGTTATCTCGTCGTATATCATCCTGATATGTTTCCTTTTATTCTAGTCCTTATTTTATTTATATTTATATTCCTGTGCTGATTGCTGGTTTTAGTTCTTTTGTGAAGCCTCCTTTGTGGCACTTGCTCTTTCTGGGGTCTGACCCAGCTAGTTTTGTGTGGCCAGATTTCGGAGCAACTCCAGAGGATCTACCGACTTCCCAGCCAGATGGTGGCCACTAGATGGAACCCTGGCAACGAGTGGGTTATTTTTGGCTCTCCCACTCTATTGTAAAAATATTCTTTTGAGGCGTTTAGCCGACGAGCACTTGTTTAGCTCGATTGCATTTACTTACTGTCTGCCTACGGGCTGTAACATGATTAACAAATCCTAGGGTTGATCATGTATGACTGAACTCTTGCTAGTCCTAACATTTTGTAACGACTAGCTTCATGATCAGCTGAATATGTAATATTTGGGATGCCTTATTATTGTATATTTAATGATCATACATCTTGTAACATCTACTTACTTGCTTATGATTGAGACACTAGGCTTGTTCATGACCTTAAGAGACTGTTGGCTTGTAGATAAACCCTCATGTATCCTAGACAGCCGTGACTGTATAGCGAGATGGAATCCATTTCAATATACGTAGCTGGCTATGTCTGCCCCCGCTCTCCAGTATTCTGGTTCTGGGGCGTGACATGGTTTAAGTGGTGGCCCATACAGGTCTTGTAAATCAAGATATGTGAGGGTTTACCGAATAGATGTCTAAATCAGTATTCGTCCTTGATCTCTGTTCGTATCTTCTGAATCCCTGGATTCTTGTCCTAATCATATACTTGTATCGTTGCTCTGTCCTGGTCCTTCCTTATTGTTTCTTATGTCGTCTTCTTCAGCGGCATAGTACCTGACCCGGCCGATCAGCAAGGCAGAGCACCTCCCGCGGACCAGCAGCAACCTGGAGATCAAGCCCAGCATTCCGGAGTAGCCTCCAGAGTCGAGGCTATTGGAGAAGAGCCTCCAGTTCAGCCAGTTCAACCTGTAGAACATGTTGACGGCACTTTGGTAGAACTCGTCAGGACCTTGATAGCTTCTTAAGATCGTCGAGGAGACGCCTTGCAACAGGCAGTGGCGGATGCTTTGACCCGGGGTGGTCATCAGGGTAACAGCGCGGCCAACAGCTTCAAGCGCTTGAACCCTCCCTTCTTTGACGGTAGTGAAGATGCTATCGCGGCAGATACATGGCTTCAGGACACAGAGGTGATTCTATAAGCAGCCAGGACCCCAGAGAACGAGAAGGTGGCAGTTGTGCGCCTACAGCTATTAGATCTTGCCCGCAGCTGGTGGGCAGCACAGGCCGTTGGATTAGCAGCACCTATTTCTTGGGCAGTGTTCAGGGAGAGATTCCAGACCAAGTATTTTGATGCTGTAGCTCGGTACGATCTACAGAAGAGGTTCACAAATCTGAAGCAAGGAGGCAGGACGGTCGACGGATATGCGGCCGAGTTTTCGAGACTCAGTCGGTTTGCTCCCACCTTGGTGGCAACCGAGTATGATAGAGCCCAGCGGTTCCAGCAGGGACTTCACCTGGAGATCTTGTTGGCAGTCGACCAGTTTGAGCATCAGACTTTTGATGCAGTCTTAAGAGCAGCCCGGAGGCATGAGTATACCTCCTAGAGGATTGTGGATAGGGTCAGAGGTCGGAAGAGATCTCACGGCCAGATGAATCAGTCTTCAGCACCAGCCCCGGCAGCCAGGGCCTTGACTATTGGAGCTCCGAGGCGAGCGGCCTCAGTAACGTCGGTTCAGCATTCAACTCCGACGCATCCTCAGCAGCAGCAGAAGCAGAAACAGTCTTCCGCAGTGGGATGTTCTCATTGTGGGAAGCCAGGCCATGTGGTGGCAGAATGTCGCAGGGCACAAGGATTGTGTCTGGCTTGTGGAGCACCAGACCATAGGGTTGGATCCTGCCCGAACAGGGGTGGTTCATCCTCGTCCAACCTTTCTAGCTCTTCGGTGAGAGGACCAGCACCGGTCCAGCAGCAGCAGCAGCAGTATCCATTGTCGAGGCCCTTGCCGCCTCAGTCCCATGTATTTCAGCAACAGAGCCCCCAGCAGTATGCGCAAGCCCAGGCCTTGAGACAGAGTAGGCAGCGAGGATTTCAGCAGAAGGGACCAGCACCCCGAGGGCATGGTCAGGCTATGGTGATGACCATGGAGGAAGAGTTAGCACCAGGTGAGGTAGTGGCAGGTACTATTCTCGTCAACTCCTTTCCAGCTTCAGCTTTATTTGATTCTAGTGCATCGTATTCTTTTATGTCTGCACGATTCGCGACACGGGTAGGACTGGAGCCCGAGTCATTATCAGTAAGGCTCAATATACTTACTGGTAACGGACTTGTGGGAGTAGATAGAGTATTTTCCTCGTGTCGGATCGTAGTTAGCGGTAGAGAATTTCTCGCTAGATTGATAGAGTTCCCGATGGCCGATTATGATGTGGTCCTAGGGATGGATTGGTTGAGGAACTAGTATGCTAGAATAGACTGCCATATCGGCAGGGTTGTTTTTAGCATTCCAGGCGAGCCAGAGTTTTCCTTTTTCCAGAGGCGCAGTTGAACCTTCTCCTCCAGTATTGCGAATGGCAGTAGCAGCAGTGCAGTTGCCCAGGATAGTCGAGGAGTTCCCAGATGTTTTCCCAGAAGAGCTTCCAGGTATGCCGCCAGAGCGGGAGATCGAGTTCACTATAGACTTGATTCCCGGGACAACCCCAGTATCAGAGAGAGTCTACAAGATGGCACCGTCAGAGTTGGAGATATTGTACAAGATGATTGAAGAACTCAGAACCAAGGGATTCATTCGTGCTAGTGGATCACCTTGGGGAGCCCCGATGCTTCTTGTGAAAAAGAAGGATGGTACGTCCAGGTTATGTGTTGATTATCGTACCTTGAACTCAGTGACAATCAAGAACAGATACCCTCTTCCGAGGATAGATGACTTGTTTGATCAACTCAAGGGGGCTTCAGTATTCTCGAAGATTGATTTGCGCTCAGGTTATCATCAGATCAGAGTCAGAGAGCAGGTCATCCCGAAGACAGCTTTTAGATCGAGATATGGACATTGGGAGTTCCTTGTTATGCCTTTTGGAGCAACCAATGCGCCGGCAGTATTCATGGACCTCATGAATCGCATCTTCATGCCTTATTTGGATCAGTTTGTGATCGTGTTCTTGGATGACATCCTGGTCTATAGTAAGAGTGAGGCGGAGCATGAGCAGCATCTCCGTATAGTTCTTTAGATCCTCAGAGAGCACCAGTTATATGCCTAGTTTAGTAAATGCGAGTTCTGGCTCGATCGCATTTCGTACTTGGGTCATATCATCACTCGAGGAGGAGTAGAAGTGGATCCCCAAAAGATTGTGGCTATTGAGTCATGGCCAGTGCCCAGCACCGTTGTAGAAGTTTGCAGTTTCCTTGGATTGGCAGGCTATTACCGGCGATTTGTTTCAGGCTTTGCTCGAATTTCAGCGCCATTGACCCAGTTGACCCGCAAGGATGCGCAGTTTGCTTGGACAGCAGAGTGTCAGAGTTCTTTTGAGCAGTTGAAGCGAGGCCTGATAACAGCTCCTATTCTCACGCTTCCAGATGGGACCGGAGGATTCACAGTGCACTGTGATGCTTCAGGCAGAGGTTTAGGATGTGTTCTGATGCAGCATGGGAAGGTAATAGCTTATGCGTCACGACAACTTCGTGATTATGAGAGGAATTACCCAACCCATGACTTGGAGCTGGCAGCAGTGGTGTTTGCACTTAAGTTGTGGAGGCACTACTTGTATGGAGACAGGGTGGAGGTTTTTACCGACCACAAGAGCCTGAAGTATGTTTTCACCCAGAAGGATCTTAACATGCGTCAGAGAAGGTGGCTGGAGCTTCTCGTGGATTATGATGTCAACCTGCAGTATCATCCTGGGAAGGCCAATGTCGTAGCAGATGCATTGAGCAGGAGAGCCGGAGCTTATTTCCTAACAACACAACCAGAGCTGTTAGCAGATCTTCAGAAGATGGGTATTGAAGTTGTTCTCCCTTCCAGTGTGGCGTTGATGGCCAGTATGCGAGTTCAGTCCACTATAGTCGAGAGGATCCGGATGGCGCAGTCGACAGATTCCAAGCTTCAGCGACTCAGAGCAGAGTGTGAAGCAGGACGAAGACCAGAGTTATGTATTCGTGAGGATGGTACACTTCGACATGGTAAGCGTCTTTGTGTACCTAATGGAAATATCAGACAGGAGATCATGTCAGAGGCGCACAGTTCTCAGTATTCCATCCATCCTGGCAGTACGAAGATGTACCGTAATATCCGTCAGCACTTTTGGTAGAATGGCATGAAGCGGGAGATAGCTCGGTTTGTCTTTCGGTGTTTGGTTTGCCAACAAGTTAAAGCCGAACATCAGAGACCGGCTGGACTTCTTCAGCCCTTACCGATTCCAGAATGGAAGTGGGAGCATGTGACCATGGATTTCGTGACTGGACTACCTAGATCCCCAGCTAGTAGAGATGCTATTTGGGTCATTGTGGATAGGCTTACCAAGGTAGCGCACTTTCTTCCGTTCAGGGTTGGTCAGTCGACGGCTCAGCTAGAAGAGATGTACCTCAGGCAGATTGTCAGATTGTACGGAGTGCCAGTCAGTATCACCTCGGATCGAGATTCAAGGTTTACGTCACACTTTTGGCGTAGCTTGCAAGAGAGTTTGGGAACTCATCTCCAGTTCAGTTCAGCATATCACCCGCAGACAGATGGCCAGTCGGAGCGCACGATCCAGACTCTTGAAGACATGTTGCGGTCTTGCACACTTGACTTTGGTGGTTCATAGGAAGATCATTTGCACGTGGTGGAATTCTCATACAACAATAGTTTCCAGGCCAGTATCCAGATGGCACCGTTCGAGGCACTGTATGGCAGGAAGTGCAGATCCCCGTTAGCCTGGGATGATGTTGGAGAGAGGCAGATGCTTGGTCCAGAAATGATTGCCCAGACAGTTGAAGTAGTCAGGCGAGTCAGAGATCACCTTCGAGTTGCCCAAGATCGCCAGCGCCATTGGGCCGATTCTCATCGGCGCCCTCTCGAGTTCTCGGTCGGCGATCATGTATTCCTGAAGATTTTGCCTAACCGTGATGTCATTCGTTTCGGCATACGGGGCAAGCTTAGTCCTAGGTATATAGGACCGTTTGACATTCTGGAGCGAGTAGGAGATGTATCCTATCGTCTCGCTCTTCCACCGTCGCTAAGCGAGGTGCATGACGTGTTCCATATATCCCAATTACGACGGTACATCCCGGACCCGAGCCACATCCTGGATCATTCGGAATTGGTTGTTGGTACCAACCTTTCGTATGAGGAAAGGCCCGTGTCTACATTGGACCGGAGGGAGAAGATCCTCAAGAACAAGACTATCAAGTTAGTCCGAGTTGCTTGGGGTCATCACTCTTTGGGGGAGTCAACGTGGGAGCGTGAGAAAGATATCCGATCGCGGTATCCCGACTTGTTTGACTCGTGAGGTATAATGTCTTTCTTATGTCTCATGCCATCAATTCCTTGCTTGCATGATTGATTGATTGCCTAGTATAATTGCCTGTGAATAGTATAGCTTGTTCTTGTGCCTCTAGCCTCTTAATTAAATTCCGAGGACGGAATTCTTTTAAGGTGGGTAGAGTTATAATGCCTGTTGTTCGTATTACGTATTTGGGATACGTATACGGATTTTATCTTGTATTTGCTTATTCCTTGTTTAGCTCTCGGCTTGGTTTAACTCTCGGTTTGGGTTGGCTTGGTCCGGCCGGCCCAATGCTTGGTTCATCATGGACCAAGGGTGGAACACCTTAGCCTATGCTTTTCCTTCATTTCCACCACAACCCCCCTCCCTCTTTATTATCCCCACCAACCTTCTCTCTCCTCCATAATTCTCATTTACTTCTCCTTCCCCCACCATTACTCTTCTCCACCCACCAAGAACACCATAGGCAAGTGCAACTTGCTTCCACAAGAGAACTCCTTTTGATGGTTTCATTAGCTTCTCCTCATGATTCTAAACCACATTAGAACTTGTCATTTTCCATTTTGAGGCTTTAATTCTTGTAGATCTAGAGTTTTGCTACTTTCGGATTTTGGTGGTTTTGATCTATTAAACTTGCTTGTTTTCAAGTTTTGATGGTTCCATGTTTTAGAGAATTTCATTCTACCCAATTTTGACCTTTGGAAAGTTGGATTCGGACTTGTTTTGACCAAGATTTGGACAATTGAAGCTTAGATTCAACTTTAGAGTTCTTGCTGTTCTTGCCATTTGGAGAAGACAGTGAACAGTGAGCTAGCTTTTTAGCTTACGCCACTGAGCTGTACGCTGCTGTTTAGCGAGCGTACGCTAGCCTTCGTACGCTGCTGTTTAGCGAGCGTACGCTAGCCTTCGTACGCTGCTCTTTAGCGAGCGTACGCTAGCCTTCGTACGCTGCTCTTTAGTGAGCGTACGCTAGCCTTCGTACGCTAGCTGGAGCATACGCGTGCCTTGGTACGCTAGCTTTCGTATGCTGGCTCCTTTCGTACGCTGCTCTTTAGTGAGCGTACGCTAGCCTTCGTACGCTAGCTTGAGCGTACGCGTGCCTTGGTACGCTAGCTTAAGCGAGCAAGGCGTACGCTGGCTCCTTTCGTACGCTAGCTCGAGCGTACGCAGTATTGAGCATACGCTAGCTTGAGCGTACACTGACCTGTAGCTTGAGCGTGCCCTTGTGTACGCTGATCCTTGCATACGCTTCCCATTTGAAGTGTATGGATCCTTTGGTATGCAGACCTGAGCGTACGCTAGCCTGAGCGTAGCCTGGTTTGAGCGTAGCCTGATTACCCTTGATCTTCTATAGCCCTGTATATTGATATTTTATTAGATATTTAACGTCCATTTTATATCCTTACGCCTTTTGTCATGAACTTGATAATCATGGATTTGTTTAATATGTTTGGAACTGATACCTGAGCATAACACGATAGTGACCCGCAGTGGTGCACTCCTGACATAATGACCTGACATGACCTGATAGTGGCCCGTCGTGGCGCACTCCTGACAAGTACACTTGGCATGATAATCTGACATGATTATCTCAAATAGCTGTTGCGACGGCTACCTGACAGAACATGACCTGTATAATTAATCCTGGACACCGTGGGCGATTGTGCTTGTACAAATATTATCGTCCTGTCTTACATCATGTCTAGGAGGGGACTCCTGAGTACCACGGTCAGGAGTACCTACTAAAATGAACTAAGGTTAACAACTAGATTAATACATTAGTCATGAAGAGATTTCCCAGCTACAGGCAATCCCGTTATCTGGGCGCGCTTGGGATCTGTAGCCTGCCGTCGAGCAGGGCATATTTCCAGCACACTGTCATGTGTTGCACCCTTCAAACTGCTTAAGGGTACATGTGTTTCCTGGACGTTGTACCCACCTGAATTCAACCCTAATCTCTCGACCTGGGTAACCTGGATGGTCTGCAGGGCTTGTGGCTATGGAATAATCTCACTGCATCTTGTTAGTAATTAGCTTGTGACAACCCTAGTTAGTTAAAGTATCAAGCCGTAATTCTTGCTTGGCCGTGAAGTGATTGGATGGAGTCTAACCTGTCTAGTCTTGCCCTGATCCTGTTCCAGATTACTGCATGACCAGAATGCTTGTATTTATTTTACCGATAAATGGTGAGAAACCAAGCTCCGTTCAGACGAAGGGTTACAACCCCGGTCCTTGTTTGGTTTACGGGTTGTAACCTGGCTATCTGAATAGTTCCATGGTTATCTCGTCGTATATCATCCTGATTTGTTTCTTTTTATTCCAGTCCTTATTTTATTTATATTTATATTCCTGTGCTGATTGCTGGTTTTAGTTCTTTTGTGAAGCCTCCTTTGTGGCACTTGCTCTTTCTGGGGTCTGACCCAGCTGGTTTTGTGTGGCCAGATTTCGGAGCAACTCCAGAGGATCTACCGACTTCCCAGCCATATGGTGGCCACTAGACGGAACCCTGGCAACGAGTGGGTTATTTTTGGCTCTCCCACTCTATTGTAAAAATATTCTTTTGAGGCGTTTAGCCGACGAGCACTTGTTTAGCTCGATTGCATTTACTTACTGTCTGCCTACGGGCTGTAACATGATTAACAAATCCTAGGGTTGATCATGTATGACTGAACTCTTGCTAGTCCTAACATTTTGTAACGACTAGCTTTATGATCAGCTGAATATGTAATATTTGGGACGCCTTATTATTGTATATTTAATGATCATACATCTTGTAACATCTACTTACTTGCTTATGATTGAGACACTAGGCTTGTTCATGACCTTAAGAGACTGTGGCTTGTAGATAAACCCTCATATATCCTAGACAGCCGTGACCGTATAGCGAGATGGAATCCATTTCAATATACGTAGCTGGCTATGTCTCCTCCCGCTCTCCAGTATTCTGGTTCTGGGGCGTGACATGCTATCCATGACAACCCTCCACTTGAAGATGAGGACGTTCTCCAAGGAACCGACCCCGAAGTAGCTGGGGGTAGCCAGTACGAGGCCTCAGAATAGGAGTCCCTTCCATAGAAAAGTGAGGTCGAAAGCGAAGCCTCAACCGATCCATCCACTTCCACCCATGTTATGCCAGTCTACATGGCTGGGGGTGGTGATGAAGAAGAGTCAGATGCACCAGCTCCGGATATTGTGCAGTACATGAACACCCTGGAAGGGAGCCTCAAAACCCTCCCTACCACCATGTAATCCCTGACTCAAATGGTATTTGAGATTCGGACCACTCTGGCATCTCAACTATTAGCAAGGGCACATGTCTTCACCTGTCCGAATCCAGGGACCAATAGAGAATCAAGTACACCCGTTCAACGGGTTATCTTTGGGTGCAGATCATCACACTGTACCTCGGACGTCAGCTCCTTCAAATGTCGAGCTTCACACCTTACCACCCTCACTGGGTCCCAGTTCTACAGAAGAGCTGGTAGACATGATCAGAGATGTGTACGAGCGCTTTGAAGCATGAAATAAGCAGGAAGAACGTCAGAAGATGGGAATCTCGCAACCTTACCCTCTCGAATGGAACAAAGTGGTTTACCCTCCCAAGTATAAACCATAATCATTGACGCCATATGATGGAAAGGATTCTCCTCACCGGTATATGACCTACTTTCACTCCCAAATGGGACATCTTCCAAAGGAAGACGCCCTACTCTCTAGCCTATTTGTCGGGACATTGAAGGGAGTCGCATATGATTGGTACTGCAGTCTTCCTGACCACTCCATATCATCCTTCGATGACTTGACACACCTTTTTCTTGACCGATTCTACGATAGTGGAAAGGACATAACCATGCCATCTCATATATAAGTATGCTAGAAGGAGAAGGAGACTGTTCGAGCCTTCATCAAACTTTTTCGACAAGTATGCTTAAGGTTGCCTCCGGGTATGCCAGAACATGCACTGATCGATGCCTGCAACATGAATATGACTCTTGCAATCAAGCTCTGGCTCGACTCCACCCAGTCTCCCGATTGGAGTTCATTGACCATCGGGGCCGATGCTGCTGAGAAGAAGGCACGTAATGCTCGCCTTCCGGGGGTTAACTTTCCCGTCTTTGACGACAAAGGGAAACGTGCTGCTACCAACAATAGTAGGCACGAGGCGAAAGGAAAACAGGCATTGACAGTCAACGCTTCGAAAAGTATGCAGGAGCCAGCTCAGAAACCTCCACCAGCACCAATGTCGAAGGAGATCTACTCCTTCAACGACGAGGACACCTTACAACTCTTCGAGATGCTGAAACAAAATAATAAGATCAAGTTGCCTGATCCTAAGCATCCTGACGAGGTAAGCAGAGTGGGTGACCCGAGGTACTGTCACTACCATCTGTTTGTTGGACATCCAACTCAAGATTGCTATATCCTCAAAAACTTCATACAATGCATGATCAATACGAACGTCATCTCAGTCGATTATGAGGAGAAGACAGTCTCGGCCAACATAGTGTCGCTTCAGTTCGGCACCTTATCGCCTCCTACAACTCAAGATGGTGTTGTCCCCATCCCGAAGGCGACATTGAAGGTGGTCAACCTTATGCCGACTCGTGAAAATACGAGTGGACTGATTCCACTCACCACATCTCGGGGGTAGATCATGTGGGTTCATCAAGAACTTACTTTGGAACTGACTCAACCAGGGGTACATTCTACCTCCAAAGCTAAAGGCAAGAAGACCAAGTCGTACCGAATGGTGACCTCCTCCTCTAAGGAGGCACTTCATGTACAAATACGTTTACAGAAGAACGCTCAGCCTGAGGAAGCCGCTGTCGAAGTGGCACCTTTCGTCACCACCTCGAGTGCTTAAGGTGAAGGTCCTTCCCAACTTCCAGCAGCTAACAAACAGAGGCATAAGGAGGCCCGCTTTGATAGGCCTCTACGAAGATACAACGCTTTGGGGTTAACCAAACCCTACAACTTCGACATACTGGCACAACTTGCCAGTACTCCAGCTCGGTTGTCCTTGTTCGAGTTCTTCTGCCTGTCTAAAGATATTCGGGAGGCTCTCTGCGAAGTTCTGAAGGATGTTGAGTCTTTCATCAGTCAGGTCAAGCAGCATAAGGACGATCCAGCATCATATCCATACTGCCATAGTGTGGGGCAGATCATCTCCAACATCACATTCACTCAAAAAGACATGCTGCTCAAGAATAAAAGGCACAACAAACTACTGTATTATACAGGTTACGTTGGTTCCATCAAGGTGGATCGAATGCAGATCGACCCGGGGTCTTCTCTCAGCATTATCCTTCGAACTCTACTCTAGTCGTTGGGGTCCCGATGCATCGTCTGACGGCATCTTATACTATAATTAGTGGCTTCAATGCCACCAAGAGTGAGCCGTTGGGGAAGATCCGATTGAAATGTCATATCGGTGATCTCCAGACCGAAGTGACCTGATATGTTGTGGACGCGGACATCAACTACAACATTTTGTTAGGGAGGCCGTGGCTACACGAATACATGGTGGTACCATCCACTCTCCATCAATGTATGAAGTATGTATCTACCATCGGCATAGTCCGAACAAAGTTCGCTGTTGTCGATCCTTTCAAAGGGATTGAGACCTTCTTTACTGACTCTGATCTGTACAAATCGATTCATCTCGAAGATGAAGCCAACGATGCCGATGATGAAGCCGAAGCTGAAGCTGACTTGGAGGCAGAGATGACAATCGACGCTCCCCTGAAAGTATGACTCAAGGGAAAGCCGCCTTAAACACCATCTTCTATAGTGGTCAAACTTTGCGGGAGGGTACCAACTTCTCTAGACGGAGCATCCACTGAAGCCCCCTTGAAGATACGACTCTAGGGGAAGCCTCCCCAAGTGTCGGCTCCTCTCGTACCAAAACTATGTGGGAAGGCACCAGTCGCCGAAACACCAACTAAGGCACCTTTCAAGGTGCGGCTTAAAGGCAAATCTCCTCAGTCTTCAGCCCCTCTTAAGCTTCAAGAGAAGGCCCACGTATCTCTATCAGCACCAGAGCCGACAAAGGCCAAGCGCCCAATAGGTTCTTCCGAACCACCTCAGGCTGCTCCAGTACTCACTGACAAAGAAATGGGATAGTACATATCCGCCAATGTGGATGCACCATCCCTTGATGATTGAATCCCTCGGGACAAGATCCCGTATGTTATAAATAAAAGGGTGTCTTTCAATTATTCTAGTCTTCCACATTAGAATGCCATGTATACACTAGATAATGCTCTACAGTCATTGCAAACACAAATAACGACTGTTAGTCATGTAAATCAAGTCATCCTGTACCAAGGAGTCCATTATATAGTCCCACCTCGGAACCAGGACGAGAAGCCTATCATCTTCGATAAAGTCGAGCGTCACCAAAACCTTCCACCGATGGAGCCAAAACCCGACACCGGCAGGATGCAAATTTACCAGTACAATAATCGAGCCAAGTATCTCATCCAAAAGATGGGCTACAACCTGAAAAGAGACCAGGGTCTAAACTATGGCAAGGGCCGACGTCTTTCCTTATGACTCTCTGTTCCGAAAGGGAAGCCACAAGACTATTATCACCATACTCGACGGGGGGTGGGCTACATCACGCCCCTAACAGCCACAAAAATTTAGAAGCAGAAGATGTCGCACTCTCACTCGTCTGAGGCTTCAACATGGGACTTCGACACCAGCGTCTGCTCAATCTTCAGGAAGGTGCTGTCAGCCAATATGACGTCTGTGCATCTTTCAGAAGATGAAGACGACAATCAGACAATAGAGTTCTTCGAAGAAGAACCCTGGGCTCAACGCCTATGCGCACAATAGGAATCTCGTATTGATTTACGAGAACCCCCTACCAAAGACGAAGTCGAGCAGATCGACCTCGGGGATAGATCTTCATCCAAACCTATTTTTATCAGCAAGAGCTTGGCAGGAAAGGACCGAGAATCTTTGGTCTAATTGGTCAAAGAATACATTAATATTTTTTCCTGGAGTTACGAAGACATGCCGGAGCTCGATCCATAAGTCGTAATGCACAAGCTTAATATCTTACCTGACGCTAAGCCCGTTAAGCAGCAACAGCGATGCTTTCGTCCCAATATTATGGACGTTATTGATAAAGAAGTAGATAAACTCCTGGCCAATAGATTTATTCGCGAAGAGCAACATCCGGAGTGAGTAGCCCACGTCGTCCCCGTCACCATGAAGAACAGGAAGATCCGAGTCTGCATTGACTTCCGAGACCACAACTCGACTTGCCCGAAGGACGAGTTTCCCCTTCCGATCACCGACATAATGATCGACAATACATGTAGCTTGAGCGCATGTCTTTCATGGACGGGTACTCGGGCTACAACCAAATCAATATGTTCCCAGACGACGAAAAGCATACGTCATTCAGGACTCCGAAGGGGGTATACTGCTACACAGGAAGAATGCAGGTGTCGCATACCAAAGAGCTATGAGCACCATCTTCCGCCAGCACCTCTATAAAATAGTTGAATATTATGTTGACGATATCGCCATCAAGAGCCGTCTTCGAGGCGATCACCTACAAGATCTGAAGATAGTCTTCGATCTCGTACGGGCACATCAGCTCAAGATAAACCCCGCCAAATTCTTCCTTGGGGTTTCTAGTAGAAAGTTCTTGGGCTTCATTATCACTGTAAAAGGCATCCATGTCGACCCCGAGAAGACTAAAGCCATCCTTGACATGGACCCTCTAAAGAACCTTAGAGAACTTCGAGGCCTACAGGGACGTCTCGCAAACATTCGAAGGTTTAATGCGAACCTTTTCGAGAAATGCCAACCCTTCACCAAGCTCATGAAGAAGGGAGTCTCCTATGTCTGGATGGAAGAATGTCAGAAAGCCTTCAACGACATTAAAGCTTATCTGACAAGCCCTCAGTCTTGGTGGCGCCCATCGCTGGAAAACCATTTCTACTCTATGTCTGCACAATGAACCATCCCTTGACGCTTTGTTGGCCCAGAACAATGATGCGGGCTACGAGCAAGCCATCTACTACCTCAGCAGGACAATGATCGAGGCCGAACACCGGTACAACCCCGTCAAAAAAGAATATCTAGCTCTAGTGTTCGCCACCCAGAAGACTCGCCATTATATCTCAGGACAGACAATTCATGTTACCTCCCGAGTCAATC
This sequence comes from Iris pallida, assembly GCA_029216955.1. NCBI lineage: Eukaryota > Viridiplantae > Streptophyta > Magnoliopsida > Asparagales > Iridaceae > Iris > Iris pallida. The sequence goes on along the minus strand of JANAVB010020799.1, from coordinate 2,451,999 downwards.
CATTCAGAGTTCTTATGACAAAGCCGGGAGCGCTAAATTCTCGATTGGCTACTTGGGGGATACTATTAACACCATATGATATGGTATTTGTCCCACAAAAGGCTGTCAAGGGCACTGGCCGATTTCTTAGCCATGCACCCAATTTCGAAATCGTCCAGACTCTATGAAGACATTCCAGATAAAGTATGAGAATCAAACATTACTGAAGATAACCCCGTTTGGCGGATGTTCTTCGGCGGTGCTTCAAGAACAGGCCCCAAAGGCCAGATCATCGTAGGAGTAGGGATCGTCCTGATCTTCCCCGATAAGTTGGTCATCCAGTATGCCTATTTCCTTTCAGAGCCGTGTACCAATAATGTTGCAGAGTACAATGCCCTCACATAGGACTCCAGTTAACAAAACAGCTGGGGGTAGAATACCTCGAGTCTTACGGCGACTCGAAGCTTGTCGTCAATCAAGTTCGAGGACAATACGAGGTCCGCCATGAAGACCTGATCCCTTATCACAAAGCCGCGTTGGATATCATCTCAACCTTCGCTAAATTCTTCATAGAACATGTGCCTCGGCTACAAAACTTAGAAGTTGACGCTCTGGCCGGCCTCGCTGCCTCATTAGCAGCACCGGTCGGTATGCAACACTTTATTACAGTGGTGGACCGGGATTTGGCATGCCCCAGAAATAATCTGTGCATGAGGACAACTTATGTCATGGATACAAACACCAGCATCAATGTCAGAGACTGGAGGTTCCCGTTCATCGTCTTTGCCATCTACGGAATCCTCCCGGAGGACCTAAAAGAAGCAGTCTCAGTCAAAAGGCGCTCGCTCCGGTTCTATTACGATATGGCCATTAAAATGTTGTACCGATGCTCTAACGATGGACTTCTCCTCCGATGCCTATCAAACGAAGAAGCAGTCGAAGCTCTTCGAGAAGCTCATGATGGAACATGCGAAGCCCATCAACCAGGTCCTAGACTATAGGATCGACTTCGACGCATAGGCTATTACTGGTCCACCATGATGTCCAACACTGTCGAGTATGCAAAGAAATATCGTACTTTCCAGCTACACGTCGACTTCATCCACAGACCGTCAGGGACTCTACATCCTACGGTCGTCTCTTGGCCATTTAAAACCTGTGACATGGACATAGTAGGACCTATCATCCCTCCCTCATCCAGGGGACACCGCTTTATCCTAGCAATTACTGACTACTTCTATAAATGGGCAGAAAGAGTACCATTGACAGAGGTGAAAAGCTCAAAGGTGATCAGCTTCATCAAGCATCACTTCATCTACCATTTTGGGTGCCCTGTAGGATCATCCATGACAACAGCCCATAATTCATCAGTTATGCGTTCAATAGATTCTGTGACAAGAATCGTATTCAAAATGTGACATCAACCGCCTACAATCCGGCAGCAAACAGATTGGCTGAAGCTTTTAATAAAACCATTGTCAAGCTACTCAAAAAGGTTGTGTCATCCGACAAGTACGATTGGGACAAAAAGCTCGGTAAATGCCTTTGGGCCTATCGCACGACGGTACGGACCCCGACGGGTAACACACCATTCTCTTTGGTCTATGGAAGTGAAGTAGTACTGCCCGTAGAGATCCAGATACCCTCACTTCGAGTGCCAATCACGAACCAGCTAACGGAAGAAGACAATCAATATCGCCGTCTACAAGAGTTGGAAGCGTTGGATAAAAATGCCTCTTGGCTTAATAGCGCATCGAACTTTATCAAGCTCGTATTTCACAGATTTTCAACAGAAGAGTCAAGCAGAGGACTTTCCAAGTAGGCGACCTGGTTCTGGCAGTCAGGAGACCGATGGTTATGACTCACAAGACATCGGAAAAGTTTGAACCCAAATAGGAAGGACCCTTCATCATAGAGACGGTATACTCAAACGGTGCTTACTGTCTCGCTCAACCTAATGGGGACTTGTTTCTTATGCCCATCAATGGCAAGTTCCTAAAGAAGTACTACTCCTGACATCCTTCAAAATGTACTTCCTTCTCTCTAACAAGAGAATTTGTGAACCTGATCGCCAAGTTCACTCCCCTTCTTTGATAATCAAGTGTTTCTAGAACCCAGTTGTTCCGTTGCATCACGAATAGGAGAACAACCATGTCCACATCACCTCTGAGTTGCTTCTCTACACCCCACAAAGCAGAATTCTATACTACGTAGGATCATACTCATTAATATGTTTACCATGTCCATATTACCTCTGAGTAAACATCCCATACAACAATCCCCACGTTGTTGTATGTCAATCATAGAACATCCACGTCCATATCACCTCTGAGTTGTTCTATACATCCCTACTGAGTTTACTCCTACCACGTCCATATCACCTCTGAGTAGGAAAGCTCTATCATTAACCCATATTTACCACGTCCATATCACCTCGGAGTAAATATGTCGGTTTTCTCCTTCTCAACTTATTATCTGTACCTAGAAACCAAGGTGCACAAAAGATAATAGGTCCACCAAAAAATCACAAGATTCATCATAAGAATGAACAAAGCAAAAAGATCTTTATTTCTTTATTTAAGCAGAAAGTAAAGGATTATATCAACATCAAAAAGAAGTAAAACAAAAACTACATCTTCAGATCTCAAAAGACACACTGAAATACTAAAACAAAATAAGGACATTGACTTTATTCATATTCCCAGAAACAGCGATTGCAAGGAAACCTACGAATCCTTACAGCCAGGGATCATAGTTTCGTTAAGGCATGTACCACTCCCTCAGCTACTTTACATATGAAGGCTCAATCTGGTTGAGGTCTTCTGTAGGGGCAGGAGGGTCAGTCTCAATGCTACTACTCTCTGAAAGTGGCTCCTCTTTAACTTCAACCTTGGGAGCAATCTCTTCTCTGATGGTCACCGGTTCTTCTTTGACATTAACCTTTAGTAACACCTCCCTATTAACGGTCACCGACTCTTGTTTGACGAGAGGAGGCAGTATCTCTTCCTTCACGATAGCCTCCACCTTCGGCGTGAATACTGCAACATAATCAAAGAAAGGTTAGCAAAAAGACTTAGAAGCTCGAATAAGCATCTGAGGTACATCAACAATCTGGCGCATCAACTGGGTGGGCGCACAAATAGAATCTCACCAAAGGCACACACACAGGACCGAGGCCCAAGCGCATTTGAAGAAAAGCTTCGGCGCATCATCAGGACCTAAGTCCATGCGCATCAGTAAATGGAGCTTCGATGCATCATCAGGACCTAAGTCCATGCACGCCAGCAAATGAAGCTGCGGCGCATCATCAGGACCTAAGTCCATGTGCATCAGCAAATGGAGCTTCGGTGCATCATCAGGACCTAAGTCCATCTGCATCAGTAAATGGAGCTTCGGCGTATCATCAGGACTTAAGTCCATACGCGTCAGCAAGAAAAGCTTTGGCGCATCATCAGGACTTAAGTCCATGCACGTCAACAAGAAAAGCTTCGGCGCATCATCAGGACTAAGTCCATGTACGTCAGCAATGGGAAGCTTAGGCATGTCAATAGGGATGCGACTTATTTCAGTCACACCTACGCACCCTAATAATGTTACAACGAAGTGAAAACCCCAAGGCAGGGGATCACCCACCGATCACCACCGGCCGAACGTCGGCGGGCGTCGCTGTGATGATGGGGATGTCCTCCACGTCGACCTCCATGGGCTCCTTGTCCTTGCCCCTTCCTCGGCCAGCACCACCGTGGGGAGTCTTAGGATCCATCTCTCTAAAAGAAGCTAGGGTTTTCGAAAGACTCTAGAGGAAGAAGGAGAAGGAGAAAACGTAGAAGACTCTCTTTTCCCCTTACAGACGCCTATTTATAGGCATGTGCCACGCGTGTGAACTGATAAAGCCTAACGTCAGCAAAACTCTTCGGGTCTCATAAAACTGACGGCCGTATATCTTCCAAAAGATTATTAATCTTCCAAAATTTGAGGCGTTATCTTCTTGCATAAAATTGAGAAGAACATGCGCTCCCACAGCAATATACGAAGCGGTCATGCGCCCAGAAGAGCCATGCGCCTAGAAGAGCCAAGCGCCCAGAATGATGACTACCCATGCTTCTTGTTCAAAGTATTTCAAAACTTGGCAGAAAGTTTTAAAAACTTTGAAGGGGTCTTATAGAAGCATGGAATTGTAGGCGCATCTATAGCCAGAACTCCTATGCACCCTAACTCTCACGAGCCAAGAATCAACATGCGCCAGGAACAGAACACTTGGTACAGCAGAAAATAGCAAAGAAGTAGAGACATAAAAATAGGGTTTTTTATTTCATATGAAAGTCTATTACATGTCTTTTACAAAGGAGAATTCTTTTACAAAAGAGAAAAAAAATCCTAAAAGCTACAGTCAGGCGCATCACTCGAAGTGCTATAGCCAGGCGCATCACTTCAACGTACAGCCAGGCGCATCACTCAAGTGCTACAGCCAAGCGCATCATTCTAGCATCTCAGCGTATGCGCGTCCCCGTGCATAGTCAAAGCGAATCACTTTATCGTCAGCGTGTGGGCACTCTAGCAGAAGGAGTGGCTCTTCTAGCCTAACCAAATCGAGGCACGATAGCCCCGACCTGTGGCTCTTCCAGCATAACAAAAATTAGGGCACGATCGCCCCAATCTTTGGATGCAACAGGCACCTTTAGCCTGTGTCGTGACACGACGATCCCGATATTTGGATGCAACATGTACTTTCACTGGCTTGTACGAAAATAGGGCTGATGGTAACATTACCAACTCAGCACATCTTCGTCTTCGAAAGGAGTTCATCGTCAACTCGCCAAGGCAAAGGACAAATCGAGTTCGTCTCCATGAAGAAAAGCTAAGTGAAATGAGAAACAAAACTCTTCACAAAGCTATTAATAGGCCGGGGCAACCTTTGCCCATGCGGCAAGTGGCAGTCTCCTCATATTCTGTGCAATAAATTTGCATTAATGACGATGAATCTGCCTCTTTTAACCAAGTCAAAATAACCATTAACACCTCAAAGAACTCAACAGACGGGCCAACGAGGATGCGCCATACGATAGAAGCACCGTCAGCACCATGCGCTCTGTACCGATGCGCCCAATGGGATATAGTCCCATGTGCCTAGTGGGGCACAAACTGATGTGCCTACTTCAACTCGTCACCTATCAAGCATTTAAAGCTATGAGACAGAGTTGGAAGCACGCTTCCCGAAGACTAAACAATTGACAGCTTTTTGCAGAAAATGAAGAGCCGCCAACGTCATCTTCATCAATGTCGATTACAGCTGTGCTTTACCACATGGCCGACCGATCACTTACACAGGCCTCTACAGCCATGCGCCCAATAATTTGCATGTACCTCAAAATCCATCCGCTCCCGACTTACTCCTGACCTAAAAGACAGAAGCCAAGTCTCTGTATGCGCTTCCACAGCCATGCACTCGAAACTCTGCATGCGCCTCTGAAGCCATGCACCCAGACTTGTCTATGACCTATGAAAGTCATAGACCAAGTTACCCCATACGCCAGATCCTGGGCGCATCCTGATAGATCACCCTCCACTAAATCAGAGATCTTTGAGCCATGAACACGTGCCATATGTCATTTGACTCAGTTCTGCCTACGAATGGGTGCTAACCACCCAAGATCTCAGCAACAGCCGAATCTTCGTAACGGGCACGTGTCAGCTCCACCGTAGCCCAACAGTGCAGTTCAAACAAGATTCAGCTTCAACTCAAGACGCATCGTCTATGCGCCCTACAGCATCAGCCACATGGCATTCCCATGTATAGGTGTATCCTATATATACGTGCATGAGCAGACCAGTCTGTTGTCTATAAATAGAAGGATCATTCTTTCATCCATACATAAAGGAAGATATCATCATATCTATATACAGAGACAAGAAGAGCCATGTAACGTCTACTTCTCCTCCAAACGCTCCAGCATCTAGAGCACCCCAGACCTTTAGAGAATCCAAGATCATCGTCAGATCATCAAAGGAGTCAACGCATTACCACTCGCTCTATCGAAACAATTTCTAGATAAAAACAAAAGTGTACTCCTAGGATTATGTCTAAGTCCTACATTGTATACCGTTCTATTTGTAATCAGAATACCAAAGTTTTATCAATCAACAAAACCTTATCGCATTTTCGATGGCAAATAATATTATTTATTTTCAACATTTATTTATTTTGTTTCATATTTGGTTAGTTCATATATTGTAAAGTGCGTGTCCAAGTCATACTTGGGTGCAAGCGACTATATTAGTCATTTTTCGTTGCTTTCTTTTATTGTATGCATGTTGACTTAGTTTTAGAGGACTAACTTCTTATTGTGGGATATCCTTCTCTCTCTTTTGTCCATGACACTTATATTATACGGTTTGAGATATTTTACTAGGGACACAGCTTGCATATTTGACTGGCCATTAATATGTAAGAAGTCATGTGACGGATAGATAATCATAACTGCTATGATTAGGATATAAAGACTCAAGCAGTGACAGTTTATGGACATGACTTGGTCAGTATGGGAATCTTGGAGAGGACAGTCACCAGTGCGTATGGAAAGCCAAATCGGTAAACCATAGTCTCGAGATGGAATTGTGGGAACTGATGAGTTTGCAGATACCTTTTGACATTCTTGGAACGTTACGACCGAATATAGATGACTGGATGACAGTATTTGTTCAATGGATTATTCGAGATAGCTTGAATCCACACATGCGTGTAAAAGTTGTTCTCTAATTGCATGTTAGACGGTTAGGATACCCTTTTACATATTCATTTTCTAGGATAGTCTTGCATATTTATTTATCTACTATGACATTTCATATAACATGATATTATGTATCTTGTTATATCCCTCTGAGGACCTGGTGATTCTCAAGGTATAGTTGATTGGTAGCATCCCAAAGAGTACACTTCTATACCAGACTCTTCCCTTGCAAACAAGGAGATCTCGTCCTTTGAGTATATCTGATTTCTTCTAGTTGATGGACTTGCTTAGTTGTTCTTCTTTATCTCATTTATGTCACTATATTCTTTATATTCACTTGGTGTGGATTTGTCTCCACCTGGCAGATATTTTATTTTATATTTCAGTTGAGACATTTGAATAGTTATTTATTTTATTTACTGTCATGGATGAGATATAGATATTGTGTGTGACCATGGAACATTATTATGAACTGGAGTTCATAGTATACAGCTTATGTGTGTATTCGTAGGTTCCAAATATTGGAGTAGCCTACATATACATACAACTTGCATGTACGTATTTCTAGTCCTATGTATATTGGGATTGGGGCATTACATTATCAATTTATCATCCTTACTTAATGTAAATGGTGTTGAAGGCTTGACCCAGTTACCATTGGACCTTCGTGTTAGATGAAACTTTGGACACCTGCAAATAATTTTCAAGTCCTTTCTTGTTTTGGAATTGCCTTTTATTTTTTTTGATATCCATCATTATAATGAAGATGTTTTCGAATATTTTTTTTAGTATGTATGACATCAAGATTGTGTCTTATAAGATTATTCTTCCAATAAGGTAAGTCCCAAAAGATACTCTACTTCGTCCAATTATGACTATATCTGAATTCTTCTAAGTGATGGCCTGATCTTGGATCTTCCATTATAGTCGACAAATCCTCTACCTCTTTCCAAACTACATCTCATGTCAATCTCAACAGGAGAGAAGATAGTTCCTGTTTACCAGCTCTAAAGGCATCTCTATTTTTCTCCACGGATGCAACACAGGAAGGAACTGACGGTGACAATAAAAAAAACTTTTCCACTATTACGAAAGCGGAATGCCTTACTCTTTTCCATACTTATCGAACAAGACATAATACCATGAGTACTCCACCCCGATAACATCCCGTATGCTAAAAAATTATTAATGGTCCTATAAGCATCGCTCTTATCTGAAAGTTCTGCTCCATCAATATATCATACGTCTGAACGTCGAACTGCCATAATTATTTTAATTCATCCACCAACGAGATATCTATGTTCTTCCTTGGATTTTTTGGACCGGGTATGATAATTGTCAAGAACATGTAAGGAGTCTTCATGTACATCCATGATGGTAGATTATAAGGGGTCAAAATTACCGGTCAACAAGAGTACTGAGACCCTAACTGTCTGAAAGGAGTGAATCTGTGAGAACATAAAGCCAAATGAACATTCATAGGCTCCGCAGCAAATCCAGGATGACATCGATCAAAATGCTTCTATGCCTTTCCATCGGAAGGATGAGATAATTCTCCTTTATCCATCTTTCATTCTTTGTTATGCCAAGTCATGTGTTGTGCAGTATTTGCAGACATAAACATCCTCTGCAGCCTTTTTGTGATCGCTAAAATCTACATGTATTTGTAGGGGCACAACCATATTCGGGCAGTTGATTTTCCTTTGCCCCTAATTGGCTTGTACCAGTACTCGTGACAAAAAATACATTTATCTTTTAATTCTTCTTCTTGTTGTATAACATACAACCGTTTCGATAATAATCTATGTTTTCGTAGCCTAGTCCGAGTTTAAGGATCATTATCCCGATTGTAAAAGTTTTCTGGCAAGTCCTTCGATCCTTTTGGCAACAATTCTCTAACAAACTGAATTATCCGGTCATAGCATTCCTGCGATAAGTTAAAATCAGACTTGAGGTTCAATGGCCACATCACCACCGATATGACAGAATGAGAATCACAACCCGGATATAATGGAGTATCGGCATGCTTGAACATATAATAGAACTTCTTTGCATAATAATTCGGATCCTCTGGATCAAAACTTGGACCGGCCGTATCAAATACCAACTCACGTGCCAAGTTTTAATGTCGATATTCGAAGTAATCTCCGAGAGTGGACTCTCTCATCTCCGTATTGAAGGAGAACTGATAGTGCAGAACCCGAGGTTCTCCTTAAGCCGTCCACGCATTGTAGTTCGGTACGAAATCCTTCTTGTAGAGGTGCTCTCTCACAAGATCAACCTCTTTGATTGGTATACTGTTACATTTGACACAATGGCACTTTAATAGCCTTCCGTTCATGAAATAAGATTGGCTACTAGCGTATCTGAGAAATTTTTCGATGTCCGTCTTAAAATCATTTGTCAAACCAATCATGCTATCATGTCGACGATTATACATCTACGAACGATCAACTAAGTATTGACTCATTACTTTCTTACACGTGAATGATTCTGCACGTACCATACGTAATCGAACAATATGATTAGATACAAATTAATGAGAGACTCGTGCCAAAAGTCTAAAATGTTTATCTATCATCACGCATAGTAAGGAATAGAAGCTAGCATAAAGCTAAAACATCACCTATTTAGTTTATTTCTTAAGCAGAAGTTAAATTTATAACCCTAATTTTGTTTCATCCCTAATTGTAGAACTCTATGCTTCCTAGCTCCAATCCATTGTAATTGCATCTCCCTTTAATAACTCTAATCATAACCCGAGCATATCCCTCAAATATATTTGTTTTCTAAAGAATTTGTATAATAAAAAAGTCAAATATATAGAAGTATGGATCATAGAATTCTCTTCGACATCATCATTTGAGATACAAATTAAATGTCAACAAACTTAGTTATATTTTTTTCCCTTGATAAAGTTTTTGAACTCAAATTCCAAGATATACTTACAACCATAACCAACAATAATTTTTAGTTTCTTCTATTGTTCATATCAGTACAAATTTTATCTCCTACTTTAATATGATGTGTTCTTCTTTTCTTCTAAAATACTACAAGATGATCACTACATGAGGTTCATTTTCTCATACCAATATGCACATATAATAGGAAAATAATAATAATTTAACTAAATAAATATTGTGTCCATGTCAGTAAAAAAAAATATCATGTCTATGTCAGTAAAAAATATATTGTGTTTGTGTCTATGTTCGTGTCCCACACAAATTTCATCTCCTACTTCAATATGTTGTCAGTGGCTATGTCCATGTCCCAGAAGCATATCGTATCCGGGTTAATAAAAAATATTAGAGGAGGAAAATTTAGGGCATTACCAAATGTGAATTCGGGGAGGAGTGAGGGGTTGCTCTATCGCCGCTCGTCAAGGAGGAGGGGGTCGTCGGAAAGCTACCACCGATTTTCAAGGGCAGAGGGGGTCATCGGGATGCTGCCACCGCTCGTCAAAGATGGAGATGGATGTCGGGAAGCTGCTACCGCTCATTGGGGAGGCCTCCGCTCATCGGATAGGAGGGGATCAAGTAAGGAAGATGAGATGGTCGAGTAAGAAGGAGTGAATTATCTGGTCGTCGGTGGTAGGAGGAGGATAGAGCGGTCGACGGTCACCGGAGAATACGAAAGTGGGTCTGGGGTCGCCGAGGAAGAAGGTGGGGGGTTCGGCGGTCACCAGAGGAGGAGAGGGGATCGAGGGTTGGGATCGAGGGTCGGGATCAGGGAGAGGAAGTGTTTAGGGGGGGATTTTGGTTGAAAATTTTAGAATGAGAAGAGTAGGGTTCTGTGCCAACTTTAGTCCTGGCCAGCAACAAAATTTTCTGTCGCTAAGCAGTTGGTATTGTGTCATCGACGGACTAGTAACTAACATAGCGACGTATATGTAAAACTTATTTTACAAATATTATTGGTTGTTAGTTAGTTGCTAGTCAGTCACTATATAGTGACTGATTAATTTATATCGCTAAGTTTCGTCGCTATTTAACAGTATTTTTTTAGTGAGGATGCGAAACTAGAGAAGATTGATACAGAGGAAAATGGAGCAGATATGCTCACAAAGTTTCTGCCGAAGGAATATTGTAAGTATTTGCAGGAGGATCGTTGGGATAGTGAGCTCCTCCACCTAGTCGGAAAGGGAGAGATGTGCTAGTATTGGATGGGGCTCCCAACCTATATGAAAAATAACCGAGAGTGCGGCGAGCGTCATCCATGTGTCTTAAAAGCTCGAAGAATCGAAGGCGACAATGATGGCACGATTTAAGCGCGTGTTAAACGTTTGGAAAATGTCATATCAATACAAACGGTCTAGCATCGGTATACCGCTACCGGTACATTGGTGTAACGTGCTTTAGTTTCAGAACCGTTCTGACTCAAAGTGCCTACTTCTCGATATATTATCGTACTTATACAACCAAAATATACTAGTGTCGGGGCTGAAAGCAAAAATGATGTATTTTATTAACAACGTTGGATCATAATCAATAGTTCAGATCTTTTTGGGAGTTGGGTACTTCAAGTAGGTGCTTCCTAACCCTAAATTCATAATATTACAATCTAATAAGAGAGTTTCTCAAGAGGTACAATTTTCTAAGCAGAGAAAGAGGTGGCTCAGAGTTTTGGGGGACGTTGATTTGAAGAGAAATCGCGTTGAGGGGTTCTTTATTAGTTCCTCCTCGTCTTCTCATATTCGCTAATCCTTTTGTACTCATCGAAATCTATTTGTATCTATTTGAAGTACGTATTGCGGTTATCCATGTGGATCGATGGAGGAATTGTAAAGGAGTCAGTTATTTCCTTTACTCGATTAGGGGCGGCTTTTTCGGATTGGATTCTAATCGTCATGTAATTTTTTTTGCCATAATTTTTTTCCGTAATCATCGTATTTGTAATGTACATTTTTTTTGTAGATTCTAACATATTTGATTTGTGCAATTCCTCGCCAAGTTCCATCGTTTTAGAGAATGATTTTTCGCGTTATTTTCCAACAATTATATGACATTATAATTTATTCTAGTGGTCGTGTAAACTATGGCAAGTATTTGAGAGCCAAATATACCAAATCCAAAAGGGTTTTTCTAAGGGCACCCCCAAAATTACTAGGGGCCATCACTTACTAGGGGATAGCCCAAGTTTGAGAAACTTTTACTGGGGATAGCCCAAAAATTACTTGGGGCTATCCCACCCCCCCCCCCCCCCCCCCAAATCCTCTCTTTCATTTCATTTTCATAAAAACTTTCTATCCCTTCAAAAACCCCCAAAACCCTACTCTCATTCTCCCCAACTCCAATCCAAACTCCTAACCCTAGAAAAAACTTCTATATTTCTTCAAAGCTCATCAATGGCACCAAAGAAGAAATCTTCATCACAAGCTAGGTATGTTTTCCCTAATTATTGTATATTTTATTTTACAATTCAAAGAATCTTTGAGAAATCTCTTAAATGTTATGATAAATTAGGTTAGAACAATTCAAAGTACTTTTCGAATTCGATAATGCTCTATTTTTTCGTTTAAACCTAACCCTAGAACACGAAATGGCCGTTCGGCTGTTGCTCGTGGTCGTCATCCCTGAGGACTGCTGAAGAACGGGCAGTCCTACTGCCAAAGTGGACTGCCATATCTCAGGAAGTCCTATTATAAAATAGGACTGCAGGAAGCCTGGCAGTCCTGTTATAAAACAGGACTGTCATCTCTCTGGCAGTCCTGAAAGGATGATGGACTGCCAGGATCATGGCAGTCTTTAAGGCCAACTTCACAATTTCATTTACATCCATTATTTAATGACTCTAACCCTATAATACTAATCCTATGTTATCCTGCAGTCCTGTGGCCGCTCCCAAAAGAAAGCGACCCCCCACCGCATCCTTGTGCAGGGAACGTACTGAGCGGCCTCGCCTTCTTGAGAGACCAATAAGAATTTCAGAACCACAGTGACAACGGGAACAACCACACCTCCATACTCGTTCGAAGCAATGAGGTACTCCTAGTCCTCCGTCTTCTTCCGATGACGATGACGACGATGACGTACCTATCAGCCAAATTCTAGCATGAGGTAGTTTTGGTGCCGGTCCTTCTGAGGATCCTGTCCGTACGCCCGGTGCCGATCCTTTTGAGGATTCTATTCGTTCGCCCGATGTCGATCCTTCTGAGGAGCCTGTCCATCCGCCGGGTTGCTCAATGTTGTTGTCGTTCGACAACCACATTGCTTATAAAATATGGAAGAAACCCGATATGTACATTATGTTTGTAAGTTTTCGTTTATATATATATATATATATATATATATATATGTGTGTGTGTGTGTGTGTGTGTGTGTGTGTGTGTGTGTGTGTGTGTGTGTGTGTGTGTGTTTCATAATCCTATTTTTATTATGTTGTCCGACATACATGGGAGCTGTCGTATTCTTAGGGCCGTGAGCCACGGGAGGAAGTGCGTTGCCTAGTGTTTTAACCATTTACCCGAGGACGTCCAGAGCAAAATATTTTCTACCGGTTTACATAATTGGGCTAAATATGCCTACAAGACGCAGGACAGTGCTCTCATATCGGCCTTCGTAGAGAGAGGGCATCCGAAGACCAATATATTTCATCTCCCAGCCGGGGAGTTGACCATTACCCTGGACGACGTCTATCAGATACTGGAGTTGCCGGTGGAGGGGCGTGCCATGATAAATGAATATCTATGTACTGAGAAGGATCTTGAGTGGTACGATCGTATAGTTGATTTTGTAGAAGATAACCTTGGGGTTGAGGCCACTACCTTTGCAACCCTGCCAGGCTTCAAGAAGTCTTACGAAATTCCTCTGTCATGGTTGGTGGAGAATTTTAAAGGCCCGTATGAGACGGAAGATGAAACAGTTGAGAGGGTGGCCCGGGCATACATGCTCTTCATACTTGGATCGGTCGCCATTCTAGACAAGTCGGGAACCTCTATACATGCTAGGTATCTTGCGAACCTATCTGTTATAGACGACGTAGGAGCCATATCCTGGGACAGCGGTATACTTGCTAATCTTTACCGCGAGCTTGGTATAGCATCCCTTGTCGGAACCAAGACCATGGCGGGATGCCAGACTCTACTCTATGTAAGAAAATTTCTAACCTTTTACACTAATATACTAGCAAGATTTTGTTGTTAATTTAATGACTATTCATTTACAAATTGTATAGGCATGGATATACGAGCACTTTCCAATGCTCAAGCGGGGTGAGCTGAACCCACGCTATGAGGAGCACCTTCCTAGAGTGTGTCAATGGAAGCCAACTCAACTGGAAACTAAAAATCATGAAACGCTGGTTTTCATTCGTGATGCTCTGGATAATTTGGTGCCAGAAGAGGTTAGTAGATAGCGCGTAGATAGCGTAGACTATTTATTTGGTATGTTTATTTGTTGACTATTTTCTTTTAACTTTTGTCCTACAGATAGTTTGGCACCCATACCGAGATTTTTGACAGTTAAATTGCCATCTGCAACCAGTATCTCTATTTTATGGTATGATCACATGTTATGATATTACGGAGCCTTACATGCCTGATAGAGTACTTCGTCAGTTTGGCCTCGTATAAACTGTGCCGCAGCGCACATTAAGGCTATTAGACCCTCCGTACGGGACCCAACCTTTGAACTACAAGCTGCCCTATTTCGACAGGGTGACCGACTGCTACTCCGAGTGGCAACGATATTTGCTTGGGGAAGAACTTCGACAACCGGTGGAGGAGATGCACGACTGCAGCGATGAGTACATGTCGTACTACTTGGCAGTCGGACATTCTAAGTTGTCGAACCCTAGCAATCCAGGGCCCGTTGCCGTTGGAGCTCTAGGACCTCTGCCTTCCAAAAATGTCTTATATGCTTCATTGGTCAAGATGGTAAGTTTGTAAATATTTTCAAATTTAACTCTCTTAATTGACATTTTGTCATTTACAGGCTACTCGGGTGAAGGCTTTGGCGAAATCCCTCCGATCGGGCTGCCAGAACGATGAATGTGTCAATATCGCGAACCAGTTGGAGCACATCGACGATACTGTCAAATTTTCTTTCATGCAAAATCGGGAGGCGCGTACGAAGGCCCGGCATGATCACAGCTAGATTATGTTTTGTATTATAAAAATTGTATTTTAGAATTTGTGATGTTTAACTTGTTGGCTACATTATGAAAAATTGTATTTTGGATACATGGATACATGGATGTTTAACTTGGATGTTTAACTTGTTTAGATTATGATATTTAACTTGTTGGCAATATGTTTAACTTGTTTACATGGATACATGGATACATAGATGTTTAACTTGGATGTTTAACTTGTTTAAATTGTAATGTTTAACTTGTTGGCAATATGTTTAACTTGTTTAAATTGTATTTTGTGATGTTTACTTGTTGGCAATATATAAAAAAACTTGTTGGCTCACAGTGAGTTTTGATCAGGACTGTCAGATCACTAGCAGTCCTTGTTCACATTAGGACTGCAACTGATCTGGCAGTCCTGATCCAAACTCACTCAAAATCAGTTTTGATCAGGACTGCCAGACCACTGGTAGTCCTTATTCACATTAGGACTGCCAATGGTCTAGCAGTCCTGATCAAAACTCACTGTAAATAAATTTTGATCAGGACTGCCAAACCACTGGCAGTCCTAATATGAGTTAGGACTGCCAGTGGTCTGGCAGTCCTGATCAAAACTCACTATGAATGAGTTTTGATTAGGACTGCCAAACCACTGGCAGTCCTAATGTGAGTTAGGACTGCCAGTGGTCTGGCAGTCCTGATCCAAACTCTCATACAGTGAGTTTTGATCAGGACTGCCAGACCACTGGCAGTCCTAATGTGAATAAGTACTGCCAGTAGTCTGGCAGTCCTGATCAAAACTCTCACAAAGTGAGTTTTGATCAGGACTGCAAGACCACTGGCAGTCCTAATATGAATTGGGACTGCTAGTGGTCTGGTAGTCCTGATCCAAACTCACTATGAATGAGTTTTATTCAGGACTGCCAGACCACTAGCAGTCCTGATTCACATTAGGACTGTCAGTGGTCTGGCAGTCCTGATCCAAACTCTCACATAATGAGTTTTTATCAGGACTGCCAGACCACTGGTAGTCCTAATGTGAGCTGATCAAAACTCTCACACAGTAAGTTTTGATCAGGACTGTCAGACTACTGGCAGTCCTAATGTGAATCAGGACTGCCAGTGGTCTGGCAGTCCTGATCAAAACTTACTGTAAGAGAGTTTTGATCACTCACTGTGAGTTTTGATCAGGACTGTCAGACCACTAGCAGTCCTAATATGAATAAGGACTGCCAATGGTCTGGCAGTCCTGATCAAAACTCACTGTGAGTGAGTTTGGAAGCAGTCCTAATGTGAATAAGGACTGCCAATGGTCTGGCAGTCCTGATCAAAACTCACTGTGAGTGAGTTTGTGAGTTTGGATCAGGACTGCCATATCAGTTATAGTCCTAATGTGAACAAGGACTGCTAGTGGTCTGGCAGTCCTAATCAAAACTCACTGTGAGTGAGTTTTTTCACATATTGCACACAAATAGGGAGTGAGTTTTTTCATATATTTCACATATTTCACATATTGCACATATTGCACACATAATGCATACAAGTAGATATTTTTTCACACGTATAGCAGACAGAAAAAAGTAAAAAACAAAAAACATATATTTGACTTCACATTTTAAAATGATATACTTTAATGTTTACAAAATGGGTCATCCATATACAAAATGTGAAAACTTTATTTCAGTCGTAGACGTATCAGTCGATTTCGACGTCGTAGTGGCCAACCGGTAAGTCTCTTGGCTCCTCCATCTTCAACAGTTTCCTACAATGATTGATTTGATGATCAAAAGGTTTGGTCCAGGACTTCGCTTCTCCCGGTGCTAGTTTGTACCAAACTGTTGTAGGTGGAAGAATCGGAGAATGGCCGATCATCCTTAGCATGACAAAGTGATCTTTGATTTGACCTATAGTACATAGATTAGTTTGTCTGTGCTCCGTCGGAGGAGCGCACATCAGAAAAAAAGTATTGTAAATCCCCACCAACTAAAGTAGAACAGGGATCCGGTACCGATTAGCAAATAAATACAAGACAGACGGGACGGACATGTAGTGGTTTGGCCCGGTAACACTGTCAGTGCAAGGAATACTTGTCAACAAAATTCCAACTGTTTCTTCGCTTAGGATGCGGAAGTATAATGGAAGACGACTCTCTAATTCCTCGTACAGCTCCTGCCTCACTTGCTTCCATCTGTCTTTGTCAGAATAACCAAGATGTATTGCAAGCACACGAAATCCGCAATGGCCATCCCCCGGGACATCAACAATAGACCAGATGTAACTGAAAATCTCAGGATAAAAACTGTGGATGTACAAACCCAACGTTTGTCTATCCACAGTATCTTCATTTGTAATATCTGTTTTCTCTTTTTTCCGGCGAATGATAAGCTTGCTCTTCCGTGCAGGCGGAGCTTGCTCTAAGTTTCGTTCAATATGCTCAAAGGATGATGTCTCTCTTAGTTGACTCAAGCCTTCTCTTCTGTGAACTACTCATTCTTGTTTGAGGCATGCCCTTAGGATTGGAAACAATGGACGGCTCATGCATTCTAGTAGCCACCGAACATGCAATTTCTTGGATTTTAACCTCAATACACTCCCGTTCTGCTCCTACTGAGGCACACCACCGTGCGTGGAGAAGTTTTACTTGTGGCAAAGAGAAGAAATCATCGTCTGTCTTCACCACGGGCATTATAGACAACTGTCTCCAACGTTCATCGACAGCAACTACTGGAATAGGAATGGACTAACGACGATATTCATTAATCTTATGGGCACAAGGGAGGCCCAGTATATGTCGATGTACACACCCGCAAACCTGAGGATCAAAGCCGACAAAATTTGACCTATGGATCTCTTTAAATATTAATGCCAACGCCTTGTGAGAAAGGACACGCATAAAAGAATCCAAGAGGACTTCTTTTCTATGCTCATGCTTGACAATATTTAAGCTCATCTCAAATGATGCCTTAATTTCGTTCACCGTCCGATCTATTGATAGATGCATCGCTTGCCAAACCGAAATAAAGTTGCCTTGGGATGACTTTAAATGCCTCTTTAATACTGAGTGTGCTCTTTCGACATGGTTGGTAGTTGTCGTACCGTAATGCTTCACCACATTCGTCCATGCTAAGACGAATTGATCTTTGTGCGGTTCAAGCCATGTCTCTTTGATGTAAGAAATGCATGCCGTCTCCCTCCCCTCCCACTTCTCCTTGAACAAGTACCATGCTCGTAACTGTCTATCGTACTGGCTCGCCTTACACTATTCCAGTCATGGTTGAATTGGTCAAAAGCTTGCATGTCAAGTTTACCATCAACTTTTTCGAACTTCAACTTACATTGGGATTGTATATTACGATTTACATGAAAAGGGCATAGCAATGTATCCGATTGAGGAAACACAATCCGAATAGCATTCATTAGAGCATACTCTCTGTCGGTAACAAAAACAGAGGGCTCTCTATGACCGGTGTAAAGTGTTTTCAGTTTCTCCAACGCCCATGTGTAGTCTTCAAATTTCTCACTCTTCATGAAGCAAAAAGCAACTAGAAATATTTTCCATGTAGAGGTGAAGCCGACAACATGAAAGAGAGGCATCTTGAACTTATTAGTCTTGTACGTGCAATCAAGAACTAACACGTCGGCAAAAGACCGAGCCAAATGTGTGCAATCGGGATAAGCCCAAAATATTGAAATGACTTCATTGCTCTGGGGATGTCTTCTATGGTACTCAACATAATGATTATCTCCAAGCAACTTCAGCACTTTTTGCATCGCCCTTCTCAATTTCGACCGAATGGTGTTAGAAGAAGATAGGGCATTGTATATTGACTTCATTGTAGACTTGTTCTTCTCATCTTCATGTCGTATGACGGAATATATTTGTTTCGGTGCAACTCCGGAAGTGGACAAGTCTTCGACTATCTTCTTCTCCGTATTGTTCAACCGTCCGACATACGGATAACCCAATAGTGTTTCGGCAATCTCGTGGTTGTGGATTCCATTCTTGACTTGGATTGTCCACTTCACTTCTTCATCTTTTCTAATATAGATTTTGAATGGACAACCACATTTTCTCGTTCCAATATTTCTTTTTGAAACTTTACTTTGGATATATTTATCTTTCTTATGGCTTCTGAACACACCACCTCGTTCACATGAAACCACCGTAGTTTGTTGTCTCGGACGGTTTTGGGCCGATCTAGATATCACAAGAACTATGTCGTTTGTCCATCCAACTTCTCGGCACCAATTTAGCGCACATTCGCTTGATTCAAAACACATATCGGTCCCGAATAAATGGCCTATATCGACGCCAATTGGAGCAGCTACCTCGATACCGAAAGATGATAAGTCCTACAATATAACTTAAAGTTAATAAAAGTAAATAACACAACACCAAAAATGTGCAAACTGCTGCCAAAATGTAGGACTGCAGAAGAAAAGGCAGTCCTTGCAATAATCAGGATTGCCACCACTCTGGCAGTCCTTCTGGTCTAAAGGACTGCAGATGTTTGGGCAGTCCTGTATTTAGAGGTGGACTGTCAGAGTAGTGGCAGTCCTGTCTGTCACAACCCCAAATTTCACCCGACGTGAATGTTAAAATTTACTTACCAAGAGTGCATCCGAAGCAAAAATGTGTTCTTCGGACATATCGGGACGAGAGTCTACTACATTCGATAACCAGGGTTCTTCCATGTTCCTTTTTCCTAAATTAAACACATATAAATCATAATTTATATGTGAAATTATTGTTGGAAAGGTTACAAATATATTAATTAGATGACATACCCATTAACGGAAGAAGTCGATGACACTAGAACTAAAATTTGCACCCTAGAAATTTTGAGGAGAAGAAAAGAGTAGAAGGAGAGAAGAAGAGTTGTGAAATAAAATGAAGTTGGTATTTATATCATTTTTTGGACTAGTCCAAGTAAAAAAATTTGATGGCAAACTTGTAATTTTTTCCAAAAGTTTTGGAATAACCTCTAAGTAATAATTGGGGTGCCCTTAGAAAAACCCATCCAAAAACACATACGGTCGATAACAAGGTACGAACACTACTTCACCGCAAGTTACATGAGGGTCTTGCACAAAGTTTTTCCTTGATGCAACATATATAACATGAGAAATTCAAGGTTCCATTGAAGGCTAGAGGATAAGGTAAATCTGCCGACAGTCGTACACATGGAAGATGGATGTTTGTCGACGGCAACTACCCCTGTCTTGTAACCATAAAGTATCACAGCACTCACAAGCTTCATGGGAATCGGAACTGGTCTTCTCAACGATCGATCGATAGCGATAACATTGATTTCTCCACAATTTTTAAGTCTACAAATCATATTATTCTCACATCATCTCTTTAATTACTAACTGATAATTAATAAAGTTCTTGCATGCTCCATATCGCACTGGATCCTTCAACGTTAGCTCCTGGAATATATACGCGCGCGTCTTTATTCTCAACCCATGCCGGCAGTCTATCTTTTTAGAAATATTTTTCTTTTCTGGTTTTGAAGTCTGCAAACAAAGTAAGCTAAAATTAAAATTTATCGGCCTCCGAAACAATCGTGCATTTGTCCTAAGAGGTGATCAATCCGGATCTATGTGCAGATTTTTCTAAATTTTTCTAGTGGTCTATTGGTATTCCGTCGTCGCACACAACTCAGGATGATTAATTCTGACTTAGCTCTATCCAGAGCGAGAATGTGAAGAACGTGAAGAAATTCGACCAGAAAGTAATTTTGAGAGATTTTTTCAAAGAGTTTTTCTGTGTAGAAGAGATGAGAAAAAAAGGTTCAAGCATAATAGACTATAACGGATGGCTGGATAATGACACATAAAAAACGTGTTTTAACGTTTTGGATTAATGTGAGAAATCAATAGGTGTAACGTTTAAATGATTCACAAACGGTCAAAAAATTTAAGAGGAGAAAAAAAAAAAATTTAGGATCCCATCCTAAATCCGAAGAAAACATTGAGTCGACATTTGGCGCCCGCAGATGTGGGTACGTATCCGCACTCATTACGTGCGTCGAGCCGAGACGGGTCGGACGGCGCACGCATGTGGCCCATAGGACACCCACACAATATTTAAATGTAGCAAAGAAGAGCAAGCAATATATACACACAATGAGATCCATGATCACCTAGTCCATGTGGGACTATATTGAATTGGAAAGTTGAGCTTTTGCTCATGTGTGTGAACTCAAACACACACACACACACAGCCGACATATCTTGCTTGTTTTCTTGTTAAACAATATGTATAAGCAATTTGTCAGCATGTGGTGGTGGTGGTTGTGAGTGTTTACTAGCTAGTAACGTAAAAGCTTTTAGAACAAATGATGGATTAGTTATGGTTACCTACTGTTAATCAACTTAGATTGGTTTGCATGTTTGAGCTATAATTGAACATCCTAGGACTTGTGTGTACGTGAGTTAAATTAATTTCATAGGATGGCCTCTTTTGATTGATACACATATATATAGAGACATGGTTAATCAACTTGCTAATACCTTATAAAATCAACCCACACACATTGGTATAACCCATATCCCAACTAGCCCGGCCCATGATCACAGAGATAAATAAAGAGGACCCAAACAACACTCAAGCCACCTATCCCATATCCCAACTAGCCCGGCCCATGATCACAGAAATAAATAAAGAAGACCCAAACAACACTTAGGCCACCTATCATCCACATGAAGGAACACAATTATGAGTAGATGCAAAATTTCTGCAAATCCCCGGAAAAAAAAAAAAAAGTCTGGATCTGCTAAGATTTGCGAAGTAAACAATCTTGGAAGTAGTTTGACTTGCCTACCATAGGCTATTCAAGGTTACCCTAAATTTTAGTTAACCTGCCCAATGAATCAACCGCCTAGTGGGTAAAAGTAGGGGTGAGCATTATTCGTTTTTGGACCAAGAATTGAACCGAATCGAACCGAATAAAAGACTCGGTTTGATTTAAAAATAATTCGGTTCGGTTTCGGTTTTCAAAATACAAAAAAAATTTATTCGGTTTTGGGTTTCGGTTTCCGTCCAAAACCGAAAACCGAATAAAAATTATAGAATTATATAAATATCCTCAATTTAAAAATGTGTATATTTTGAAAACAACTATGTATATATTTTGAATTACAACATTGATAATTGGGTAAATGAAAAAAAAAACCCTCGTTAGATACCCGACTTTTGTAAATTGAGACCTATTAGTCATTTTTAGCAATTCGCCCCTCCTTAAATTACAAATCTGCTCAATAAGGTCCCTCCAGCCAAAATTAAAATTTGTAATCCCGAAAATGCCCCTGCCCCCCTCTCCCCCCCGGTGGCGGCGGCAACCACCAAGCCCCGCCCGACCCCGTGCCCACCCCCCGTCGGCCCTGCCCCCCCCCCCCCCCCCCCCCCCCCCCGCCCTCCGCCCGCCCGACCCCCCTGCCCTCCCCTCGGCGGCGAGCCCCCAGCCCTACCCGTCCCCCGTGAGCCTTGTCACGCCCCGATTCGTAGAGTTATTTATTCACATATTTTATCTCTTGGAATCGATCGTCCTCGCTTGGACGTGATGTCGCACAAGTCTGGTATTGCACTTGTACAAGGCAAAGATGGTACATAATTGATTATCTTCAAATAGGAACACATCGCAGCGGCAGAAGCAGATAAATTGAAGTTAATGAGGACAATATTTCTCATTGAATAGAAATACATCACTTCTTTATAGCAGCGGAGATAAAAGGATAACTTGAAGTCACACAGAGATATATAGAACTTTATTCTCTTTATTGATAATTGAAGAAGAGTACAAGACTTGTATTGAAGTACAATGCTTACAACCAATCTCACTTCACAGTGAAAGCCAACAGAACAATGCTAGAAAGCTTACATTTGATACTTGGATACATTGGATTACAACTCGATATACCGACTTGACTTACAACTTACTGGTACAACTGATTACAATGTTCCATACATTATGTCCTTTATAAACAGAAGATATCATCTTGTACAAGGAGAGCTTCTGCATGTCCAACAAATCTTCGATGCCGCGGGACCAATCAAGCCAATCATC
Source organism: Iris pallida (assembly GCA_029216955.1). Taxonomy (NCBI): domain Eukaryota; kingdom Viridiplantae; phylum Streptophyta; class Magnoliopsida; order Asparagales; family Iridaceae; genus Iris; species Iris pallida. Next base: position 2,429,150 of record JANAVB010020799.1, on the reverse strand, counting down.
GTGTGCAGAACATCCCAAGCACGAGCACCTGCCCACAAAATGTGGGTCAGCACATCATCTATGTACTGGCGAGCAGAATCCAACCCACTCGCCTAAACCAACATTTAAGTAACCATGTAAGCAAGCATTTATTAGAATGGTCTTTTTATCTGGGACCTAGCATAAGTTTACAGTTCATGGGCAATAATCATAGTGAAGCATGTAAAACATATTCTTAGCAATATTCATGTGGACATATCATTATAGCATTCTTGGTGTTATCATGCAAAGGCATCGTTGAGACATCGTTAACATTAACATCTTAAATATGTTATGACAATTCTCACTTCAAGCATCACTTAGCATGTATGTTATGATTGGACAATGTTTATAACAAGGCATCTTTCTAGCATACTGAATTTAACATGTTAAGCAGGTTCTCATATTGAAAGGCTATACATAGCATCATTTACTTGGCACATTAAGCACGCAAGTTAAACCAACACATATATTGAGTATATCACATTTGAGTGATTTCTTACCGATAGCCAACTCCCTCGTACCTGCATCAAATACAGGTTAGCAGATATACTTACTCTGCCTGCACAAAACATTCATTAGCATGCATCCTGATTACATGGTCACTGGTGTTTAACCATACGGACGTTACCATATAGGTCTTCATCGGTAATGCGATGACTCTAGAGAAGGTAGCTAGCCCCAAAGGATGCCTCGCAAAACTCGTGCCCCTACTGGCACGCCAATGTTTCCTCCTAGGCCGAATCGGTCGCCCTAACGTCCCGGGGTACCGTCCGAGAAAACATATCCCCATCTCTTATGCATAAGTTGTCCTATGACCATGCGAATGCGTGTCCGACACGATCGTGAACATAAAATGCATGGTGAAATATTAAAATAAAGACAACAGTGCATCATCATTCATCTTATTCAAGTCATGTTCAATGACTTATTAATTCTCAACATTACCATCATTTCATTTGGTGATCTCAACGATCCCAAGCCTCATCAATTCTCATTGTTCGTTTCTGTCACGTCCCGTTTCTCAAATTATAGTAAATTGGGCAGGCAACAACATCTCCAGGCTACGCACCCTACGAGTACTTTCGTACCCGTATTGCGATTATCGCCTGTAAAGGGCTAGAATGGAAAAGTACAAGTACAACTACTACATTTAATTGCATCAATTATAGCTATTATACAATAATTATTTTTCTAAAGATACCATATATACAAGTTCCATACTACAAAACAATAATTTACATATGCAGGTTACAAAACGGTGTTGGTCATCTCTCGTGATTCCTTGGATAGCCTACTCCTCGCCATTGTCCTCGTCATAAAGTGGAAGCATGTCAGCAGGCTCGTCGTCTTCTCCTAGTGAACAAATACTAGGTCGTTTAGAAACGACAAGCAAGTCCTCGATCAAAGGCGATAATAAGTAAAACAAAATTTTTTAGAAGATTTTAGGAAATTCAAGTAAATGACTAATACCCACCTTGTGAAACAAATGGAAGTATTAGATATTTATAATTCGACAATTTATCATACTAGACAGGACTTTATGCCTCATGATTATGCACTTTTGTATAGAACACATGTGGATCACGATCACCCTCTATTTTCTCGATAATAATTCCATTTACCCGGGACCAGGTGGTGTCTGTATTGGGTACGACGCCTTAGATTCCGACCTTTCCACATCTTGTGGAAAACTTGTATGCATTAACTTTTTAAATTCTATTTTATTTTCAGAATTTATTGGACTGTTCTCTGTTGGTGAGCTAGGCATCACCCTCCGACATCGTAAGGCCCTACAGATGCGGGACTACTGATCAGCTTTTACTGGTGTAATTATATTGCAGAAATTTCGATGGTTGTGATCCAGTTGTTCTCTCCCACCCCATGATGTAACTATAAGTATAGACAAGGTCTATTAACTCTCAAGTCTAATATTATCCTTAAACTTGGTTACCGTCCCGTATATAAAGACAATACGCCATACGGTAAACTCTTGTTGGAGGAAGTATTTATCCAACCTATTACCATCCGTGTGTTAGAACGACACATCATATGGTAAGTCGTTGGCAAAAAATGCTCCTTAACTTATCTTACCATCTCGTGTATCAAGATAACACGCCATATGGTAGGATCAATTGAACTAGGAACTAGATAAATTCTTAGATTTCTTGTTTTAGGTTTTCCAATACCTAATGTTTCTAAATTTCAATAACTCCCGAAAATATTAAAAATTTCAGCAGAGTCTCCTTTGTATTTATCGATTCCGAAATTTTCACATTAATCGACAAAATATAACAAAATATAGAAATTGGGTACGTCGACCCCTTCAGAGGAGCAACTCTCAACACCGGACCATGCATTTAATATCCGGGTACGTCGACCCCTTCGGTGGAGCAACTCTCAACACCGGACCACGCATTTATAATATATAATCAAATTTAAAGCTTTCTTACCTTAGCAAGCAATTTATTATTATTGGTTGCCACAATTTTGATTCTTCTAAAAGCTATCCAAGTTCAAGAAAACAAGATTATTAGTAACATAATGATACCAAAGTCTCACTTTCCGAATGTCACTAAATAATTTGATTGCTTTGCAATATTGGCTTGATAATAACTACATATATAATTAAATCTAGCGGTTCTATTCAACTCATATTTGATATATATATACATGTTTAGCTTCTTAAAGGTGTAAAGGAAGTTTAAACTTGAAGATTTATGAGTGTAATGTTACCTTAGCATATAGGTACCTATAGACATCCATTTTTAACTAAATAATCAAACCAAATATGTGAAATATGTATATTTTTATTTGTGGACAGAATTGACGTAACATGTAAAAATGGGAATCTAACTTATTTACAAATCTTATTCAAGAAGAAATATAGGAAATATATATATCTATTGTTTGAGTGTATAGGTTAAGTCTTTATTTATGCCTAGACTTACATTTGTCCATGAAATATATGGACAAGAATTTGTATCTTCCTATTGTGTCAAAATGTATATATATATATATATATATATATATATATATATATATATATATATATATATATATATATATATATATATATTGGAGAAACCAACATTTATTGAAACGGAAACAACACAGAGGAAACAAACACACAGAACCGGCCCACACAAAACACACACACAGAACCGGCCCACACAAAGACCAAACAAAAACAGAAATTGAAAATTCAAAACTCGCATGCCACCCCAGGGGAGGGCACGTGGCCGCTGCACGCGGGGCCCGGGGGACTTGACCCGGCGCGGGGCCCGAGGGGGAAGGGGCGCGCCCCGAGGGGCCTCGGGAGACCCCGCGCGCAGCCATCGAGGAGGCCAGGCTGGGGTGGATCCGCCGGCGGAGGGAGGGAGCGTCGCCGGGGGCGGCGCCCCGAAGGTGCCGGAGACGGAATCGCCGGGGAGGATCCGCCGGAGAGGGGAGGGATCGGCGCCGGGGGCGGCGAATCGAGGGCGCCGGAGATGGATGCGCCGGGGAGGATCCGCCGGAGAGGGGGATCCGCTAGGGGGTATAGAGGGGCCACCGGGGACGATTCCACGGAGGAGGAAGGGAGGAGCAGGAGCAGCGTCAAGGGGGCCACTGCCGGGAGGGGAACGCCGCCGGCGGGGGGAAAGATGCCGGAGAAGCCAGGAGAGACCGGAGAGACGAGATCAGGGGGCGGGGCTCACCGGCTTCGGTCCCCTGGCGGCGCATGGGGCTATCAGAAGAAGCGTTGTCCCCACGCCACCGCGGAGGGGAGGCTGGCACCTCCGAGGGCGGAGGCGTGCCAGTGAGAGGCGGCCGGCTGGACGGAGAGGGGGACCCAGTGCCACCGAAGGGTGGAGGGGTCCTGGAAGACCCAGTATATATATATATATATATATATATATATATATATATATATATATATATATATATACAACAAAAAAAAATATATATATATACAACAAAATTCAGAATTGGGGTCTATGTCATTTCTAAAATCAAATTAAGAGTACCCTAATATTCAGATTTTTGTAACTATTTTCATAGGACCAAGATTTGAATTAATATAATATATTTAGACTCCTAATCCTTTATGGATGGCAAGGAGTACATGTCTTGTTTAACAGTTGTCTAGTGTTCTAGTATTCTAAATATCAGAAATTAATATGCAACATGTATACAACCCAAACATGCTATTCTAACAAGCTTAACATATCCAAAAATACTATCTCCTTTGGATTAATGTGTCTGTATCATGTTCCAGTGCATGAGTCGGTGTCAAGGAAAGAAATATTATGCAATATGTGTTCCAAGTCCTATAAAATTTGTTAAGATGGAAAATCAATTTTGGAACAATATATGAAATTGAAAATGGGAGATGAGGACTTGCCTTGAGTTTGGATATTTTCCTATGATAAATTTCTTCCTAAGCCCAAATCAGAACCTAGGGCACAAATTGGAAATGTGGTTAATCTCAAATCCTAGAAATATTTTGAAAAATTTGAGAGAAAGAGGGATGAGAAATTGGAAGAATAAAGAGGAAGAATAATAAGAAGATGAAGAGGAGGGGGTCGGCCTGTGGCCGACCGACGCCGGCACCCGCAGCAGCAGCCGCAGCAAGGAGTGCGGCAGCAGTAGCCGCAGTGCAACAGCGTTAGCAGCAATTGCAGTAAAAATGGAGGGAAGAAGAGAAGGAGAAGAATAGAAGAAGAAGAAAAGAAGAAGAAGAAGAAGAAGAGTACCTGGATTCTGAACGGGGAGGAGAATGAAATTTTTCATTCTCTAATTTCTACATATAAAGAAGGGTGTAATTGTGAAAAGACCAAATTGCCCCCTTAGGCTTTGTCATGAGGCATGGATGCCATTTGGCACTCTTCCATGCATGCATGCCACATGAGCTTGTCATGTAAAAATGCAAAAATTGATTTTGCATGAGGGGCATTTTGAAAAAGAAAATTGATTTTATTTATTTACACTATTTTTTTTGAAAAATAATATAGTAAAATAATAATTAATTTTTTTTAAAAGGCTGAAAATAATTAAAATTCATAAAATAAAAATAAAAATTAAGGTTATGACACTCTACCCACCTTAATTAAATTTCGTCCTCGAAATTTAAGGAAAAGAGAAGTAGAAAAGGAAGGTGCTAAGTACCTTAATCATCAAAGAGGTAGGGGTACAGTTGTCGCATCTCATCTTCCCTTTCCCAAGTAGATTCTCCCGGTGAGTCCTTGTTCCAAGATACTCGAACCAAAGAGATGGTCTTGTTCTTAAGAATCTTCTGTCTTCGATCCAGGATCTCTACTGGCTTCTGCTCAATGCGGAGAGTTGGGCCAACTGTGATTTCCGAATGATCCAGTATATAACTGGGGTCTGGCACATATCTTCGAAGTTGAGATACATGGAAGACATTATGGACTCCTTCGAGGGAGGGTGGTAGATCTAGTTTGTAAGATACATTTCCAACTTTCTCCAGTATATCAAATGGTCCAATGTATCTTGGACTTAGCTTTCCTCTTGTCCCAAATCTGATAGTTCCCCGAGTTGGTGAAATATTTAAAAATACATGATCACCAGCCTTGAAATCCAAGTTCCTTCGGTGCTTGTCAGCCCACATTTTATGTTGGTCTTGTGCTGCTTGGAGATGACTCCGAATTGCCTTGACCTTGTCTACAGTTTGAGTAACTAGTTCTGGGCCCAAAAGTTGACGTTCTCCTACGTCACTCCAACATATTGGTGACCGACACTTCCTTTCATACAAAGCTTCAAACGGTGCCATTTTAATGCTAGCCTGATAGCTATTATTATAGGAGAACTCTATTAAATGTAAATGGTCATCCCAGGATCCTCCGAAGTCTAAGGTACAAGCTCTCAACATATCTTCGAGGATTTGAATTACCCTTTCTGACTGACCATCTGTTTGTGGATGGTATGTTGTACTGAACTTCAGATGAGTACCGAGACTATCTTGCAGGCTTCTCCAAAATTTAGATGTAAATCGAGTATCTCTGTCTGAAACGATACTCACCGGTACCCCATATTGACTAACAATAGTCTTTATGTACATTGTTGGCACATTTTATTTTGATTATTAATAGCATCTTCGTAGTTTAGTTTTCTGTATTTTCAGATTCAAATATTCTCAGAAGCTATACTACATAAAGTCCTTCCGTTCAAGTGTAACCATCTTTTACATCGAAGACTGAAGCAGTTACCGGCGTTCCTTGCATAAGACGGCGTCCTCCTGCTTAGAGTCTTCGTGTCTGTACAAAGTCTAGGTATATCTGTAAACACCTAAGGACAGATGACAAGTAAAAGAACTAGTCAAAAATCAAATACCTACAGAGCGGCATACCGGTGGCATGCTTCGGCATACCGACGGTATACCGTTTTTGGAGTCCAGAAAGTTGTTGTGATAAATTGTCGGCATACCGGCGGCATGCTTCGGCATACCGGCGGTATACCATTTTTAGTGTCCAGAAAGTTGCTGTGACAAATTGTCGGCATACCGATGGCATGCTCTGGCATACCGGCGGTAAACCGTTTTTAGCGACCCAAAAGTTGCTGTGACAAATTGTCGGCATACCGGCGGTATACCGTTTTTAGCAACCCAAAACTTGCTGTGACAAAACGTCGGTATACCGACGGTATACCGCTGCATACCGACAGTATACCGAGTTTCAAATATTTGGTCTTTGAATTGCTCTGACTAGCATTAATGGCCACATTTAATGCTCTCAAACGGTCATTAATATGACCGTTACTTTTTGACCGGTATACCGACGGTATGCCGCTGCATACCGACGGCATGCCGGTCTGCCTGTATCCAGAGCATTAAATGCCACCCACTCTTGGTTTCTCTATAAAAGAAAGCTCTCTCTCTCTCTTGAGGCTTTCAACCACTCTTGCCATAAATTTTTCAACAACCAAGAGCTCCACCATTAATACTCTTCCAAGCTTTTAATTGTCATCCTCTCCCAAAGTGATAGAGTATTTAAGAGTTGTAAATTTCGATCTTCACGTGTTAGAAGATCAACAAGTTTCTCTTCTCATTTGTTTGAAGTTGGCGAGCCTTCGCAAGAAAACTCGTGTGTTGAAGTTGGCGAGTCTTCGGATCCAAACTCGTGTTGAAGTTGGCGAGTTCTTCGGATCCAAACTCATGTGTACTATTTGATATAATAGTGGATTTAAGCCGGAGAGAGTTCCGGGACTGGATTGCCTCAAGCGAGGATACCAGGATACATCTTGTGTTTGATCTTCCTTCTCTTTACTTTTATTTGTCATATATTGCTTCTGTTGCACTAGTTATTTTTATTATCCTATTCACCCCACCTCTAGGGTTCTACAATTGGTATCAAAGCTTTGTTCTCTTGATTTGGATTTACACCCTTTGAGTGATCCATGGCCTCTAACCCTAGTATCAACACCTTCCACAATGAAGGACACTCCACAAATAGGCCTCCCCTATTTGATGGAACCAACTATAACTACTGGAAGATTAGGATGAGCATTTATCTGAAGTCCATAGATTTTGATTTATGGGAGTGTATGATAAATGGTCTTCCTACTCCTTCCAGAGTTATTGAGGATATTGCTTCTGACACCCTTCGGGACACACTTACTGAAAACACCAAGAAGCTCGCGAGTCGAGATGCTAAGGCAATGAACGCTCTTTATTGTGCTCTCGACAGTAGTGAATTCAACCGAATCTCTACTTGCAAGACTTCCAATGAGATTTGGAAGTTACTTGAAGTCACACACGAGGGTACTTCACAAGTGAAGGAATCCAAGATTAGTAGACTCACGCAAGAATATGAGTCCTTTAAAATAAAGCATGATGAATCTATTACTTGCATGTTTACTCGTTTTGGTGATATTATTAATCCTCTCTCTTCTCTTGGTAAGGAATATCCTGCTCATGAAAAGATCAGAAAAATTCTTAGAGGATTAACGAAAGCTTGGAGTCCTAAAGCTACCGCAATCATTGAGGGGAACGATCTGACGGTCATGAACCTTGAGACCCTCATGGGAAAGCTAATGACTCACAAGCTTGATATGAAGGATCAAGAGGAATCCTCCATACAAGAGAAGGAGAAAGAGAAGACCAAAGAGAAGGAGAAATCTCTTGCTCTCAAAGCTACAAAGTCCTACTCCAAGGATAGCTCCGACGATAATGAGTCGGACGACGATGAAGAAATAGCTCTCACAGCTAAGCACTTCCGAAAGTTCCTTAAATTCAAGAAAGCCAACCGCTTCAGACGGGACAATGAAGAAGATCCGGCGTGCTATCAATGCAGAAGACCCGGACACATCAAGAGGGACTGTCCGATGATAAGAAAAGACTCAAACAAGTACGAGAAGCCTAGTAAGGGAAGCTCGTCCTCCAGAAAATTTGCCAACACAAGCATTTGGTGTGAGAGTGACGCAAGCGACTCCGACAACGACAAAGAGTGCAAACACAACGCCAACGTTTGTCTCATGGCAACCGATGAGGTACTTGATGATCTCTCTCTAAATACTCTTACTTATGATGATTTGGAGAAAGCTATCCTTGAATTGCATGAAGTGCACAAAGGTGTTAGGAATAAATATAAGAAATCTCTAAAAGAGATTGATGCTCTTCAACTAGAAGTAGAAAGACTCTCAAGCATCATTATTGATGTAAAGAGAAAATCCCCTGCCTCTGACACGGATAAAATAGAGTCTTTGCGACTCAAGTTTCAAGAATCTCTTGACACCATCAAGAAAAAGGATGATGAGATTCAATCTATGAGAAGCTCTTATGAATTTGCTATGCACAAAGTTCAAGATGCTAATAGAAGAGAATATGACACTTCTATTAAGTATAATGATCTTCTTCTACAGAGTAAGAAATTAGGTAATAAGAACACCACTCACATGCATGCTCCTAGACACCTCCACACTCATCACAATGCTAGGCATACTTCTTACATGAACACTACACACAAATCCTTCTCTAACACAAGGAAAGGACCTTTTGTTAAGAAAAACACTTCGCATCATGCTTTTTATTATCATCATCATAATACTAATACTAGAGCTCCTCGCACTAGAGATTCACATATGCATGATTCTCATATTTCTTTTTTTAAATCCTCTATGATTTGCAATTACTGTGGCTTGCATGGACATACGACCAATTATTGTCATACAAGGAAACTTGTTGACAAGAAAGTTTTTATGTGGGTTCCTAAGAGTAACACTCAAGGACCCATAAGATCATGGGTACCAAAATATTCATCTTCAACTTATGTTGTAGGTGAAGAGTCCTTCTCATGCTAGAAGTAAGTGGATTCTCGATAGCGGTTGTTCACGGCACATGACCGGGGATGCTTCATTATTTACAACGCTATCGATGAAGAAGGAAGGACACGTCTCTTTTGGTAACAATCTTAAAGGTCACATTATAGGGAATGGTAATATAGGTTCCCTCCTTATCCGTGTATTAAGAATGTGTGTCTTGTTACTAATCTTAAACACAATCTTCTTAGTATTAGTCATCTTACCGATAATGGTTATGATATCAAATTTGTTAAGCTCAAATGCTTCATTACCGATAGATCTAATGGATCTATTGTTTATGAAGGCATTAGAGAAAACAATATCTATGTTTTATATCTTGTTGAAGACACTAACAATAACAGGTGCTTAGTTGCTAAAAACGATAAGAGTTGGCTTTGGCACATGAGGCTTGGACACGCCAACATGGATACCATCTCTCGTCTTGCTACAAAGAAGCTCGTAAGAGGACTCCTAAGTATCCCATTCAAAAAGGATATGGTGTGTGAAGAATGCGAGAAGAGTAAGTTAACTAAGTCTTCTTTCAAATCAATCAACTCTGTGAGTACTTCTAGACCTCTTCAACTTATCCATATGGATCTTTTTTGTCCTAGTAGAGTTGCTAGCCTTGGAGGCAAGCTTTATGCTTTTATTTTAGTTGATGATTTTTCGAGATTCACTTGGGTTATTTTTCTTGCTTACAAAAGTGATACTTTTCGTGAATTTGTTGGCTTTTGTAAACGTGTTCAAAATGAGAAAGGTTTTTCTATTAACAAAATTAGAAGTGATCATGGAGGAGAATTTGATAATGCCGATTTCAAAAGATTTTGTGAAAGAATGGTTTTGGACATGATTTTGCTTGTCCACGAACTCCTCAACAAAATGGTGTTGTGGAGAGAAAGAATAGAACCCTTGGCGATATGGCCCGGGTTATGTTAAACCAATATAAGCTCCCCTAATATTTTTGGGCGGAAGCCGTTAATACGGCATGTCATGTTATAAATACGGTCTTGATTAGACCTATTTCTAAGAAGACTCCTTATGAGCTTTGGTTTGACAAAATTCCCTCTATTGAATATTTTAAAGTTTTGGTTGCAATTGTTTTATTTTGAATACCAAGGATAACCTAGGCAAGTTTGAAGAAAAAGCCTATGAAGGAATATTCCTTGGATACTCTACTCAGAGTAAAGGTTTTTGTGTTTTTAATAAAAGAAGTCTTGTTGTCGAAGAGTCAATCAATGTCTCTTTTAATGAACTCAACCCTTCTACATTCTTCTCTTCCGAGGATATTGATGACATCTCGTTTGGGTTGGAGAACTCCTCTATTGAAGATCGTCCTTCTTCATCTAACAATGAAGTTGTGACTCTATCAAAAGAGTCTCCTCCTCTCGAGCCTCCTCAAAAGGATCTCCCAAAAGAATAGAGATTTGTCACCAATCATCCTAAGGAGCTTATCATTGGGGATCCTTCCTCCAGTATTAGCACTAGATCCGCCACTCGTGATCTTTGTGCAAACGTGGCTTTTATCTCTCAAATAGAGCCTAAAAATATTAATGATGCTTTTCTTGATGAATTTTGGATGATAGCTATGCAAGAGGAGCTAAATCAATTTGAGCGAAGCAAGGTTTGGGAACTTGTCCCAAAACCTAGCAATCATCCCATTATTGGAACAAAATGGGTGTTTCGTAACAAACTTAATGAAGATGGGTTGGTGACTCGTAACAAGGCCCGATTGGTTGCTCAAGGCTATAACCAAGAGGAAGGCATTGACTACGACGAAACCTATGCTCCGGTTGCACGTCTTGAATCCATTCGTATGCTTTGTGCTTTTGCTTGTTTTAATGACTTTAAGCTATTTCAAATGGATGTTAAGAGTGCTTTTCTGAATGGTATTATTAAAGAGAAAGTTTATGTTAAACAACCTCCCGGCTTTGAAGATTTTCAATTTCCCAATCATGTGTTCAAACTCCACAAGGCCCTTTATGGCCTCAAACAAGCTCCCCGTGCTTGGTATGAGCGCCTTAGCTCCATTCTTGTTTCTCACAATTTTTCAAAGGGGAAAGTTGACACAACACTTTTTATTAAATCCCATAATGGCACTCTCTTATTGGTTCAAATTTATGTTGATGATATTATTTTCGGTTCTACTAACAACACACTTTGTGTAGAATTTGCTAAAGTTATGCAGGAAGAATTTGAAATGAGTATGATGGGTGAACTTTCTTTCTTTTTGGGATTACAAATCAAACAAGGACCCAAAGGAACCTTCCAATCAAGCGAAATATACAAAGGACCTCCTCAAGCGTTTCGACCTCGACTCATCCAAATCAATGAGGACTCCTATGGCCACAACGACAAAGCTTGACAATGATGAAGATGGCACATCGGTCGACATTCGTAAATATAGAGGTATGATCGGTAGTTTACTTTATTTAACTGCTAGCCGTCCTGATATCATCTTTAGTGTTTGCTTGTGTGCACGATATCAAGCCAATCCAAAGGAATCACACTTGTGTGCCGTTAAGCGCATTTTTCGTTATCTCAAAGGCACCATTAACATGGGTCTTTGGTATCCGAAATCCTCATCCTTCGAGCTTCACGGCTTTTCGGATGCGGATTTTGCCGGATGAAAGATTGATCGAAAAAGCACTAGTGGCACATGTCAATTCCTCGGAAAGTCTTTGGTATAGTGGTTTAGTAAGAAATAAAATTTTGTTGCTCTTTCAACCACTGAGGCCGAGTATATTACGGCTGGTTGCTGTTGTGCACAAATTCTTTGGATGTCACAAACACTTTTAGATTATAGCATTTCTCATTCTTGCACCCTTATTAAATGTGATAACACTAGCTCAATCAATCTCACGAAAAACTCGATTTGTCACTCACGTACGAAACACATTGAAATTAGACACCATTTTCTTCGTGACCATCAATAGAAGGGAGATATTCGTCTTGAATTTATTGATACTACCTATCAGTTAGCCGATATTTTCACCAAACCGCTCCCGGAAGATCGCTTCACCTTCCTTTGCCGAGAATTAGGCATTTTATCCTTTGATCCATAATCCCTTTCGGCCGGCACACCGACGGTATACAGCGGTATACTGGCGGCATGCCGTTTTTTGATTCAGAATTAGGTTCTGTCTCGAAACTCGGCATACCGTCGGTATACGTCGGCATACCGACGGCATGCCGGATCGAGGCGGACAGGATTTCAAATCCAGATCTGGGCCCACCTTTATTCCTTTCTCCCTTTATTCTTCTCTACCCTCATTTAATTTTTTCTCATCCATCACATCCCTATTAATTACCCTCAAATCTTTCCCATTCATAACTTTCCATCTCATTTATTACCCATCCTTTCCCATCCCCCATTACTCCTCTTTTTACTCCACATTCATCATTTCCAACCCACTAACCCTTCCTATCCCCCCATTACTTCCCTCTACAACCGTTCCCAACCCACCCTCCCATTTCAAACTCCATCCTTTCATCTCCCTCCTTCTCTATTAAAACCCTCTTTCTTCTATCTCTTCTCCCTACTCTTCTCTCATCCTCACATAAACCCTAACCTTCCTCCATGGCCAATCCGAAGCATCCCCGCTCCTCCTCCACCTTCTTCAACCCTTTCATCCCGGTGGTTCTTCCTCACGGGTATGACCAGCGGGTCTTCACCTCATCCTTGGCGGCGGAGATGTGGTTCCAACACTTCGTTCATCACAATGTCTTCAAGGGGCGAGCGATAAATTGGAATCTCTTCCCCGGCCATGTCTCTCTGTTTGACGAGGCCGGACTCTCTTGGCTCCTTCGACGTCAGATTCCCGTCTATCCCGCCGCCGTCCGTCTATTCTACTTCAACTTGGTCCCGGACGACGAGGCCATACAATCAATGGTCAACGATCGCCATTTTCGTCTCACGTCTCGGGATATCGGCAACATCCTCGGCATCCCTGACAGAGGCGAAGCTTTACCGTCTTTTGCCGCTCTTCACTCTTCGGCGACGTCCCCCTTCGACGAGTTCTGTCACATCATCTGCAAGGGCCCCAACCCTCCTGCTATCCCGGCCCTTTCCGCACAGCTGGAGCCGTTTTACTACGAGCTCCATAGGATTGTGTGTCACACACTCTTTCCTAAGGGCGGGAACTACGACGCCATTACCGGCGATGCCTTGGTGTGCATGTATTACCTTTATGCAAGGAAGTCCTTCTCCTTCCCGAAGACTCTCCTTCTTCTCTTCAGGCGTGTCTTGTCAGCGAAAAAGCAGAACCTTTACTACGGCTCCCTCATTACTCTCTTTCTGGAAGCCAAGCAAGTTGATCTCTCCCTCTGCTCCTCAGATGGCGTCCCTTCCTATCTCGCTGTTTCCTACTACTCTAGTGGTGCTTCCACTTCGCGTGCCACGTCTTCCCAAGAGCCACCGGCTTCTACTCCTGCTGCTCTCACATCTACTCCTCCTGCCTCCGGCCGATATATGTCGCTGACTCAGCAGCACTTCGACATACGGATGGCCCAGGCAGAGGAACAGATGAGGGCTCATACTCGTGGCCTTGGCAATCTGATTCAAGCCCGCTTTCATGATCAAGCATATTTTATCCAGCGTACTATTCAGGACAGGGACATGTATCTGGATCTCAATCTTCAAGATCCAATGTACCAGGCTTCGCGCTTCTCCGATCCCAATGCCTATGGGTTCATGTACCCGGACGGCATTGATCCTTACGGTGCCTTTCAACAATCTCAGGATGGTGGGGACGATCCGGCGGACGATTAGGGGTGGCTTCCCTTTGGATGATGGTCTCGAATAATGCATATTTTAGTTATGTGTGTTTGTTTTTATGTTCTGTCTATTGCGGTCCTTCGGGGACCTTTGTGTGGTTGGTTCTAGTACTTTGCAGTCCTTCGGGGACTTGGTTTATGTCTGTCTGTTGTTATCAAACTCTCGTGGGAAGAGTCTTTTTAATTGTCTTTTGTAGTATGACCATCAGGCATGTATTAAGCTTTCACTTCCATATATAAATACATGCTTTTTATTCTATGCTCTTGTTCTTATTTTTGTTATTTTTTAATTTGTTTTCCCATTTTTGACTAAATGACAAAGGGGGAGAAAACGTATTGAGGGGGAGTTGTCTTCCTACGGGGGAGTTACTCCCTGAAGATGCTATCTCTCTATTTTGTCAATTATCAAAATGGGGGAGATTGTTGGCACATTTTATTTTGATTATTAATAGCATCTTCGTAGTTTAGTTTTCTATATTTTCAGATTCAAATATTCTCAGAAGCTATACTACATAAAGTCCTTCCGTTCAAGTACAACCATCTTTTACATCGAAGACTGAAGCAGTTACCGGCGTTCCTTGCATAAGACGGCGTCCTCCTGCTTAGAGTCTTCGTGTCTGTACAAAGTCTAGGTATATCTGTAAACACCTAAGGACGGATGACAAGTAAAAGAACTAGTCAAAAATCAAATACCTACAGAGCGGCATACCGGCGGCATGCTTCGGCATACCGGCGGTATACCGTTTTTGGAGTCCAGAAAGTTGCTGTGACAAATTATCGGCATACCGGCGGTATACCATTTTTAGTGTCCAGAAAGTTGCTGTGACAAATTGTCGACATACCGACGGCATGCTCCGGCATACCGGCGGTATACCGTTTTTAGCGACCCAAAAGTTGCTGTGACAAATTGTCGGCATACCGATGGCATGCTCCGGCATACCGGCGGTATACCGTTTTTAGCAACCCAAAACTTGCTGTGACAAAACGTCGGTATACCGACGGTATGCCGCTGCATACCGACGGTATATCGAGTTTCAAATATTTGGTCTTTGAATTGCTCTGACTAGCATTAATGGCCGCATTTAATGCTCTCAAACGGTCATTAATATGACCGTTACTTTTTGACCGGTATACCGACGGTATACCGCTGCATACCGACGGCATGCCGGTCTGCCTGTATCTAGAGCATTAAATGCCACCCACTCTTGGTTTCTCTATAAAAGAAAGCTCTCTCTCTCTCTTAAGGCTTTCAACCACTCTTGCCATAAATTTTCCAACAACCAAGAGCTCCACCATAATACTCTTCCAAGCTTTTAATTGTCATCCTCTCCCAAAGTGATAGAGTATTTAAGAGTTGTAAATTTTGATCTTCACGTGTTAGAAGATCAACAAGTTTCTCTTCTCATTTGTTTGAAGTTGGCGAGCCTTCGCAAGAAAACTCGTGTGTGAAGTTGGCGAGTCTTCGGATCCAAACTCGTGTTGAAGTTGGCGAGTTCTTCGGATCCAAACTCGTGTGTACTATTTGATATAATATTAGATTTAAGCCGGAGAGAGTTCCGGGACTGGATTGCCTCAAGCGAGGATACCAGGATATATCTTGTGTTTGATCTTCCTTCTCTTTACTTTTATTTGTCATATATTGCTTCTGTTGCACTAGTTATTTTTATTACCCTATTCACCCCCCTTAGGGTTCTACATACATGTCAGCCAATAGCTCAGTAGGTTGACCGACCCGGAATGGTAGAAATCTTGCTGACTTTGTAAGCCTTTCTACCATTACCCAGATGGCATTATTACCCTTTCTGGTCTTTGGGAGTCCGGATACAAAATCTATTATAATATGTTCCCATTTCCATTCAGGTACAGGCAAGGGTTGCAAAAGTCCGGCAGTCCGTTGATGTCCGGCCTTTACTTGTTAACATACCAAGCATTTTGACACAAATTTGGCTATCTCTTGTTTCATTCCATCCCACCAAAATTTTTGCTTCAGATCTTTATACATCTTCGTACTCCCAGGATGAATGGAGTATTGTGAGCTATGTGCTTCCGACATTATCTCTGTCCTGAGTTCTCCATATGGCACACATAATCGGTTTCCAAACCTCAAAGATCCATCGGAATGTTTAATCAATCATGTTTGTGTTCCAGCCTCAGTCTTGCTCCATAATCCTTGTAATTTCATATCATCCTTTTGTGCCTCTATGATTCTTTCTATTAGGGGTGATTGTATCTGTAAGTTTTCCCACATTCCATCTGTCACTGGACCTATTACTTCAATCCCCATCTTTCTCAAATCTTCCAGTATTTCTTTAGATGTATTCATAAAGAAAGCCGATGGTCTTCTACTTAAGGCATCGGCCACTTTGTTATCCTTTCCCGGATGATATTCCAACTCCATGTCAAAGTCCTTAAGTAACTCTAACCACCTTCGTTGCCTCATGTTCAACTCCTTTTGAGTAAATACATATTTTAAACTTTTATGATCTGTATATATCTTGACTTGTTCACCATATAGGTAGTGTCTCTATAACTTTAATGCAAAAACCACAGCTGCCAATTCCAGATCATGAGTTGGGTAATTTCTTTCATGTGTCTTCAGTTGACGAGAAGCATAAGCAATAACTCTTCCATGTTGCATTAATACACAACCTAATCCTTTTCCTGAGGCATCACTATAAATCTCATACCCTCCTGATCCAGATGGTAGAGCCAGTACTGGAGCCGTGATAAGTCTTTCCTTCAGTTCCTCAAAAGCAGCTTGACACTTATCAGTCCAATTAAATTTTTTATCTTTTCGGGTTAATCGAGTAAGTGGCTCCGCAATTCTTGAGAAATTGTCTACAAATCTTCTATAATATCCGGCTAGACCAAGCTTCGGATTTCTGCTACATTCTTAGGAGTAGGCCAAGTTTTGACAGCTTCTATTTTCTTGGGATCTACCGATATCCTTTCTCCACTCACTATATGACCCAGGAAGGAAATTTTGTCCAACCAGAATTCACATTTGCTTAATTTTCCATACAACTTTTCTTGCCGTAAGGTTTGGAGTACTATTCTTAAATGTTCTTCATGTTCTTTTTTTATTCCTCGAGTAAATCAATATATCATCAATAAACACAATCATAAATTTATCCAAGTATTGATAAAATATTCTGTTCATCAGATCCATAAATATGGCAAGAGCATTTGTTAACCCGAATGGCATAACTAAAAATTCGTAATGCCCATAGCGAGTTCTAAATGCTGTCTTCTGAACATCTTCCTTTTTCACCTTTACTTGATGATACCCCGATCTTAAATCAATCTTCGAAAATACTTTTGCTTCTCCTAGTTGGTCAAATAATTCATCAATTCTTGGCAAGGGGTATTTGTTTTTGATGGTTACTTCATTTAATGCCCTATAGTCAATGACTAATCGTAGGGTTCCATCCTTTTTCTTCACAAATAAAACTGGCACACCCCAGGGTGAGGCACTTGGTTGAATAAATCCCTTGGACAATAACTCCTTGATCTGCTTATTCAGCTATGCTAATTCTTCTTTGTTCATTGGATAAATTTTTATGGCTATAGGAGCTGCTCCGGGTATCAAATTAATGGAAAATTCTACTGCCCTATCTGGCGGTAATCCGGGCAATTTTTATAGAAATACATCTTTGAATTCTTCTACAACCCTTGGAAATTGTTCTTCCTCCAATTCTTGGAATCTTCCTCGAATTGGTAATTCAAGCCTTTCCAATTCTCTAGCATCAAATTTTTTTTGATTTCGGTTAAATTCATATGTCTTCTTATTGGGAAGTTGAAATGAAATCGTACCTTGGCCACAGTCTATATTGGCTGATGTTTTCGTCAACCAGTCCATCCCCAATACCACATCATAGTTATTCATTGAAAAAACTAATAATCTTACCCGAAATGCTCCCCCGCCTAGTTTAACTTGACATGCTTTACAGACATGATTAACCTTTACTACTCTATTACCCGTGAGAATGTTCAGCTTCTTAATCAAGGGTTGTGATTTAATTTTCCGTTGTGATAAAAAGTTAGCATATATGAAAGAGTGTGTGGCTCCTGAATCAAATAAAACTGATGCGGGATACGATGAAACTAGTATAGTATATGTCACTACTTCACCCGCGATTTCGGCCTCTTCTGAATCCATCATGAAGGCTTGACCATGTTTTTTCTTCTTATTCCCCAAGTGTGGCTGCTTTGCCTTTTGAGCCTGTTGGAACTGATGTGCCTATGGAGCCAACAGGGCCTATGCTGGTATCTGGATGGTACAATTGCTCGAGGATTCGTCGTTGCTTGGTTCATAGGTCTGGGACCATTCCCTTGTAGCATTGGCCTTGGACCATGCTGAGGATTCTGCGGTCCGGATTTGTTCATAGCACACTGGTAGGCCTGGTGCCCTGAAAGTCCACACTTCAAACACAGACCATTGAGTAGTCTACAGTTGTTCTTGATGTGTCCTATTTTTCCACAGAAATTGCAAGTGGTTACTTCCCTTGCCTGTCCCGTTTGAGTTCGCTTAGGAGGTCCTTGCCATGGATTCTTCTGGGATGAAGATCCTGTATTCCATGATCTCTTTGAACCTCCCGACCTTTGAGCTTGTCTTTCCTTCAACATCCTTTCTTGATCTCGGACGGCCTCAGTTATCTCCGAGTAGGTCCTGCATCGATATGGTGCTACCTTGTGCTTCAGTTCAGGATTTAGTCCTTCTTGGAAGAGGCCCACTTTCGCTTCCTCAGTTGTCCCAATATAAGATGCGAACTTACTCAATCTGGTGAATTCTGCGGCATATCCATCCACAGTTAAATGTCCTTGCTTTAATTGGATGAACCTTCGCTCTAGCTCCAGTCTTGCTGATCTTGGAAAGAATCGTTCTTCAAATTTTCTTTTGAATTCTTCCCAAGAAACTACCTCATTAGATTCCTCAGGATGTTCTGCGCTCCACCAGCTATCTGCAACATCCAAAAGTTGGATCCGGATGACTGCTACCATATCTTCGGGACTGATATTTGTTGCCTTCATTAGTCCCTTTGTGGTCCTCATCCACTGCCTAGCTTCCATAGGACTTTCGGTCCTACAAAACTTGGGTGGATCCAGATCCTTATAGTCAGCCACCGACTTCTTCTTAGGTTTAGATGGAGTCCGTAGCTGTTCTATTAGTGCAGCCGTCGTAACTTGTGCTGCATTAGCCTGCTGGCTATGACTTTCTAGAATCTGTCGTAGCAATTGACATACATCAAGGGTGCTCTGTTCAGCTTGGATGGCAGGAGTAGATGAAGAAGGATTATTTAAATTGTCCATCCCTTGAACAATTCAAAGATGGAAATTTTCAGGAACTGGTTTTGTATTCCATGATAAAGTAGCTTTATTAAAATTTGATTTGAGACATACAAGATATCAAAGTATCTTATATCTTAGAGATACAAGAAATTCAATATCAAAGAACACGGGTATTTTCCAAAAGAGTAAGAAACAGCATATTCATTTACTATTTATCAAAATGGTACAACAATGTGTTAGCTTTACTAGATATTTACATATACATACTACCCATATAGATATCCCTCCTACTCTTGGCCTCTATATACATCTGTTGTTTTTACAAAATGGGGTACAACAGACAAAACATGTCTTTCTATTTACAAAACATAGGGCTACATTGCTCTTGGTCTATATAGAAGAGCTCCCAGCACACAAACGCACACGTTCCCTTTGGAGGATAGTAGCTTCTGGAAAATGCTCTTCCCAATCATCATAAGTCCCTTCGTAACCTTCTACCTTGGGGTACAAATATATATAGTTTGGATCTCGAACATAGATATAGTGGATCTCCTTCACATGGTATACCTCAGCCCCGTCCTCTACGTCTCTTGTAATAGGTCGCTGAATACCATACTTTATCTCATATAATGGTATGTTATACCAATCTGGTAGATTCCATCGCTCCCTTACTGTTTGCTGATACACATAAAGAGTGTAATCACTTCCGTCCCACAGCAAATTTGGTTGGAACAGATCCATAACCTATATGCATCATAATCCTCAAATGAAAATTAATAATAATAAATGCCAACGAATGTCTATAAAATCCCTGAAAATAACAAATAAAAATAAAATAATGTTAAATTTTTAAAGTCTACTTTTAACCAAGTGATATTGCAAAGTACCCCCTTTTTATATATACAACATATATACATATACACGATCACATTCTTCCTTCAAGTCCTTATATACATCTGCTGTTTTACAAAAAGAGGTATACAGCAGACAAAAACTATATTACATATTCACACTTCTTCCCCCTAAACATGTATCATATCAGCATTTCCTTCTTCCCGATAACAGTTGCTTCTAGATGAAATTCCAGCCATTCCTCGAAAGTTCCATTGTAGTCATTTACACCTGGATCTTCATATGATTGTATTTTGATAAGCACAAAGTAATTCATCTTATTGAAAAACTTCACATTTTCATCAGCGATCTCTGATATCACGGGATATTTGAGCTCATAGTGTACTCCATATACCCTTATCATCTGTTTAGGTGCAAGTCGCCATTTCCTTTTTGTAAATCGGTAATAACCATCTAGACTGTGAATGCTATTCCCCAACCTAGCACAAGGCAGGAAGCGAGGCATGATCTACACCCACGAAACTCTAAATTATTACCCTCCAACAAGTACCTGAAAATAAAATATAATAGATAGGTCAGATAGCATAAGAAATACAAAATCTAAGCAGTGTCATTAGTACTTCCTAAACGCTTCGGTACTACCTATCCTTAGAAAATTTCAAAAAAATCTCTAGGGTGTAATTGAAATCAAGGTTTTAAACTTACTTTAATTATAACTTATATAATTTCCTAATTCTCTTTAACCTATTCACTTATCCTAGCTTTTCCATTCTGTGCGGTCCTGCATGGGGGCACCACTTGAAGACGTGTCACGTCCCATTTCTCAAATTGTAGTAAATTGGGCAGGCAACAACATCTCCAGGCTACGTACCCTACGAGTACTTTCGTACCCGTATTGCGATTGTCGCCTGTAAAGGGCTAGAATGGAAAAGTACAAGTACAACTACTACATTTAATTGCATCAATTATAGCTATTATACAATAATTGTTTTTCTAAAGATACCATATATACAAGTTTCATACTACAAAACAATAATTTACATATGCAGGTTACAAAACGGTGTTGGTCATCTATCGTGATTCCTTGGATAGCCTACTCCTCGCCATTGTCCTCGTCATAAAGTGGAAGCATGTCAGCAGGCTCGTCGTCTTCTTCTAGTGAACAAATACTAGGTCGTTTAGAAACGACAAGCAAGTCCTCGATTAAAGGCGATAATAAGTAAAACAAAATTTTTTAGAAGATTTTAGGAAATTCAAGTAAATGACTAATACCCACCTTGTGAAACAAATGAAAGTATTAGATACTTATAAATCGATAATTTATCATACTAGACAGGACTTTATGCCTCATGATTATGGACTTTTGTAGAGAACACATGTGGATCACGATCACCCTCTATTTTCCCGACAATAATTCCATTTACCCGGGACCAGGTGGTGTCTGTATTGGGTACGGCGCCTTAGATTCTGACCCCTCCACATCTTATGGAAAACTTGTATGCATTAACTTTTTAAATTTCGTTTTATTTTCAGAATTTACTGGACTGTTCTCTGTTGGTGAGCTAGGCCTCACCCCCCGACATCGTAAGGCCCTACAGATGCAGGACTATTGATCAGCTTTTACTGGTGTAATTATATTGCAGGGATTTCGATGGTTGTGATCCAGTTGTTCTGTCCCACCCCATGATGTAACTATAAGTATAGACAAGGTCTATTAACTCTCAAGTCTAATATTATCCTCAAACTTGGTTACCGTCCCGTATATAAGGACAATACGCCATACGGTAAACTCTTGTTGGAGGAAGTATTTATCCAACCTATTACCATCCGTGTGTTAGAACGACACATTATATGGTAAGTCGTTGGCAAGAAACGCTCCTTAACTTATCTTACCATCTCGTGTATCAAGATAACACGCCATATGGTAGGATCAATTGAACTAGGAACTAGATAAAATCTTAGATTTCTTGTTTTAGGGCAAACTCCCGAAATTTGACTAATGTTTCTAAATTTGACTAACTCTCGAAATTATTAAAAATTTCGGCAGAGTCTCCTTTGTATTTATCGATTCTGAAATTTTCACAATCGACAAAATATAACAAAATATAGAAATCGGATACGCCGACCCCTTCGGTGGAGCAACTCTCAACACCGGACCACGCATTTAATATCCGAGTACGCCGACCCCTTCGGTGGAGCAACTCTCAACACCGGACCACGCATTTATAATATATAGTCAAATTTAAAGCTTTCTTACCTTAGCAAGCAAGCAAGCAATTTATTATTATTGGTTGCCACAATTTTGATTCTTCTAAAAGCTATCCAAATTCAAGAAAACAAGATTATTAGTAACATAATGATACCAAAGTCTCACTTTCCGAATGTCACTAAATAATTTGATTGCTTTGCAATATTGGCTTGATAATAACTACATATATAATTAAATCTAGCGGTTCTATTCAACTCATACTTGATAAAGGTATGAAGGAAGTTTAAACTTGAAGATTTATGAATGTAATGTTACCTTAGCATATAGGTACCTATAAACATCCATTTTTAACTAAATAATCAAACCAAATATGTGAAATAGGTATATTTTTAATTGTGGACAGAATTGACGTAACATGTAAAAATGGGAATATAACTTATTTACAAATCTTATTCAAGAAGAAATATAGGAAATATATATATCTATTGTTTGAGTGTATAGTCTTTATTTATGCCTAGACTTACATTTGTCCATGATTTAAATATATGGACAAGAATTTGTATCTTCCTATTGTGTCAAAATGTATATATATATATATATATATATATATATATATATATATATATATATATATATATATATATATATCATGAATGTCACAACTGAGAAGGAGGAAGAGATAATGATTAAATCCGAATCTATTCATATCGACCGGGAAATTCAGTGATAACAAGAGCCTTTCTTTCTATCAGAAAAAACCAAAGCCTTTCAGTTACAGATATGTAAAAATGGAGGCTGGCAACTAACTGAGAAGGAGACTGCCATGGGCAGATTACTTTCACATTTGAATTATTCATATCGGAAAATTCAGTGATAACACGAGCCTTTCTATCAGAAAAACCAAAGCCTTTCAGTTACAGATATGTAAAAATGGAGGCTGGCAACGTTCAACAGAACTAATTGAACCAATCAGAAAGACTCAATTGCCCTCAATGGTCGACTGTCTCACAGCTGCTCACTGCAATTGAATTATTGTAGCATTCCAGTTCCTTCTTATAAGCAGCCATGGCTGGAGCTGCTAACTCCTTCCAAATCTCCTTCTCTGCCTCATTTAATTCCTACACCAGCAGGAAACATATGTTTAGAACTATATCAGAAGATAAAAGAACAGTACCTGTCATGAATAATACAATACCTTCCATTTCACGGAAATCATAGCATTAATCGTAGAGTTTCCAATCTCAGGCCGTTCCTGTGACAGTTCTTTCCTAGTTTCCTTGCTGAAATTTGCATCAAGAGTCTCCTCAGTTTGCTTTATGGTAACATATATAACAAGATAGGAAGAACTATTTTTCAGTGTCAAAACCTGAAGATAAGGAAAGCCGAGGCTGGCTTCTTTGGCTTGTTTGGATGTGAATTCTCTTTCTTCTTCTTCTGTCGATTTTCTTTTGTTTTCTGTTGCCAATGTGAGGTATACAGATGATTGCATTAGTAAAGTTCGCTACGGGGGCAAATGCAAGAATTACAGATGAAAACAATAAGAGCAAACCTTGATGATATTCTCAGTTTTCTCTTTCTTCTTGAGCAACTGAAGACCTTCTTGTTTCATAATTTTCCTCTGTTCCTCCTCTTCCCTCTCTATGTTGGAAGCATCCTGTTACCCCAAATTTATGTCACTTAGGTTACATATAGGAACTTTAGTGTGATTTAGTGCATGAAGTGTCGGTGTCGGGGATACATGTTTCAACAAAGGACATAGCACGGATTGTATTCTCACCTCGAGCTTCTTCTGGTTGTAAAGCTCTATTTGTCTATTGTACTCTTCCATCCGTTTCTTTGCCATCTGTGTTGAAAGCATGCAGTTACAATTTTGTGCTGGCTTCTTTTTCTTTCAAGTAAATGGAAAATTGTTAATATGTACCTCTTCATAAGGTGCTTTCTTTTCCTGTGTCATGTTCTTCCACTCTTCACCAGCTATCTTAGAAATCTGTAGAGACATCGTTGAATATGATCGATATCAGAATCTAGTTACATGTAACAACACTACATCCACTTGTAAAGATAAGAGTAGTATTATCGAACGTACCTCAACCATACTCTTGGCTTCTTCATGCAACGCTGCACGACGGTCGCTTGCGTACATGAAGAATGCCGACACAGGCTTCTTGGGTTTCAAAGGATCCTTCTCCTTCTTCACCTTCTTGCCCTCTTTGCCGGCTTCCTCCTTAAATAGGAGGTACTGTTCTAGCAACGCCATTGCGGTCTTTTGCATCTGTTCATCCTCCATGAGCTTCATGGCCTCATTCTCGCGCTTCTCTTTACTGACGATCTGCAAGTAGGCTTCCTTCTCTTGCTGGTACTTCTCCTCGTACGGCTTCTTCTCTTCAGCACTCAGGCCCTTCCATCTGGCCCCTAGGAGGTTGGAGGTCTCTTTGAAATCGGCATTTGGGTTCCCTTTCTTCATCTAAAGGACGAAATTGTTTCCGTAAATATCTTGGATGTGACTGTAACAATTTTCATGGATTATTGATCTCAATTACCTCATTCCACTGATCTTTGCACCATAAAATGTAAGGTGTGGACGGCTTCTTCGTCTTCTTCTCCGTACAGTCTTTCTTCTTCTTCTTCTCGTTCTTTTCTTTCTCTTTCTCCCTCAGAGACTTAATAAGAGGAAAATTCTGCAATACCACATGACAGGACACAGGACACCATACAGACACGACATTGATTTTAAGCATGTTCACATCTAATCATGAATTACATATATAAAAGAAAAAAAGAATTGCAAAATTTAAGAAAGAAGAGTACCATTGTGGGTTTGAATTCCTTGAGCTTCTGGAGCTTCTTGATCTCCTTCTGGAGCTTCTCTTGCTCCTTGCATCTCTTCTCCAGCTCCTCCTCCTTGACCCTTATCATCTCGTCGCGCTGCTTCAGGAGCTCCTCGGTCTTCTCCTTCTCGACCCGGAGCTTCTCGAGCCGCCTCTGGACGTCCTTCAGCTCGTCGGCGAGAGACTTCTCGGTGGCAATGATGGCGGCCTTTGGCTTGGAGATATCCTTCTTGATGGGCTTGTCATTTGGGGAGACGAGCAAGGAGAGGCCGTCGACTCGGTTCTCCTTCCCGGCAGAGGCGTTGACCTCGCTCGCAGAGAGGGCCTTGAGGGCCTTTCGGCTCTTTCCCTTCTTGGTAACTTCTGCCATTGCTTCTGTCTGGATATAGAGAGAGATGTATATAAGTGATTATAAGTGATGTCGGGGTTGGAGAAGAATGTTATGGGAGTTTATAATTTATATAAAGAGAAAGAAGACCAAGAATGTGACATGGGGGAAGGGAGAGATGAACTAACGGTAAAAAATTTCAAATTTCAAACGGATTTGACAACCAACTGGATGGTTTGGATGCTTTTGACTGTTGGAAGTATGCGCTGACAGAATTGCCCTTGCTCAATTACTTCTGCTGGGTCAGCTGCAAAAGCTTTCGCACAATAATAACTAGGGTGGCATACGCTTCCGAGGCCAGCGGTTCTGATCCGGTCCGAACTGTAAAATATTCAAATAAATCAGTTCCTAAAATTTAGAATTTAAACGGGACGACGGGACGGAACGAGTCCTATTTTTAAAATAAACGGAACCCCGGACCGACCTGTTTATAGGGGTATGTATTTTTTAATCAATTTTGGAATTTTTTGCTATTATAGTTAATAGATAATAGTACATGTTATTGTTTAGTAAACAAATTCTAGAAATTTGGGAAGACATAAGACTTGTTTTGTTCTTATAGATAATAGAACATATGCAAATGTTAAACTTTTTTTGGACCCGTTTGGACCTGCGGGTTGGCCTGGTTCGGAACCGTTTCAAACGGGTCGAGCCCGTTTCGGTTCCAATTTTTTTGGACCTGTCCCGTCCCACCCCGTCAATTAACGGGTCCGGTCCGAGTCCATAAAATTTGGGTCCGGACCGACCCGTACCCACCCCTATTAATACCCTAGGCTTTGGTTCCCCAAAACAAGAAAAAATTATAATTTTTTGGTCTCTTTTTTTTCTTAGAAAAATTGTAATCTAAATCAATTTTTTTTTTTCTGTATTTGAAAGTTCGTGCAAAATTGAATGAGAAATTGAATTTGAATTTTTGTGGTGGAAAGTAAATCTTGGGGTGGGTGGGGAACAATTTTTTCTCCTATTTTTTTCCTATGGGAATTATTTTTTTATTCCTCTTGAAATCATTTTACTTTCCAATTCATTACTTTTAGGAAACATTTGGATGAACGTTTTGTATTGCCAAGAATAAACTTTCCATTCCTTTTTCATGGGAAATAAATTTAACATTCCTATATCCATGTTTGGTTAGGTTGAGAATATGTAGTTCGAAAAATTCAATTTTTTTCATTCACATGTTTGGTTCAGACAAAAATAATAATCTTAATTTGTTTAATTTTTCACTAGTGACGGGGTCGTCGCACAGAAGTTCCGAAGCAGAAACATTGAATAAGCCAGCGGAAAGTTAGAACCAAAACACAAGTCAACAAAATAGGCTCTTTATTGATATTGAACAAGGATTACAAAAGTGGCACGAGGCCATGATTACAATCACTCAGTCTCACTCTTCTCTTAAGTTACAAGTCACTCTGATCTCTCTCATTTCTCAATACAAAGCTTGACGAGCCAGCGGATGCTTCAGAAGGCGATGTCCATACATTATGTCCCGTATAAGTCCAGACTCTATGCGTTCGTCTCGCCTCGAAATGCCAAGGAACTCCGTGCCTCGACGCGCCAACGAGATCTACCTATGCCTACGCATGGAAACTATGTGGGTGTCAAGTACTCAACTGTACTGGTGGTGTGAGCTCCTCGCCCACCCATACCAAAAACCAACACATTCATTCAATTTGTGCAACATAAGCCCTTTATGATTGTCTTTCTATTCTCATTCAAATCCATCCGAACGAATTGCGTTGCGATCCTTGGGAGGAGAGGAACTTGCTGGAGACTTGCTAGCAAGGAATCAGAGGATTTGGACGGGAGGAAATCGGCGTCGACGCGTTTGGAGGATCGTTTCATTGAGATATTGACTCTCATTAGGTAAACCCCTCTAAATACCTGTAAATTTTAATTTTTTTTGTAGATGCATCCATCTAGGTACCTCGGACCAGTACATGTAGTTTGGTAGGATTTCGTATCTGTTTGATAGGTGTATCAGACACGTTTCGGTGTATTGGAACACGTGTTCGACGAAATGCCTCTTAGAATCGAAAGTTCGTATTTTTTTATTCCGTTTTTACGAATTTGTTGCTGTGTATATTTGAAACAACTTTCGTGAAGACGGATCTCGATTTGACACGTTTTTTATGTCCAAATCGGACACGGACACGCGTGTACGGGACCCCCGTGCGTGTCCTGTTGTTCGAGTGTCATAAATCGACGCACAGGACACGGTTTTGCGTGAAATTTTATGGACACGTGGGGGCAACCTCTGCCCATGTGATTGTAAAATTTCACGATGTTTCGTGGAGCGTGCGCAAAGAAATCGAAGCCGCACTGGTTCAGCTGAACCGTACACACGTGCAAAAAATGCCAGTGACACGGCCTTCGTTCATGGACACGATGCGACGAGGAGACGAAACAGGACCATAGACACATAGCCCTAGACCTAGGCTAGCCGTAGAATCGACCACGTGGAACGACGTGGCTCGTGTCGCGAGCTACGGACGTCGACACGCGCCTACGAGGCCGCACGCGCGCGTGCTTTCAGCCCGTGCACTGTCCTGTAGTCTGAGTGTCATAAGTCAATGCACATGACACGATTTTGCATGAAATTTTAAGGACACTTGAGGACAACCTCTGCCCACATGCTCGTGAAATTTTACGAGATTTCGTTGAGTATGCACGAAGTTATCACATCTGCACTGATTCGGTTGATACCGTGCATGCGCGAACAGCCGTCCCCGATACGCGTCTCGTGCGATGCGTGGACACCATGTGGACGCATGTCAGTGTAGTGTACACCTAGACCTAGACCCGCCTAGCTACGTGCACGAGCATGAGGCTCCTCGTGTTGCATGTGGCATTCTATCGAGCGCGACGCACGTGCACGAGCACTTGTCAATACACGCGTGTACGGACTTTTCTGATACGCACTTCATGGACACGATACAGACACAGGTTCGACCCTGTGAGTACCGAGCATGTCACACACGTGTATACCTTCGTGTTTGCCAAGTTTCACGAATTCTAGTTGCGTATTGTGGTTTTTGGGTATCGAGTTGGAATTGTGTTTTCGGTTGAGTTGTTTTTGAATTGATTTTTGATTGAGATGGAAGTTTTTGAGTTTTAACTCAGATTCTGAGTTTTGAGTTAGGTTTAATTTAGATTCTGAATGAGTTTACATTCATCTATATATAATCTATATGTTATATATATTTTCCTCTTTGTGTGTGTATATATATATATATATATATATATATATATATATATATATATATATATATATATATATATATATATATATATTTTGTGTGTATATATATATATATATATATATATATATATATATATATATATATATATATATTTTGTGTGTATATATATATATATATATATATATATATATATATATATATATATATATATATATATATATATATATATATATATATATATATATATATATATATATATATATATAAAAATAAATAAATAAAAAATATATATATATGTATATATATATATATTGATAGCATATAAATATAGGCCTATATATGTATTTGGTTCAGATTTTGAGTTTAGGTCTAAATTGAGTTGTATCTCAGTTTTCCAGAGATGGAACATAGGGTGGGTTTACATGTTACTTGGGGTTGGAATTGGGTTTGTGATAGTTGTATATATAGTTCTATACATAAATAGTTGTATATATTAGAGTATATATATAGTGTAGATATATAATTTATGTTAAAGTTGTTCTCGGGTTTTAGCCCTATACCAGCAGCCCAACCAGCCACAGTAGCCTTCACACAACACACACACACACTCTCATCCCCCTTTCCATTATATACCTATGTAATGGTGTATGTATATATATATATATATATATATATATATATATATATATATATATATATATATATATATATATATATATATATATATATATATATATATATATATGTGTGTGTGTGTGTGTGCGTGTGTGTGTGTGTGTGATTTTGCTATTAGATGTAGCCTATGGATTAGTGAGTTAGTTTAGAAATGACCAAATAAGCCTAACTTGGCAAAGTTGACTAGCAAGTTGACCAAGTTGACAAAAGTCAACTTTGGGTCAAACTTGATCTAAATTGACTCAAACGGTCTTGAAATAACTAGATAACTTAAGTTTGACCTAAACTTGGGATAGTAGACTAGTTGAGTTAGGGTTGACCTAGTTTGACCAAAATAGTTTATCAGGGTTGACCAAGGGTTGACTTTGACCATGAAGGACCCATAATCATTTCGAATGCATTGTAGATTACTTTTATTTCATATTAGACACTTTGTAACCTGTGGTTGCTTTAAATATGACTCAAATACTCCGGTTCGGACTCATATTCTTATCAAACATTCGGGATATCAGGCGAGTACATTTTATGACCGTTTTATACTTGTTAGGAATTGTATTCTTGTTATAGACTAATGTACTTGATGCTGACACGATGTTATCACGGATTAGTACTATATGGATCTTTACATGAGATGTTATCCCCCTCGGGTGCATCGAATATATCATTTCATGTGCTTTTCACGAACATCATGTATTCCGTGGACTCTTGTTATTTATGTACACTCATGTGCTCTCATGTACTCTCATGATCTTATGAGCCTCATGTATAAAACTTTCATGTATAATAACATAACCTGTATAGATCCTTGTGTATTGATTGGGGTACGGGAGAGTAGAAGTAGTCATGTGAACAATTTTAAAGTAGTGTAATCATGTATAAACTCTGTAGTGTAATCATGTATAAATCAAATCGTTCACATGTCTATCTTATACTCTAAATTACATAGTCACTTACAGTTCTCTACTACCATATATAGATATCTTTTGTTTATCAGATTCTCTCTTTCTCTTCATGTTTATTTCTTACAGCGTTTCATATATCTTATTCTATAACATGCTTTAAATTTTCTATCATGATATGAACTGCGTGAGATGTATTGTGCTCGTCCCTATCCTGATTGGAGCTGTTGATAAAATTTTATAGGTAACTTGGAGGATCACAGCTAGCCTAGAGGACACTAGTAAAGCTTGGTGTAGAGGGCTAGAGTTTTGTTTATCTTATTTCTTGTTGTCTTGGAGAAGTATTTATTTTAGATATTGAGATTTTGTGTTGTTAAACAATTGACTTATTTCACTTATGGTTGTATCCCTTTTGTGGATTTCTTATCTATTTCATCGTGCTGATTATCTACCTCTAGTTTGTGATTGAGATTATATCCTACTGTGATTGTCCTCCGTTTGGAGATTATATCATATAGTGTTAGTTGTGATGGTGACCTAGAACAGCGTTCTACCGCCGACACTGCGGCGTAGGCTGGACGTACCCACTTCTCGTGTCCTTGTACTGGGTGCGGATCGTGACACGTATTTAGTGGTGGTCCATACAGATAGAGATTCGCATTCGTACGATATCGTAGTAGCACAACGACTTAGTTGTACTACTACGAGCCTGGTATAGAGTATAGAAGTAAGGTGTTAGAATGTGAGGATACTCAATCACTGTTAGAATTTCTTAAGAGATTCTTGGGATGACCCATGAGAATCTCATTTTGAACTTGATTTGAAATCCTTTTTCCTCTTGTTTCGATTCACCCATACTCCTTGTTATTGAATTTGATTTTGATGAATTCATTGTTGAATTTTGAATTATGATGTTAGTTGTTGACTTTGAGTTTGTATATATATATATATATATATATATATATATATATATATATATATATATATATATATATATATATATATTATTTTTTGGAATTTAGGGTATAACCTGATAACATACTTGATAAGGACAGCGAAAAAGGTTAATGTCGGCCTTATTTATGGAGTTTAGAATTTATCGCAGTCATATTGGCTAGCATGACAAGGACATAGAGCCTGATTTTAGATATATTATCCTAGTTATGGAATTTAGATTCTCTTGCAGCCATACCGGTTGGCGTGGTAAGAATTCTTGATAACATGATTATATGGTGTATACCTTAGTTACGGACTCTATCGTTTATTGCAGCTATGCTTACTAGCGTGACAAAATTCTGACAACATGATTTCAGGAAGACGTGTATGGTATCAGATTATATTTTAAGTTGGTTCATTTCTTTTAAACAGATGAGCAAGAACAAATTTTTATCATTATTTCCTTCTTGCTATTATTTCCTTGTATTACCATTTTTTTTATCTTAGTTAACTCTATCCCAATTACATCAATCACCTATCTCGTATCTAATTCTGTCATATATACTTTAAAACCTTTGAATCTCCATATCTTTTTACCTTGAAAAGGTCGAGGAAGTAACGTAAATCATCTAGCTCGAAAAGGATGTAACTTGTTATCATATGGTAATCTTGGTAGGAATATAATATGATGGACCTTGATATAGGTTTGGGATAGAGATGCGACTGAGATTGAGGATGAAATCAAGAGATTTATATTATCAATTTAGAAACGATCACACATAGAGAAATATTTTGGATATAAATAATTCATAGATGTATTTCCTAACTGATGAGGATATTCGAGGTCAACTTAGTTTTGAGAACTTAGATATTTTTGGTTATTGATTCTTGAGACAAGGCTATGATGTTAAATTTAGGGATTAGTAATGGAGAAGTAATTTTAATTGTATGCGATGATGATATGAAATTAAACCAGATATTATAAGAAAATGGCTAGGAACAGAGAGAACAAAGACATTTTGAGTTATAGAAATTTAGAAATTTTGTAAAAATTTAAATTTAAGAAGAATAATATTTGTAGGTGTACGTTGAAGAAAATATGAAGGTTGATTTTATAATGGAGAATAAGTTTTGTAAGGCCTAGTAGTTTTAGATTGAATAACACGAGGAGAGTAATTTGAACAAGTTCAAGGATTTCATAAAACTTGATTTAGAGGTTTCGGATCCAATTTAGGACAAGGAGGAAGAATTTGGAATTATGATGATTAAGTGGTTAGTGTTGATTCCTAATAAGAAGGGTATGCTTCATGATAAATATTTTAGAATTTAGGAATTAAGCTTATGGTGATCATGACAAGGTCAAATCTTCATGACGGCAGAGTATAATTTTGGTGGTAGTCATATAAAGGTTGATTTTCATATTAGAACTTGTGAGATAAAAATATGATTGGCAAATGATGACTAGATAAACTTGATAGTATCAGAGAAAGATGATTAACTTGACTTTCCTATGAAACCTTATCTTTTGTTTTCTTTATCAAAAGAAGGAAATTGACTTACTTCCATATCCTTGCATCATCCTTTAAGTTTTCAATATCATTAAATTCTAACTCCCTTGATCATGACCAATCGACTGTGGTCATCTTTTCTTATCATATTAATATCTTGGGTCGTACTCAATTGAATTAAATTTAAATTGTGACTTGGATCTCCATCCTTGGATGCTCATGCTCAGATTTCGATGACCTTGTTCCCTATTTTACCCAATCTTGATTTACCCAAAAATTGATCAACTTAGATCGTGTCGAGACTAAATTTTCTTTTATATATATCGTAATTGGATTTCAATGCAATTGACACTTGTGCTTTAAACTTTCAATTTTGATCATCTTTGGTATAATAACCCTTTATAGTTATTTCTCAGTTATTTTTTTATAATTACCAGTTTTCATATAGGAGGGTACACTGCCTTACAGTCTTGACGATTTATTGTTTCTTTATCTTTTTTCAGTATGACACCCATGACTAGAGCCTGTCCCCTGAGCGTAGCTGCAATTTCAGATATGACTGGGAGCGTGTTTCCACCTCATGTTGCTCAGGAGGTAGTGATCCCTCCGGCTGTCCAGAAGGAAGTGGCACCTTCTGCCATTGAGGAGGTAGTAGCAGCCTCACCAAAGGGTTTTCGTCCATCCCCTATCATTCAGGAGAGAGCTGCAGTTCCACGCACCTGAGTCCGAGAGCCTTCTTCTGCCTCCCGGAGTGGTACCCCATAGCATTCCTGATGGAGCTCAGATATTTGGACTTCTCCAAAATGTATTGGAGATACAGAGAGTTTAGGCTGAGATCATGAAGGAGCAGAGTCATAGAATCCAACTGTTGTAGGACTTTATGCATTTAAGAGGAGAGCCTAGTCCCAAGAGAGCGAGGAGCAGCGTATACCCAGAGCCTCAGGAGTACCCAGACTTTCAGCCTAGACCATCCCACCTAGTTCAGATTCTTGTCTAGCAGAGGCCAGTTGAGCAAGTGCCTATCTATGCTTACTGTAGGAAGCCTGGTCACATATGGGACTGCTGCAGGAGGAGACATAAGTTGTGCTTATTTTGTGGGTCAGCGGCATACAAGATACGACACTGTCCTACCGCACCTACCCTAGTTGAGGCCCCACCTCAAGGAGGGAGTTCCAGCCACCAGACCTAGTTAGAGGTGAGTTTTGGACCTAAATCTTAGCATGTCTTTGATGATTGATACACTCCAAATTGCTTGTGTGTTTTGATACCTTATGACTGTTTTGATCTAGTATGGCTAGTATACCAAGATGAGACTTTCAACTGCTACTGTATGCCATGACCTTGTATGTTATTCTTTTAAATTGCAAGATTTAGATAAATTTTCTTAAGACCTTGATTGTTGGGAGATTGACCTAGAAGGAGTACTATTAATCTCTAATTTCGAGGACGAAATTATTTTAAGGAGGGTAGATTTGTAACCACCACTTTTTTAAAATAAGGATATTTTAGTAATTGTGTGATTTTTAGTATTTTTGATTATTTTATTATTAAATAGATTGGTGTTTTAAGTTTTGATTAGTGCTTTTAGTATTAGCAGATGTCTTAGCCTTAGTTAACCTTGATTAGAAGACTAACCATGTGATTAGAGACTTATTTGGCTAATTAGAATTCAATTTGGAGCATTAGTCCTAATTAGGAAACCATTTTATGTCGTTTTAGACTATTTTAGCATGTAGCATATTGGCCTTTTTGCTAATGGGCTTTTGTTAAACTCTAGATGAGTTGTGGCCCATCCTAAACCCTAACCTAACCCTAGCAAGCCCCCTTGGCCACCCAAACAGCAGCCCCCATCTTTATGTGCATATGATTAGTAGCCACCTATTTGCAAAACCCTCGAAATTACCATCCCCTTCCAATAGCCTATTTTCCTCAATTCTCATCCAAATCCATCCGAACGAATTGTGTTGCGATTCTTGGGAGGAAAGGAACTTTCTGTAGACTTGCTAGCAAAGAATCAAAGACTTTGGACGGAAGGAAATCGGCGTTTGGAGGCTCGTTTCATTGAGATATTGACTCTCAATAGGTAAACCCCTCTAAACACCTGTAAATTCTGATTTTTCTTCGTAGATGCATCCATCAAGGTACCCGGACCTGTACATGTAGTTTGGTAGGATTTTGTATCCTTTTGACAGGTGTATCGAACACGTGTCGGTGTGTTGGAATACATGTTCGACGAAATGCCTCTTAGAATCAAAAGTTTGTATTTTTGATTCTATTTTCATGAATTTGTTGTTGTGTATATTTGAAACAACTTTTATGAAGACGGATCTCGATTTGACACGTTTTTGGTGTCCAAATCGGACACGGACACGCGTGTATGGGACCCCCGTGCGTGTCCTGCTGTTTGAGTGTCATAACTCGATGCACAGGACACGATTTCATGTGAAATTTTATGGACACGTAGGAGAAACCTCTGTCCATGTGCTCCTAAAATTTCACGATGTTTTGTGGAGCGTACGTGGAGAAATCGAAGTCGTACTGGTTCGGCTGAACTGTGCACGCGCACAAAAAATGCCGCTGACACGGCCTTCGTTCGCGGACACGACGCAACGAGGATACGAACCAGGACCATTTACACATAGCCCTAAACCTAGGCTAGCCCTAAACTCGACCATGTGGCACGACGTGGCTCGTGTTGCGAGCGACGGACGTCGAAACGTGCCCACGAGGCCGCGCGCGCACGTGCGTTCAGCCCGTGCACTGTCCTGCAGTCTGAGTGTCATAACTCGATGCACAGGAACGATTTCATGTGAAATTTTATGAATACATGGGGGCAACCTCTATCCATGTTCTCGTGAAATTTTACTAGATTTCGTTGAGTATACGCGAAGTTATGGCATCTACACTGATTCGGCTGATACCGTGCACGTGCGCACAGCCCTCCCCGATACGCGTATCGTGCGACGCGTGGACACGACGTGGACGTGTGTCAGTGTAGTGTACACCTAGACCTAGACCTTTCCTAGCTACGTGCACGAGCACGAGGCTCCTCGTGTTGCGTGTGGCGTTCTATCGATCGCGACGCGCGTGTACGAGCACTTGTCAATACCCACGTGTACGGACTTTTTCGATACGCACTTCTTGGACACGATACGGACACGGGTTCGACCCTGTGAGTACCCGAGCATGTCACACACGTGTATACCTTCGTGTTTGCCAAGTTTCACGAGTTCTAGTTGCGTATTGTGAATTTTAGGTATCGAGTTGGAATTGTGTTTTCGGTTGAGTTGTTTTTGAATTGATTTTTGATTGAAATGGATATTTCTGAGTTTTAACTCAGATTTTGAGTTTTGAGTTAGGTTTAGTTTAGATTCTGAATGATATTTATAGTTAGACTATGTTTACATTCATCTATGTATAATTTATATGTTATATATATATTTTCCTCTTTGTCTGTGTGTGTGTGTGTGTATATATCAGATTTTGAGTTTAGGTCTGAAATTGAGTTGTATCTCAGTTTTTCTGAGATGGAACATAGGGTGGGTTTACATTTTACTTGGGGTTGGAATAGGGTTTGTGATAGTTGTATATATAGTTCTATACATAAATAGTTAGAGTATATATTAGAGTATATATATAGTGTAGATATATAATGTATGTTAAAGTTGTTCTCAGGTTTTAGCGCTATACCAGCAGCCCAACCAGCCACAGCAGCCCTCACACAACACACACACACACACACTCTCATCCCCCTTTCCATTATATACCTATATAATGGTGTATATGTGTGTGTGTGTGTGTGTGTGTGTGTGTGTGTGTGTGTGTGTGTGTGTGTGTGTGTGTGTGATTTTGCTATTAGATGTAGCCTATGGATTAGTGAGTTAGTTTAGAAATAACCAAATAAGCCTAACTTGGCAAAGTTGACTAGCAAGTTGACCAAGTTGACAAAAGTCAACTTTGGGTCAAACTTGATCTAAATTGACTCAAACAGACTTGAAATGACTAGATAACTTATGTTTGACCTAAACTTGGGATAATAGACTAGTTGACTTAGGGTTGACCTAGTTTGACCAGAATAGTTGATCATGGTTGACCAGAGTTGACCAAGGATTGACTTTGACCATGAAGGACCTAGAATCATTTAGAATGTATTGTAGATTACTATTATTTC
This sequence comes from Iris pallida, assembly GCA_029216955.1. Classification (NCBI taxonomy): domain Eukaryota; kingdom Viridiplantae; phylum Streptophyta; class Magnoliopsida; order Asparagales; family Iridaceae; genus Iris; species Iris pallida. The sequence continues at coordinate 2,392,107 of JANAVB010020799.1, read as the reverse complement.
ATATTAGACACTTTGTAACCTGTGGTTGCTCTAAATCAGACTCAGATACTCCGGTTCGGACTTATATTCTCATCAGACATTCGAGATATCAGGCGAGTACATTCTCTGACCGTTTCATACTTGATAGGAATTGTATTCTTGTTATAGACTAATTTACTTGATGCTGACATGATGTTATCACAGATTAGTACTATATGGATCTTTACATGAGATGTTATCTCCCTCGGGTGCATCGAATACATCATGTCATGTATTTTTTACGAACATCATGTATTCCATGGACTCTTATTATTCATGTACACTCATGTGCTCTTATATACTCTCATGATCTCATGAGCTTCATGTATAAAACTTTCATGTATAATAACATAACCTGTATAGATACTTATGTATTGATTAGGGTACGGGGGAGTAGAAGTAGTCATGTGAACAATTCCAAAGTAGTGTAATCATATATAAACTCTGTAGTGTAATCATGTATAAATCAAACCATTCACATGTCTATCTTATACTCTAAATCATATAGTCACTTACAATTATCTATTACCATATATAGATATCTTTTGTTTATTATATTCTCTTTTTCTCTTTATATTTATTTCTTACACCGTTTCATGTATCTTATTCTATAGCATGCTTTACATTTCCTGTTATGATATTAACTGCGTGAGATATTTTATGCTCGTTCCTGTCCTGATTGGACCTGTTGATAAAATTTTATAGGTAACTTGGAGGATCATAGCTAGCCTAGAGGATACTAGTAGAGCTTGGAGTAGAGGTCTAGAGTTTTGTTTATCTTATTTCTTGTTGTCTTGGAGATGTATTTTATTTTAGATATTGAGATTTTGTGTTGTTAAACAATTGACTTATTTCACTTATGGTTGTATCCCTTTTGTGGATTTCTTATCTATTTCATCGTGCTGATTATCTACCTCTAGCTTGTGATTGAGATTGTATTCTCCTATAATTTTCCTCCCTTTGGAGATTATATCATATAGTATTAGTTGTGATGGTGAACTAGAACAACGTTCTACCATCGACACTGCGGCGTAGGCTGGACATATCCACTTCTCGTGCCATTACACTGGATGCGGGTCGTGACACTAATTCATCCTCAAATTTACTTTATCGTCAATTACAAGTTCGACCAATCCTTGAATTCACCTTCGCATCAAACCAATTGTCGAAGCAATGCAAATTGCCACGTCCTAATCTCCCGAGTTCGATCATTCCCGCTGGACATGAATCACCATGTCAGCGCTCACGTGGAACGATTTCCCTAAATCCAACGTGATGCATGTATGAGGCTGGAGTTGCGCTCGCACAAGACAATTCGTCGATGTTGTGGTTATCATCGAAGCAATCAAGACACTTTCGTTTCGTCCAAACATTCATTTCAATCAAAATCCCAATCATAGCATCCATCGAAACAGTAACATTTTACACAATCGTCATTCTTCGAATTAGAGTACCCCCGAGTTATCGTACATCGATCTTTGATACGCCTCAATACCATCGATGATGTACATAACCTGACGATCTTTCTTTTGCATCAAACTCTGAATCGTGCAACTGATGCTATCATCTTAATTAGATATGCCTTAACCTCCTCGATATTCAAGATCAAATTTGATCATTATATCTAAACTAGTTACATGATCAATTTGTTGAAACTCAAAATCACGTATATTCATCTATCTATCTTAAGTCATCGAGCAAAATATTTCTTCAAGTCGCATTATTTTATGCTAACACAAGTCGTTGAGCGATTATATCCAAGTCCTTAGAGTCATTTTCGTAACATCAAATTCAGACTTTTTCATGTACGCTATCTTTCCATCGTTCTAACTTTTTGTACCTGATTCATATCGATTTTCTTGATCGAGTCATCCATTCGTTACACCTTAACTTTTTCTCAATTCAACTTACCTACTTAATCATTTTCGCATTTTATACTTGCGCAATTCCAATCCCGTGTGCGTCATTTATAATTCGTTCGAATCAACTTGTCAAAATCTTCAAGATTATAACTTACTCAATGATACTCAATCTAAGGCTTTGTATACATGTGACGCTTGCTGATAGACTCATTAGCACCCCGTATCCTCAATCGATCAACGTTCCCGAGGCTATCCCATACACCACTCAGGGATGAAGTTATTCGATAATTCATCGAAACTATTATTTGATTCACAATCGATTATTTCAAATCTCCGTTCGAACTATTCCTCAATACCCAAGCACGTTCAATCTACATTGCACCGATGATAACGTCATTTCGATGGAACCTCTATAGATAGTCATCCCGCATTCTATGAATCAAGTCAAACTCATTCATATTTCAATACGATTTGAATTCTGCACATGATTTTTCTAAGGTCGACTCAATTCTTGGTGTATATGCCCAGCCCGACTTAGCCAACCGTGTTTCACGTAAACCATCTTTTATTTTGTAAAAAACTATTCTCATACAATTTGTAAATTACATAGACTTATTGTATGGACATCCCGCGGAACATTGAGAGAGAGCGCACCAACGATATCGATTTACGGAAACAACATTTAGCACGAAGCCATCAGAGTTAAAGAATTCAATCGAAAGTCCAAGGACGTAAAGCCATGCTCTGATACCATTATGTCACATCCCGGTCCCGTAGGACCGATCGTCCCTGCTAAGGCGTGATGCTGCGTGAGCCTAGGTTGAGCTCACGTAAGACGAGTTCCATAACGATCGATTACAGGCTAAGCGACGGGGTCGTCGCACAGAAGTCCCGAAGTAGAAACATTGAATAAGCTAGCGGAAAGTTAGAACCAAAATACAAGTCAACAAAAGAGGCGCTTTATTGATATTGAACAAAGATTACAAAAGTAGCACGAGGCCATGATTACAATCACTCAGTCCCACTCTTCTCTTAAGTTACAAGTCACTCTGCTATCTCTCATCTCTCAATACAAAGTTTGACGAGCTAGTTGATGCTTCAGAAGGTGATGTCCATACATTATGTCCCATATAAGTCCAGACTCCATGCGGCCGCCTCGCCTCAAAATGCCAAGGAACTCCGTGCCTTGACGCATCCAAACGAGCTACGCGCTAATGAGCTTCTACATGTGCGTACACATGGAAACTATGTGAGTGTTAGTACTCAATTGTACTGGTGGTGTGAGCTCCTCTCCCACCCATACCAAAAACCAACATGTTCATTTAATTTGTGCAACATAAGCCCTTTATGATTATTTTTCTATTCTTGCCTTAGGATCAATTTTTAGAACCTAAATACCTGGCCTATTTTGTGTCTCTAGACCATCACCGTACCTCGCACCGATAACTTACTTATCGTTGTGCCTCTAGACCATTCTCGTGTTTACAATATTAATGTACTGACTCGTGCTTGACTTTCGTGCCATACTTCGAGACATAATAACATGGTCATGCCAAAACTTGGTCCATGCTTCAACATCGAGGCCATGCCTCACAACTTAACGTTTCTAAACCAAACTTGCCTTACGACCCTTCCTGACTTAACTCGAGACGACTCAAATCCGACTTATGCAACTCTATGCCAATGGCTTAATGCTCGACGCCGCATCTCGTACCAAAGCATATGTCCATTCTATAGCTAAGTATTAGGCTCCATAATGGTGTTGCAATCATGCATACCTTTCCTTGACTCAGTTTGTGCCTTGTTTATACTTCCTTTGATTCGACCGACACCGTGCATGTGGATAGCCGCTCGGCATGCCAACTTATCTATATGAAAGGTCACTGGCATTAACTAGCCATCATGGACATAGCTAGGAATATGATGGGTCGGTCAATACAAGTAGCTAGCCCCAATGACAGCCCATCAAATTCCTGGTTGCCTACCCAGCATCAGCTATACCGTATTTCTCCATGGCCAGATCGATTCCTGTGGCCCCTGGTTGTCGTCCGAAGAAACATCGTCCTTTTGTACAAGTTGTCCATGACCACGCACCTACGAGACTTCATTTAGACTCACGTAAATGTACGGCCTAATTTATGCAATGACTCAAACCCTTTGCATATCATACATTGAAACCATACTTGAGCAAAACGTGCTTAGAACCATGACACTCCCAAATGAGGGACCGCCTCGACGATAAACCATCGCTTGAACTCTCTATTCTTTGAAATCTAGGGAACGACTATTACATAGCCTTCCGGCTTAACTTGAACAAAATATGTTCTTTAGGTGCCAAATACTGCGGCTAACTTTTTATTGAACCAACCGTGGCTCGTGCCTTAAACCAACTTGTGTTCTATTCGACACTACCGCTTAAGTCATACTCTATATGACGAGCCTTGAATCGTAGACTATGTGGCTATGACTGTCATACCCCAAAACCAGAATACTGAGAGCGGAGGACATACACAGCCAGCTACGTACATTGAAGTGCAACCCATCTCGCAATATGGTCACGGCTGTCTAGATGCATATGAGTTTATCTATAAGCCAACAGTCTCTTATAGTCAAGAACAAGCCTAGTGTCTCAATCTCAAGCAAACAAATAATTATACAAGATGTCAGATCATTAGACATACAAAGTAAGGCATCCCAAACATTACATATTTAGATGATCATGAAGCTAGTCATACAAAATATGAAGACTAGCATGAGTTTAAGTCATACATGATCAACCCTGGAATTTTTCAATCATGTTACAGCCCCTAGGTAGACAGAAATAAGTTTCAACACGAGCTAACACTTGCTCGACGGCTAAACGCCTCAAAAGATTACCTTACAATAGAACGGGAGAGCAAAAGAAGAAACCCATTCGTTGCCAGGTTACGCTTGGTGTTCACCATCCAGCTGGAAGACAGGTAGATACTCGGGTGCTACTCCGAAATCTGGCCATACAAAATCAGCTGGGTCAGAACCCAGAAGAGCAAGTGCCACAAGGGAGGCTTCACTTAAGAACTAAAACCAGCATATTAGCACATAAAGACATAAATAATAACATGAAGAGCAAGAATTAGAAATAGGGCAATAAATGATATGGTGAGTAAGAAACTATTCCAGAAGCCAAGTTACAATCCATAAATCAAACAAGGACCGAGATTGTAACCCTTAACCTGAACAGAACTTAGTCTCTAATCATTTATTGCTAAGAGTAAAGCATGAATAATAATGCACTGAAGTAACCATGTACTGGTTCTAGATGAAGCTAGACTAGACTGGAATCCATCCAATAATCACGGCCAAGCAAGAGTATGGCTTGATATTTAACTAACTAGGGTTATCACAGACCTAGTTACTAACAAGATGCAATAAGATGTTTGAGATGTCACAGTCATCAACACCAGCCCCGACAGCTAGGGCTTTGACTATTGGAGCTCCTAGGAGGGCGACCACAGTTTAGTCGGTTCAGTATTCGACACCGATGTACCCTCAGCAGCAGAAGCAGAAGCAATCTTCCGCAATGGGCTGCTCTCATTGTGGAAAGCCAGGACACATGGTTTCAGAGTGTCATAGAGCACAGGGATTGTGCTTGGCTTGTGGGGCACCGGATCACATGATAGAATCCTGTCCGCGAAGAGCCAGTTCATCTTCATCAACCCTAACCAGTCCATCGGTTAGGGAACTAGCACCAGTACCAGTGCAGCAGCAGTACTAGCTTCCGAGGTCATTGTCGCCTCTGGCTCAACAGTATGCCCAAGCTTAGATTCAGAACAGATAGAGAGGTTTCCAGCAGAGAAGACCAACACCCAGAGGACAAGGTCAGGTTATGGCTCTGATGGTAGTAGAAGAATTGGCATCAGATAAGGTGGTGGCAGGTACCATTCTCGTCAACTCTTTTCCAGCATCAATATTATTTGATTCGGGTGCATCGCATTCATTTATGTCTGCACAATTCGTGACACGAATAGGACTGGAGCCCAAGTCATTATCAGTAAGACTCAATATACTTACTGGTAACGATCTTGTGGGAGTAGATATAGTCTTTTCATCGTGTCGAATCATAGTTAGCGGTAGAGAGTTTTCCGTTAGATTGATAAACTTTTCGATGACCGACTATGATGTAGTTCTAGGAATAGATTAGTTGAAGGATCAATATGCTAGGATAGACTGCCATATTGGCAGGATTATTTTTGGTATTCCCGATGAACCAGAGTTTTCATTTTTAAGAGGTGAAGTAGAACCTTCTCCATCAGTCTTGCGGATGGCAGTAGCAGAAGCAGTTCAGTTTCTCTGAGTAGTTGAAGAATTTTTTGATGTATTCTTCGAAGAGCTTCTAGGCATGTCCCCAGAGAGAGAGATTGAGTTCACCATTGATTTGATTCTAGGGACGACACCAGTATCAGAGAGAGTCGATAGATTGGCACCATCAGAATTGGAGATCCTGTACAAGATGATTGAAGAACTCAGAACCAAGGGATTCATTTGTGCTAGTGGATCACCTTGGGGAGCCCCGATACTTCTTATGAAAAAGAAGCACTACAACAAATATGGCATACAATAGCAGTTTATCTATAGCGTTCAAGCCTCCCTGCTATAGAATGTCATCATCAATAGCGTTCATTCCGAAGTGCTACTAAAAGAGCGTATAATAGCAGTTTATCTATAGCATTCGAGCCTCCCTGCTATTATAATATCATCATCCATAGCGTTCATTGTGAAGTACTATTAAAAGTTCATACAATAGCAGTTTATCTATAGCGTTTATGCCTTCCTGCTATTTTGCGGTTAACAGAACTTTATATAGCATGTTATGAACGCTGTTAAAGGTATAGTTTTTTTCTAAACGCTGCTTATGTTGCTATGCCCGTATGTCAAAGTAAGGTATCTAGTTCGATTAGGAGCAGCATCATATTCTATATATTTTACATGATTAAAATAAAGACTATAGCACATTTTGGATGCTATATATGTTACAACGTCGTTATGGGATTATTTCGTTACCGTAAAAAAACATTTCATGCCAAGGAGTCTGCAGAATACTCTTCAAATCAAACTAACCTTTCAGAAATTTTGTATAAAATTTCTCTCCCTGGTAAACCGAATAAGAAAATTTAGTAATATTTATACGAAATATATCTTTGTATATTTAGTAACTATATATTGACAAAAATTTTTTATAAATAAACTAAAATATTGGTTAAACCAAATAAACTAAAAATCGAACAGATTTATTCCGTTTGGTTTGGTTCAATACGGGATATTTCGGTTGGTTTCAATTTTTGTTATTCGATTTTCGGTCGAATTTGGTATTTGGTAATTCGGTTCGGTTAACCGAGTTAATCGAATGCTCACAATTGAACTATCTACTGTTCCAATCATGGGAGAAGCAACACAATTATTTTGGATATTTAAAAAAATAAGTTATAGCATGACTGCTATAGGAGCGATCCAGTTTTGCTGTATAATTTATAGCGTTCTCGATAGCAACGTTCCCGTCCGTTACAAAAATATGTCAAATTAGCGACTGATCTAACGACTGAAGAAAATTAGTCGCTATATTAGCGACTAACTGGCGACTAAACATCTACGAATTCAAAATTCAATTTACTGGGGATGTCAGTCGCTAATACTGTTTCACTTAACAAAATTGCCAAACAAAAGTGTTGGATTTTGAAAATAAAACGAAAAAAAGTACAAATTTGATTCTGAGAAAGTATTGCTATGGAAGTCTGATTCGTAAATGATCACTTTGTTCCTTGGACCATATGATGATGAAGAAGATCACTGCTTGAAGTAGAACAACTTGGAAGAACTAAGTCACCAGAAAGGTATCGACGCACTTGGGCACTAATGGCGAGGCCGAATGCTTTCCTGCTTTGCTTCACTCTGTTCTGGAAGAAAAGTTGAAGAAGAATGCTCTAAAGAGAATCAAAATATCGAAGTCTTGATCTCTATATTCTCTCCTGTTCTCTCTCTGTCCGCCCTTGTGTTTGAGAAAAATGAGTCTATTTATAGACTGGGGCTTCTGTGCGTAAAAAGACACCAAAATCTGTCTTTACGCTAACAATTGCCACCCATGATCAGAGTCATCCTTTGTATATGTTGACACGCATCCCATCATTTCAGTAAGAATAGGATACATGTACACACGTTCTTCGAAATATATGGCATGAAGGCCATGTAAGCAAACCACGTTCCATAGTGGCCAGAAAGAATAGGGCGTAAAAAACAGCTCCAACATCCTCTGAGCGTAAAACAGAGAGATGAGCGTAAAATAGCTCTGTCATAGGTTCCCTGCGTAAAGTGGTTATTGAGTAACCTTGAGCGTAAAATGGCTCAAATAGACTTTACGCACACATTGTTTTGTGAGCGTAAGAACTCATGTAAAACTCCGTGCGTAAAAGAAACCGTTCAATGAGCGTAAAGTAGCTCGATCTCCATAAACAACAACAATAGTTTTTTGTATAAGACAAATCCTATTGAATTCTGTGGTAAATGCCATCATTAATATCTTCATGTCAGAGTTTGCATTAAATGTTAGATTTGACAGCTTTGTCCAGCGTGAAGTGGACTGCTCTGTCCTTGGCGTAAAGCCATGGGTGTAGCCCCGAGCGTAAAATGATCAGCTTGCTTAAGCATAAAGCGATTAGCTTAATCTTGGGCGTAAGAGATTATCCATTCCTCTAAGCGTAAAGCAGATCACTTATGAATGAGATGACTCTTTCTTTGAAGCACTTTTTACGCTCCTATAAGACCCCCTTCAAAGTTTTCAAATATCTCCAAAATTTGAAACACTTTGAACAGAAGCGTAAAAGTTGAGATTTGACCTGCCAGCATAAAATTTGGGATACGCAACAGCCGTCCGCGTAAAAGCGGGGATGTCCAACAGTCGACATAATTTCCAACAATGTCGGTCAACATTTATTTGTCACAATGAATCTCCTTTTTCGAAACTCTTAAAGGCCTTTTCGCTTTCCCGAGTTCTGCATTTATAATGAACCGTTTCCAATGAGGAATATGAAGAGCTGATTTAACTGTATAAATAAGGAGAAATTCTTCACTCTTGTCATTCATCTCTATAGTGACATAGCGCCCAAGAAGGAGATTAACAATGAAGAGGCTTCGGGCTCAAGGATTGACTTTGAGCGAGCACGCAACTTTGTAGCATGCTTCGGATTAACTCCAGCAGTCTTCAATCGCATTGATGGTGGCCCCTCAACTGCATATGAAGGCTCCGGAGATGCAGAAGCATTTTTGAATCTGATGCGTCGCTCTGGGATTCACAACATGCGTGAGTTAGGTGTTTCTCTTCGTCAGTCTAATGAGGGAGAGGGAAAATAAAATTCCATGTATTGCGACTCTCTTGTATGTAGGAGTGGACCCCTCTATAAATAAAATCTTGATATCAATCTCATCTGTTAGTAGATAGAACTGTTCAACACTTTATTTTGGTTGTTCATTCCCAAGAAACAAACCAACACGTGGCATCTAATCTTGTGGTTACGAGAGCCTTTAAATAGGATCTTCCCCTGAAATAGACTCATCATAACAGTTCTTCAGTCTTTATAAATAGCCGAGAATGTTCCATATATTCTCGTACTCATTCCTCTGAATATAACTTTCTGTAATGTTGCTCTCCAACAAATGAGGATGGCAAAGTTTTCCCACAGTGTTCTTTTGTACACCCAGTCTTTAGACGCAGATTCAACCACCGTTAGAGCCAAACCATTCGACTCAAATGGTAAATCCAATCGTAAGCAAGTATCTATCTTTCGAATTTTTCGTTGAATACATCTACTTTATGAATATAAATTCTTGACGAGCATAAAAACTCACTGGAATACTGGCGTGAAAGCCTTGTTGAATCATCGGCGTAAAAGCCTTGTTGAATCATCGGCGTAAAAGCCTTGTTGAATCATCGGCGTAAAAGCCCTGTTGAATCATCGGCGTAAAAGCCCTGTTGAATCATCGGCGTAAAAAGCCTTGTTGAATTATCTGCGTAAAAAGCCTTGTTGAATCATCGGCGTAAAAAGCCTTGCTGATCTATTAGTGTTTAATACGCATCTGATAATACTTCTGAAAAACACATCTTCTTTGTTGTTTCTGCAGAAGTTTGGCTGAGCAGCTTTTCCAGAACCGGCATTGGCGATTTTGACGCTGTGAAGAGCGTTCTTCTGACACCGACAACAGGGAGCTCATGCGCTTTTGACGCGCAAATCAGACAACTCAGAACTCTTCGTGAGATGGAAGGGTCTTCCTCTGTTGGTAGGAAGGGCCTTTATACACGGAGAGTTGGATGGTGGAGTCAACTCTACCCCGAAGAATCGGGTAGTAGAGTTCCTTTTACGGCAGAACTAGGAATCATATCCCAATGCTGGATACATTCCTATCTTCTTTGAGGTGCCGCCACTAATCCACCAGTTGTATTGGCAGCAACACGCCTTCGGGCTGCCCTACTCTGGGGTTCTCCTCTCGTCTGAGAGATAAGACCAGAGTTTAATTCCTACTGTTCTGGTTGCCACTGGGGCTCAGACAGTCAGGAACTGCCACCAACAACGAACCCGCCAAAGAAGATCAAAGAGGAAATAGATCCCTATTAGGTTATTGTTTGGTGTATAGAATGAAAATCCAAGAATGTAAAAGATTTCCATTGTAACTTGTAGGAAAGTCTAAGAAATGTAATAGACTTTTTGATGATATGGGAATGAAATGATGATTCTTCTATGATCAATGATTTGTATCTATCTGGATGTAATATGGACATGATAGATAAATGAAATCTTATTTTCTGTTTTAGAGTATATGATACTATCAGAGGTAATATGGACATAATAGCATATATAAACTCAAAAGAAAATTAGATTAATATCTATGCAGAGGTCAAAAATAGAAGTGATAGATAGGAAAAAGGAAGTAGGTTTAATATTTATTCAGAGGTCATGGAAACATGATAAATAGCAAATCCCACCTTCTAATCAATCGATAAAATAGAAGATATATATAAAATCTCTTTCCCTGGAAATGAGGAGTCAGCTTAACCAAACATTGGTAGCTAGGGATTAGGAAGACGGGTGTTATGAGCGTAAATGTCAAGGTGATGGATGTTTTAGCGTGTTTCTTGGAAACAGAGGATGAATCAGCGTGTTTTTTGGGAACAGAAAGAACGATTCAAATTCCATAATTAAATGGATGAACCTGGTAACATGAATGGACGAGCCTTTTCAGAAAAAGTCGTTAGTAATCATCCTCCATAAATAGGTGAGGATTGCTTATAATCCTTCATTCTTATTTCTCCTCCTCTGTTTGAAAATGTCTTCCGAGGATGCCCATCGAAAGAACGAAGTCTCCCAGAAAGTCGAGGGTATCATTGAGACGTTCTCTGTTGATCCTTCTGCATCAGGCTCATCAGGCTCAATCGAAATAGGTGGAAACTCTTCTGCGCCCAAGCCACCCGAAGACATTCTTACTTTTTAGTAGAGCCAGGGAAAACTCCTGAAGAAGAAGCGTCGAGGATGGTTGCCTGTAAATTCCTCATGTGTTCAGGCAACGATGCCTTCTATACATTGGCCGACTATGTATTCAATAAGGAAGGGAGCGGCCCTCGTCCTTAATCTTTTGAATAAAAATAATAAAAGAAGTTTTTTTTTGTTCTGTCTTTTTTTTATACATAGTATTTCTTCAAAAATTTGCCATTGATCGGTAGCATGAGTAGATCTCCATTGGGCTTTGACAACCGATAGGCACCATTGGAAAACACAGACTCAATTATATAAGGGCCTTCCCATTTTGCTTGGAATTTCCCTTTACTTTTATGAGTCATTACCATCGGTCTCCGAACAGTTAATACAAGCTCACCAACTTTGAATGCCCTCTCCTTAACTTTACGATTAAAAGTTCGAGATATGCGGGCTTGATATAGTTCAATGTGTTGTTGTGCTTGAAGACGCTTCTCATCCAATCCTTCAAGTTCTTGGAGTCGTAAGCGATCATTATTCTCTGTGGTTAGCTCATTAGTGATGGCTATTCGTAGAGAAGGGATCTGAATTTCCAATGGGAGAACAGCTTCGCACCCGTAAACTAATGAGAATGGTGTAAAACCAGTAGGAGTCCGGACTGTTGTTCGATAAGCCCATAAATATTCTCCAAGTTTCTCATTCCAATCACGTTTATTAGAAGAGACAAACTTTTTTAGAAGTTTGATGATCGTCTTATTGAAAGCTTCAGCTAAACCATTAGCAGCTAGATTATAAGCCGTAGAAGCCAAATTCTGAATTTGATTCTTGTCACAGAATCGATAAAATGCTTGACTGGCAAATTGTGGACCATTGTCATGAATTATCTGTCGAGGAATCCCGAAACGATAAATGACATGGTGCTTGATAAAACTGATCACATTAGATGTTTTCACTTCCGCAAGGGGGACTGCTTCTGCCCACTTCGAAAAGTAATCGGTTATAGCTAGTATAAACCGATGTCCTTTGACAGAAGGAGGGTTAATAGGGCCAATAACATCCATACCCCAAGCTTCGAAGGGCCAAGAGGCTGTTGTAGGATGTAGAAATTCAGACGATTGATGAATAAAATCAGCATGAATCTGGCATGTTTTACATCTTCTGGCATAGACCACAGCATCTGCTATCATAGAAGGCCAATAATACCCCATTCTCCGAATGTGGTCTTGCAACTTTGGACCCGGTTGATGAGCACCACATACACCATCATGAGCCTCACGCAGTGTTTGTTTGGCTTCACTTTCTGAGAGACAGCGCAACAGGAGTCCGTCATATGAACGACGATATAGCATATGTAAAGACGAATCATAATAGAATCGAAATGATCGTCTCTTAATTGATGCAGCTTCTTTAGGATCTTCAGGCAAAATTCTATGAACTGCATAATCAATGAATGGAGTTCTTCAATCTTTCTGTTGGGAACTTGACTCTGTAGTATAACTTTGTTCAATATGTAGATTATTCTTCACACAGAACAAGTCTCGGTCTAACAAAGTAATTGTATTTTGCCTTCGGATTGGGACAGCCAAATCTGCAGCTAAGCTGGCAAGAGCCTCAGCCTCCACATTCTGAGAACGTAGTACAAATTCAATGAAGAATCCTTTGAATGAAAGGACCAACTCGACTACCACTTGATGATAGGGGACGAGATCAGGATTTCTGACTTCATAAGTCCCTCTAACTTGATTAACAATTAATTGAGAATCTCCATAAGCTTCAAGGAATTCAATATCCAATTATTTTGCTACTTGGAGACTAATCAATAAAGCATTATATTCAGCTACATTGTTGGAACATGGCTCATTGAGAGAATAGGCACGGTATATGACCATTTTGTCAGGAGAAACCAAGACGACTCCTACTCCAGAGACAATATTGCCTTTAGGTCCTACTCGTGATGTCCTATCGAAATATAATTGCCATATATCATTCTTCGAAGTCATGTTACAATCTACTACTTCGTCTGGAATGTCTTCATATAACTTCAAAGTTTCCGGTATAGGGTGAGCAGCTAAGAAATCAGCTAACGCTTGGCCTTTCACTAATTTTTGAGGTACATAAACCATATCATAAGGAGTAAGCAACATCGCCCAGGTGGCCAACCTGGAGTTAAGAATGCTAGGTTTTCTCATCAATACCCGAATGGGATTTATTCTAGAGATGACATGAATAGTCTGTCCGGTGACGTAATGTCTTGTCTTTTGGACAGCAAAAACCAAAGCTAGACATCTGTGTTCGGCTCCGACCATCATTCTGCTCAGATAATATATTGCTTGTTCATGACCCATATCACTTTTTTGTGCTAGAAGAGCGCCAAGTGAATGATCTAAAGCTCGACCATATAGCAAAAATGGTCTTCCTACCACCGGAGGTACCAGAACAGGTGGATTTGTAAGATATTGCTTAATGTCATTGAAGGCTTTTTGACACGCTTTATCCCAGACGAAAGATACCCCTTTCTTTAATAAACGGAAAAAAGGTTGACATCTCCCAGAAAGATTAGATATAAATCTTCTGATATAGGCAATACGGCCCTGAAAGCCACGGAGTTCTTTCAGATTACGAGGAGGTCGCATTTCAAGAATTGCTTTAACCTTATTAGGATCAACATGAATACCTTGAGAGGTAATGACAAATCCTAGAAACTTGCCACTGGAGACTCCTAAGAAAGACTTAGTAGGGTTCATTTTTAATTGATGCTGACGCATCAGTTCAAATACTGTTCTCAAGTCCTGAATGTGATCATCCTTCGATCGACTTTTAACAGCAATGTCATCTACATAGCATTCTACTATCTTCCATAGATGTTCTTGAAAGATATTGCTCATAGCCCGTTGATATGTGGCACCGACGTTTTTAAGACCAAACGACATAACTGTATAACAGTAGACCCCAAGAGGTATACGGAAAGCAGTGTGCTTCTCATCTTCTGGATGCATCTTAATCTGATTGTATCCTGAGAATCCGTCCATGAAAGACATGCGTTCAAAACCACATGTATTGTCTATCATGGTATCAGTAATTGGAAGTGGAAATTTATCTTTTGGACAAGCCGTATTAAGATCTTGGTAATCTATACAAACTCGGACTTTTCCGTTCTTCTTCATAACAGGAACAATATTGGCCACCCAATCTGGGTGTTGTTCTTCACGAACAAAGCCACATGTAATCAGCTTTTTGACTTCTGCCTCAATTGCATCCATCATATCTGGTCTAAAGCGTCGTTGCTGTTATTTTATAAGCTTGACATCAGGCAAAATATTGAGTTTATGGGTAACAACTGTAGGATCTAGCCCTGGCATATCTTCATAACTCTATGCAAAGATGTCAATGTAATCTTTTATAAGTTTTATTAGCTCTTCCTTTTCATCTTCAGAAAGATTCTTACTGATGAATATTGGTTTGGACGTAACTCGATCTCCGACATCAATCTGGATAACTTTATCTTCTGTAGGTGGCTGTCGTTGTTCAAAATGAAGTTCCCATTGAGTATCCATTTATTGAGCCCAAGGATCATTTTCAAATGGCTCTGATTCATCATCGGTTTGAACCATATTGACTGAGAGTACTTGCCCAGATTCACAATATGAGGAATGAGAAATATCGGATTCGATGAATAGAATTTCTTTCGATTCTACGTTGTCTTTATATTGATGACTTTGATTATTAGAAGATAAAGTCATTCTTTCAATAAACTTGACAGCCATATACTCGAACATAAAATCTTCATTGATATCAAAAAGTACAGAATGATCAATATTTACATCATTTACAGTCTGATTGCTACGCTTCGGATTAATCAACAGTGGACCATCATCCGTCTTCTGCGTAGTTTTGCCAAGATTGACAATCAACGGTGGTTCTGGATCATTCGTGCAAGAAGCACGTCCTTTGACCTTAATCATCAAAGGTTGAACTTGGCTCTTAGCAGGAATATTTATTGATTCCTCAGATGAAGTTTGAGTTCTTCCTTTAACCTTGATCATTAAAGGTTGATCATTGACAGGTTGGGATTGGATTCGTCACTTGACTATGATCTTCAAAGGTTGCTCTTCTGGCGGATCTTTATTAATAGAGTGATCCTCAGAGGGTGATTGATCTTCAGCCATGTCTGATATATCTTTCACATGTTCTTGTTTATAAAGCCTTGAATCAGAGAAGTAGGCTTCAACACCCTTGAACGGATTAATATCAGCAAACTCAGTTTTCACAACTCCTTAGGAGTCCACATATTTGAAACATTGGTGAAGAGTTAAAGGCACAATATTGTGCTCATGAATCCACGGTCTTCCAAGAAGAATATTGTAGGATACGTCCGAGTTGATAACATAGAAAGTTACCATAGTTCAAAGATCACCAATCTGAATCTGCAGACGAATCTTCCCCAGTGGTTTGCTCTTGCCAGAGTTAAAACCGACTATCGTAGTACTAGTGTAAGTTAGCTCACTAGTAGAAATCCTCAGGGGTCTTAGCATACTCTGAAGAATTATACTAATTGAAGACCCAGGATCGATGTAGATCCTATCAATTTCAGTAGATCCAATATATCCAGTGTAACACAGAGGCCTATCATGCTTGTTGTGTTTCAATAGCATATCCTCTTGTGTAAAGGTGATGTTGGGAATTGCTTCCATCACACTATGACATTGCGGACATGACACTGGTATATTATCAAGAGTCTTGAGTTGTGCCAAGCATGAATCTGCTTGAAGTAAAGCTTCGCTCAAAGTCTCTCTGCTTTCTCTGGAAAGGCGAAGCAGTTCAAATATAGAAAGTCTAGCCGGAGTATTGGCTAACTGAGCTAGAATGTCAAATTTGTAAGACTTCATCACCACCCCCTGATTGGAAACAGGCTTCAATGGGATATCAAAGCGTACTGCCTTCTGTTTTCCCTTTTCAACCACAGACGGTTTAACAGGAACAGGAGAAGGTTGAACTGGTAGAGTCTCCACTACATCTTCTGCTTCTTTGGAAGATCCCTCATAGTCTTTATGGTACTCTTTTCCAGATCTTGTACCAGCAAAAGATTCTTCTTCAGACTCAGGAGAAGGAAGTACCATATTACAGGATTTAGTCTTTCTTCCCTTAGCCTTCTTCTTGTGAGGGTTGTTACGAGGAACTTCAGAACCCAATCCAGCAGTAGAATTCTGATTTTGAATTTGTAAAGGAAGACGTATTCCTTTATTATAATTCAAACCTTCTGCCTTTTGAAAGTCGTAACCCATCTTCTTCATGAGATGAACAGATTGCTGACTATACAAGTGAGTGGGCAGCGGACTTTTGACAGGTGTTTCAACAGAGGAAGGGGAAGAAGCAAGACCTTCTATCACCTCAGGAGAATGCAGAATAGAAGTCTCTGTATTTACAGGAGGAAGAGGATTAGAAAAAATCCCTGTCGGAGCTTTTTCATAAGCAGCGAAGACTTGTTGTGCTCGATATAAGGGAATACTATTCATGGCTAGCCACTGCTGATGGGTAAGCTTGAGCTTGGTAGGGGGAGCTAGACTTGGAGGACAGATGCTCAGTCCTTTCAGTCTATCTTCTAAAGGAAGGTCATCCCATAGATGATCCAAGTCATCAGAATCTGGAATCACATGAGAAATCATATTGCAGGTTTTGACTTTCTTGCCCTTCTTAAATTTTGAAGTTTTACCTTCATTTTCCAATTCAGGCACTAAGTCAGGATGTACCCACATAATTTCACCATTCTTTAATGTGAGTGGCAGCAATCCTGTATTTTCTTCTCTGGCAGACGGGATATTCACGATCTTCATCGTCGCCTTCGGAATTGGAATAATTCCATCTGGGACTTGCTGTGGAGGAAAATCCCCCAACTGAAGAGAAACTATATTGGTCGTAACCGTATGGTCATCATTGGTTAAAGCGATAGCACCACCATTTATCAGTTCTTGAATCTTCTTTTTCAAGACGTAGCAAGCACTGGTAGGATGATTAATGTATCTATGATAGATACAATATTTGGGATTGTCAGTCAGATTCACCTCATTAGGTCTTTTTGGCTCTGGAATCTGAAGTTTGCCACTTTTTACCAGACACTGAAATATCCCTGGAATATCACTTTCGTCAAAAGAGTATTCTTCCTTTGACCTGGAGGATTCCTGATTACCTGACGTCATTTTATTCTTGGAAAGATTGACCATAAGAGTATCTTTTCCTTTCACATTACGATTGCCAGGATTATTACCAGGATTACTCTTCTTTCTTTTATCCTCTGAAGCGAAAATCATCCCATGTTCCCGAGCCAACCTACCATTGGTTTCGGCAAAAACTGCTGCTATAATAAATGAAGCCCAATCTGAGAATTGGGAACTATTTTCCACAAATAAATTCACTTTATTTATTTTGTATCTGAGAAAATTACAACAGTAGGAATCTAATCTAGAAGACGATTACTTTATCCCTTGGACGATGCAATGAAGAAAACTTGAACTTCGAAGAACTTGGACAGCAACTGGGCAATCTCTCTGTTCTCTCTGAAATTGACTGTAGTGTCCGATGAAGATGAAGAAACTCTCTTTTATAGAGTTCAGGATAACTGTCCTTAAGCATACGCTCAGGTAGTTACTTGACGTGTGCATAACTGCAGGGACGCGTGGCAAATTCTAATGAAGACACATTAGCGTGCGGTTGAAAGTAGTGGAACATATTCAGGAGAGATTGAGGGCATGAATGCCACGTTGCATAACTTCTGAAGAAGTGGATAACTGAGTGCAGGACACGTGAGAACGTGTGTTACCTGCTCATTGAAAATCATTCTGGACACAACTGCTGTGATACGCTGCCTTAGAAGAAGAATCATACGCTAGCTTTTGAAGGCACATGTCTTGCATACGCTGACTTGGACAGCGTAGAACCATATAAAGCTGATACGCTCACATTATTGCCAGGGAGTCATATAGAAACTATACGCTCATTTGACTGGGAAGGAGTCGTATGAGATCCATACGCTCACTTAATTGGAAGGAGTCGTATGAGATCCATACGCTCACTTAATTGGAAGGAGTCGTATGAGATCCATACGCTCACTTAATTGGAAGGAGTCGTATGAGATCCATACGCTCACTTAATTGGAAAGAGTCGTATGAGATCCATATGCTCACTTAATTGGAAGGAGTCGTATGTTTGAATAAGTAGACACGTGGCCATCATTAATCTTCTTTGATACGCCATATCTTCTAATAACTGACAAAATCTTCTCGAGCGTCGTGACTGCGGATATGATGGCTGACAGACTGTCAAAACTGACAGTAATGATGGCTTTTACATTTATGAGAGATGCTGAGCTGTCCTCGTAAAAGACAAAATCGACTCTTCGAAAACCTATACGACGGCTGGTCTTCATTGTACAGCTGTCTTTGCACAAAAGACGAAGTGTCAGATTCATCCTTTATTAAATATATGCTGTGCTGTCATCTCAGAAAATAATAAAATATTCACTGAGCGTACGGCCTTTGGATGAGCGTATGGCCTTGGCTGAGCGTATGGCCTTGAGCGTATGACTTGGATTGAGCGTATGGCTTTGAGCGTATGACTTGGACTGAGCGTATGGCTTTGAGCGTATGACTTGGACTGAGTCTCATGTCAGCGTGTCATAATTTTTACACCCTACAAGACCCCCTTCAAAGTTTTCGAACTTTATGAATTTCAAAAGTTCGAAATTACTTTGAACTTTAAAGTAAGAATAAGTCCTGACACGCTGGCATGAGTTTGTTATCTTCCTCAATATCAGTGCAAATCTTTAGGGATTTTGTTTAAAGAATATCCGCCGTTTGAACTTCTTTCTTTCTTCTATAAATAGGTCTTCCAAAACCTATTTTATTTCTTTACCACAGCTTTTGCTTTCGAGAGAGAAAAGAGCTTTCAGAAACTTAAGATCTTTCTTCTTCTTCTTCGTCTTCAACTCCATCTCCATTAATGGCACCCAAGGTTGATGCTGCTGCGAAAAGAAAGGGGAAAGCCCCTGAAGAGTCATCTTATCCTGCCGTCGACACTGCCACCACCAAGAAGACGGCCAGTCAGCATATTTCACGCAGTGAACGGCCATTGAAACCTCTTTATTGTGAGGACGACGATGATGAACAAATAACTATTCCCTTTTTAGGGCTCTGGTTAGAACAGAACTCAAAGAGCGTATCCCTCTTTAGGGTCAATACGTCAGCAAATACGCTTCCCTCTTTCGGGTTCAGCCGTATTCCATGTTTTTCGTTTTTACGAAAAATATGTTTGGAGCGTATATCTGTAAGATACGCGTATTTTTGATAGAGATATCAAAATACACTATCTTAAAAGAATATGCTATGGCAATTTGTCTCATTGAGATACGCTAACTCCTGTGTTAGCATAAATTTTTGATGATCATCTTGTCAACCATACGCTGATACGCTCAAACTGATCATAAACTGAACTTTTAAAATCATTCACTTAAGATAAACTGAACATATACTGAACTTTGAGTCTGCCATACGCTTAAAGAAAACTGAGCGTATACTGAACCTTGAGTCTACCATACGCTTAAAGAAAATTGAGCGTACGCTGAACCTTGAGTCTGCCATACGCTTAAAGAAAATTGAGCGTATGCTGAACCTTGAGTCTGCCATACACTTAGTAAAAACTGAGCGTAAGTTGAGCTATACGCTTAGTAAAACTGAGCGTATGCTGAGCTGTAGGCTTAGTAAAAACTGAGCGTATGTTGAGCTGTACGCTTAGTAAAAACTGAGCGTAAACTTTATCATCTCTTGACATTGAAGATTTTTAATACTTTATTCTTCATTTGCAGTGGATATTCTGGCTCAGGAAGCAGAATTTGAAGGAAGTATGGGAAATAATTATAGAAGTGATCTATCACATGTTCGTTTTCCCCAATTTGACGGACCTTCCACAAGAATAGCTCTGTTGACCAATCAGGAAGATGATACTTTGCTGAACCTGATGAGTGGACAGCCGTTACAGAGTGTAGATGGTGTTGCCCATTTGAAGCCAGTATTTCTTTTTGGAGATGCTATTGATATGAACTCCCAGCCTGCTCTGGACAAAGTATCATACAGTTACTATAGGGATGGTGATGTAAATCAGCCTATGTATTTGACTGGTTTGACAAAGAGTATCAACATAGCCCGTTTATTCCATTCGGGCCAGCAAAGACAGATGAAGTGGGATATTACTCCATCCCGACAAGCTAAGGCTGGGTGGATTGGATATCGTCAAGGAAGGTTCTGCAGTGGTACTGAACCACATGTCACATCTCTGCGAGGACTGTTACCTGCCACCATCCCTCCTGAGGACTCGACACTGCTGAAGCCAGTCATAGTCCCAATTTTTGCCAACGAATTTGCTCAATTAAAGAATGCCATCTGTCACGCCCCGATTCATAGAGTCATTTATTCACATATTTTATCTCTTGGAATCGATCGTCCTCGCTTGGGCGTGATGCCGTACAAGTCTGGTATTGCACTTGTACAAGGCAAAGATGGTACATACTCGATTATTCTTCAAATAGGAACACATCGCAGCGGCAGAAGCAGATAAATTGAATTTAGTGAGGACAATCTTTCTCATTGAATAGAAGTACATCACTTCTTTATAGCAGCGGAGAAAAAGAGTAACTTAAAGCCACACAGAGATATATAGAACTTTATTCTCTTTATTGATAATTGAAGAAGAGTACAAGACTTGTATTGAAGTACAATGATTACAGCACATCTCACTTTACATTGGAAACCAACTGAACAATGCTATACAGCTTACATTTGATATTTGGATACAATGGATTACAACTCGATATACCGACTTTGGCTTACAATCTCACTGGTACAACTGATTACAATGTTCCATACATTATGCCCTTTATAAACAGAAGACATCATCTTGTGCAAGAAGAGCTTCTGTATGCCCAACAAATCTTCGATGCCGCGGGACCAATCCAGCTAAACTTCGTGTGTAGAACATTCCAAGCACAAGCACCTGCCCACAAAACGTGGGTCAGTACATCATCTATGTACTGGCGAGCAGAATCCAACCCACTCGCATAAACCAACATTTAAGTGATCATTTAAGCATGCATTTATTAGAGTGATCTTTCTATTTGGGGCCTATCATCAGTTTACAGTTCATGGGCAATAATCAGAGTGAAACATGTAAACATATTCTCAGTAGCATTCATGTGGACATATCATTTATCATTCTTGGTGTTATCATGCAAAGGCATTATTGAGGCATACTAGGTGTTATCATGGAAAGGCATCATTGAGGCATCGTTAACATTAACATTTTAAGCATGTTATAACAGTTCTCACTTCAAGCATCACTTAGCATGTATGTTGTGTTTGAGCAATGATTATAGCAAGGCATCTTTCTAGCATACTAAATAGAACATGTTAAGCAGGCAAGTTAAACCAACTTATACAATATCACAATTATGTGATTTCTTACCGATAGCCGACTCCTCGTACCTGCATCAATTACAGGTTATCTGATATACTTACTCTGCCTGCACAAAACATTCATTAGCGTGCATCCTGACTACATGGTCACTGGTGTTGTTAAACCATATGGACTCTTCTCATTTCATTTCATTTTAAGATAATGCGGTCAGCATAGTAGGTGGCGAGCCTCTATGCCACCCCGCCTTATCCGTGCTCCCATAGCACTCATCATTATTTCCTCCTAGGCCGAATCGGTCCCCAGGGCCCTAGGAACCGTTCGAGGAAATTATTACTCAAACCTTGTATACAAGTTGTCCATGACCATGCGAATGCGTGTCCGACTCGATTGTGAACATAATCGCATGGTAAAATATATTAAGGAAAGTAAAGGCAACAGTGCATCATTAGTCATATTCAATGACTTATTCATTTCATCATTACCATCATTTCATTTGGTGATCTCAACGATCCCAGCTTTATCATTTCTCATTCATTGCTTCATTGCAACGTATCTCATATCATTCTTTTCTTAAGAGGAACTTAACATTCATTCATTTCATAGGGACATTTATTCATTCATTCATTTCTTATAAGGGACAGGCAACATTTCATATTCTTGCAACAGTTATATAGAGAGTACATGATTCTAGTGTTTCATTCAGTTCATTGGTTCGATAGCATAGCCAGTTCATTTCTTATTCTATCATTCATAAGGCATCTCATTATTCAAGTGTCTACTTGTTCCAGCAGTGTTAAGCATAAGGGGCAATGTTATCAATTCATTCTCAGGCAGCGAATCACATTAACAGTTCAATGTATTGTACATTTCAATAATTCTCAATAAAAGCATCTCTGTTACTCAGCAACTAACATAAGGGACATTTAGGGGCAGTTCATAGCATCTCAATACTTCATCTATTAAGCATGAAGGAGTAAGGAGGAGGAAGGACAGTTCCACTCACCCAAAGTTCCACTAAGCGTAGCTCCACCAGCGAGCCACGTTTCAATATCCATTCCGTCTAGCCAGCTAAGAGAGACTGCATCAGTCTCAATTCTCCTGATTCCCAACATAAGTCACGGTCCAATATTCTGATCCCATCCAATAAGCCAACCAAATGCCTCGTGCGGAGCGGGGCATTACATAATATACCACTCAGAAAAAGTTTCGTCCTCGAAACTTAAGGAAACAAGTCTTCCACAAGATTCACTTAATCACCATGAGTTTACTCATTCAGCTTCAAATCAATATTCATTTCAGCCCACTCGGTCATTTAAAAATATATATCCAACTGTACCATTTAAATCCATCAACGATTCGATCTGTCTATCTCTTTTTCAATTACTTGTAACTTCTCATTGATTCGCCAACATTTTCCTTACATTTCTATTTCAGTCGTAACATATCACTTCGTTTGGATCCATACACATATTTTAGGCGTCCCCAAAACATATGCATTTCAGCCAAAGTCCGTGCTAGTACGATAAATTCTTCCCATAATGTTATCTCAGTCACAACCAATCACTTCTGCTGGATCCATACACATATTTTAGGCGTCCCCAAAACATATGTACTTCAGCCAACTTCCATGTTAGTGGGATTCGATCAGCCACAATATAACTCTCTTTTCTAAATCCAACTTAGCATCCTTTAATTGACTTATTGCTTTATTCACTTTGCCACAATCACTATCTTCCAGGCCACCACTTAACGTCAGGGACAATCTCCATCCAAGCATAACATTTCTAACATTCGATCAAGGGTCTAACTTAGAGCCAATCATATCAAGGTTTCACAACGACAATCATTTTCCTTCCCAAATCCAACAATATTTTTCACCGAGGCAATTCATCTTTTCTAAAAGATACAATCCGAAGTCACCCACTATCGATTACCCGAATCAGGGTATAATTCTATGCAACAGTCAAGGTTAACTTAGCTACCCGACTATAGGTACACTCAAGCCTTACCTTACGATTGCAATTCCCACTTATGGCCGACATATAATCCTCAATGGTCAAACATCTCTTACGGCTCAAGTTGAAGCATACATTCCCTTAGGTCAATACTCATTATCACTGTCTCTCATTCAATGCCACAAGGTTATTCTATGGGTCTCCAATGGTCACCTATTATTCAATCAATCTCTAAGGTTAGCTACACTGACAGCTAAACTTAATCATTCAGGTGACTTCCCTAGAGTGGACGGCTACTAAGGTTATACTAGTTTCTGTTTCTTAGGGCCAACAAGCAACCGGCAGTTCTAAGGAACTCTACCCAAACCTATGGGTATCAATTCAGTCTGAATAATGAATCGCCAATTGGGCTAAGCCAGCAATTGGTAAATCATCAACTGGTCGCTAGGGTCAAGTCTATCTATTCAGGGTCTTCCTCAAGGAAATAATTCCCACAGAGGCTCATTCTAGACTTACCCAACAATCGACTAAGATCGATCTATCAACATTACGGTAAATTCCAAATCCGACATACGATCTTCATCGTTCTAATAATCCATCAAGTAAATTTCCAATGATTCAATTTCTATTCCAATTCCTTTATACTCACACAAACCCATAAGCCAAGGCTAACTATTCAAGGGTCATCGATTCCGTTAGTCTCAACAGGACTATAGAATCATACTATTCGGTCGGTATGACGAAGTCACACCACTAAGTCATAAGCCAACAATCTATATCCCAACCAACAATCATCTATACCGACATTATCCAACACGTTTGAAATTTCTCGTTTCCATTTGTTTTTCAATCATCAAACTACCATTACTACAAATATGTAATGGTCAAGTAGTTCATCCCATTCAATCCGACAATTTATGTATCACTTAACCATCCTCTAGGCAACAACAGTATTCAGAGTCACTACTTGTTATTTTTCTAGTACAATTCAATTCTTCAGCATCATGCATCTATGCAATGACTATCCTTTGGTGATCAAGATGGATTGACATCTATTACACCTTAGGGTCAAGGCACAGATTTCTAATATTCCTTTGATTCACCGACAATATTTTCAAACTTTCAGCTTGGCAACCAACTTTGTATTAGCCACATTATTCTCTATCCAAGTCTATTTACCCATAGCATACTAACGGTCTTACTAGTCTGAGTCATCACTAGACTAAACAATTTCTAACCAAGCCACTGGTTACCATTTTTTTTTTCCAATCTCGCTACTCAATATAACATCACCGTCAAGGGACACTCGAGTCATCTAACCACAATACATGACTCCCAGCTAAGTCTCGGCACTACCCAGTACTCACAGATAGTCTCATTGCTATTCTATGGAAAGGGTCAACATACATCTCATTCTGAGGTGGTAGAGGCAATATACCACTCAGAAACGAAGCCATCCTTAAACAATACCAACTCAATCTATTCCGGACATTCGTGATCTATGATGATCACAACACTTAGCCAACATCTCGGTGTCTCAATATCATAAGCCAACATTCTTAGGGTCTCGAAAGTACTAACGAGCACATATGAGTCAACTCAGTAGTTCTGCTGAACTCATCCATCAGTTATTCATTCCCAAATCCTTCCCTATCACATGCAATTCTCAACTTGTTACAGCATACTCAGTCACTTTTCTATATTCCCACATTTCCAACAGCATTCACAATATAGCATACTATGGCATCGAGTCATTGTTGGGTTATTTGTGTCCAAACCAACAACAATCATTCATTCAGGGGCATCATAATGTATATAGACTTATTGTATGGAACATCCAGTGAGCAGCCAAGAGGGTCAATAATCTTTCAGACATGAACAACCTAGAATGATTACAGAACAACAACAACATAATCGCGGAAGCAATCTTTGATTTAATCGCGGAAGCAACGTTGAGTGATCGCGGAAGCAACTTTGGTTAATCGTCGATGCAACTTTGATTTGAAACGAATCAAAGAAGAGACCAAGGACGTAAAACCTGGCTTTGATACCAATTTGTCACGCCCCGATTCATAGAGTCATTTATTCACATATTTTATCTCTTGGAATCGATCGTCCTCGCTTGGGCGTGATGCCGTACAAGTCTGGTATTGCACTTGTACAAGGCAAAGATGGTACATACTCGATTATTCTTCAAATAGGAACACATCGCAGCGGCAGAAGCAGATAAATTGAATTTAGTGAGGACAATCTTTCTCATTGAATAGAAGTACATCACTTCTTTATAGCAGCGGAGAAAAAGAGTAACTTAAAGCCACACAGAGATATATAGAACTTTATTCTCTTTATTGATAATTGAAGAAGAGTACAAGACTTGTATTGAAGTACAATGATTACAGCACATCTCACTTTACATTGGAAACCAACTGAACAATGCTATACAGCTTACATTTGATATTTGGATACAATGGATTACAACTCGATATACCGACTTTGGCTTACAATCTCACTGGTACAACTGATTACAATGTTCCATACATTATGCCCTTTATAAACAGAAGACATCATCTTGTGCAAGGAGAGCTTCTGTATGCCCAACAAATCTTCGATGCCGCGGGACCAATCCAGCTAAACTTCGTGTGTAGAACATTCCAAGCACAAGCACCTGCCCACAAAACGTGGGTCAGTACATCATCTATGTACTGGCGAGCAGAATCCAACCCACTCGCATAAACCAACATTTAAGTGATCATTTAAGCATGCATTTATTAGAGTGATCTTTCTATTTGGGGCCTATCATCAGTTTACAGTTCATGGGCAATAATCAGAGTGAAACATGTAAACATATTCTCAGTAGCATTCATGTGGACATATCATTTATCATTCTTGGTGTTATCATGCAAAGGCATTATTGAGGCATACTAGGTGTTATCATGGAAAGGCATCATTGAGGCATCGTTAACATTAACATTTTAAGCATGTTATAACAGTTCTCACTTCAAGCATCACTTAGCATGTATGTTGTGTTTGAGCAATGATTATAGCAAGGCATCTTTCTAGCATACTAAATAGAACATGTTAAGCAGGCAAGTTAAACCAACTTATACAATATCACAATTATGTGATTTCTTACCGATAGCCGACTCCTCGTACCTGCATCAATTACAGGTTATCTGATATACTTACTCTGCCTGCACAAAACATTCATTAGCGTGCATCCTGACTACATGGTCACTGGTGTTGTTAAACCATATGGACTCTTCTCATTTCATTTCATTTTAAGATAATGCGGTCAGCATAGTAGGTGGCGAGCCTCTATGCCACCCCGCCTTATCCGTGCTCCCATAGCACTCATCATTATTTCCTCCTAGGCCGAATCGGTCTCCAGGGCCCTAGGAACCGTTCGAGGAAATTATTACTCAAACCTTGTATACAAGTTGTCCATGACCATGCGAATGCGTGTCCGACTCGATTGTGAACATAATCGCATGGTAAAATATATTAAGGAAAGTAAAGGCAACAGTGCATCATTAGTCATATTCAATGACTTATTCATTTCATCATTACCATCATTTCATTTGGTGATCTCAACGATCCCAGCTTTATCATTTCTCATTCATTGCTTCATTGCAACGTATCTCATATCATTCTTTTCTTAAGAGGAACTTAACATTCATTCATTTCATAGGGACATTTATTCATTCATTCATTTCTTATAAGGGACAGGCAACATTTCATATTCTTGCAACAGTTATATAGAGAGTACATGATTCTAGTGTTTCATTCAGTTCATTGGTTCGATAGCATAGCCAGTTCATTTCTTATTCTATCATTCATAAGGCATCTCATTATTCAAGTGTCTACTTGTTCCAGCAGTGTTAAGCATAAGGGGCAATGTTATCAATTCATTCTCAGGCAGCGAATCACATTAACAGTTCAATGTATTGTACATTTCAATAATTCTCAATAAAAGCATCTCTGTTACTCAGCAACTAACATAAGGGACATTTAGGGGCAGTTCATAGCATCTCAATACTTCATCTATTAAGCATGAAGGAGTAAGGAGGAGGAAGGACAGTTCCACTCACCCAAAGTTCCACTAAGCGTAGCTCCACCAGCGAGCCACGTTTCAATATCCATTCCGTCTAGCCAGCTAAGAGAGACTGCATCAGTCTCAATTCTCCTGATTCCCAACATAAGTCACGGTCCAATATTCTGATCCCATCCAATAAGCCAACCAAATGCCTCGTGCGGAGCGGGGCATTACACCATCTACCCAAAACAGTCAATAAGGCTGACTGGTATAGTAAATCCAGAGAACACTAGATGGACTGCTCTAGTGAGATGGATTTTGCAGAACTTTGGTGCATAGTTGAAGGCGATAGGTTTATATGATGCCATTAAGTGTACTGCTTATGGTTTTAAACCAAACCCGGATCTATTTTTGGCATTAGCGGAGAGATATAACTATCGGACCGGCACTTTCATGACCCCAAAGGGCGAGATGGGATTCGCCCTTCATGAAATGGCATATATATCTCAGCTACCAACGGCAGATTTGCCATATGAAGAATATATCCCTTTTGTTGACGAAATGAATAAGATTTCTGCAGCCAACCCACTAATTCTTTATGTATTTGAAGAATTAATGTGTCATTACAGCATCTGTAAAGCTTTTTATAAGGGACAAGGTGGAGAGGGGGACTCCAATTGCTATTCTTCGAAGTGGATGGCTTATTTGTTTTAAGGCCGCACTGACGAAGTTCAAAAGAAGAAAAAGATCGAGCAGTATGTCGGTAAATTCAAGCCCTTGAGTCAAGCCGAGATTAACAGATTAATCCGGGAGACTAATCATGACGACATTGTCGTCGAAGAAGACATCGACAGCTATAAGGCCGGTGATAGGTTAGAAACCTATATTAAGCAGGGTGGTCGAGAATTGTCCGTTGAAGGTCATCTGGCCAGATTCATATCTCTTTGGCTGAGGAAATTTGTAGTTCCTGGCACCTGTTCGGCAGACAGGATGCACAGAGGAGTCGTCTTCGCAGCAGTCCGTCTGGTTTTTGGGTATAAGATGGATCTATTAACGGCAATGACCTGCCGTCTGAATGCCGGATTAAGGGCATACACAGATAGGATGTTTGAATTGGCACGGAAGAGCCTAACGTCCTTTCCTCGGGTAGAAATGCCCTTTACATACTTGTTTAGATGGCTGCTTCTGCATTTTGAATCTCTGATAAGTGCTGGGATGGCTAGGCCAGATGATACTTTCCTTGAAAGGTACAAGCACATACCGAAATGGAGATATGACACTTTAACCGATTGCAGAACCATCTTGAACAGGGAAGAACTATGGAGCTTCACCTGTGTTTCTCCACCTATTGGTTATGAGACCATGCCCGGGAGATTGATTGACGGCGTTGGTGCTAATGAGTTGGATGATATCCAACATGAATGGCTAAAGAGAATCAGGCCATCTCATTTAATTTGCCGCCGTGACAACATCACATATCTAGAGCCATATCTTTCGAGCAGATTTGCTCGTCAATTTGGTTACGATCAGTTGCATGTGGGCAATGCAACGACGTGTTTTGCTCATCAAGGCAGGTTGGTTGATGGTGCCAGAGCTTGGCTATATTACATTGCCAAAGGTACAGGGGCTACCTTTTCTATGCCAGATCCGGTCAACTATCGGAGAGGAGCTAAGATATTGGCGTCCTATGCCAGATTTTATGTATCAGCTAATACCTTTGATGAAAAATTTAGCATCTTAGGTAAAAGCTTTATTCATGTTGAAAAGAAATCAACCAAATCCGCCTTGCCTAGGGATTGTCACGACAAAGAAGATCCTCTGGCCACCGATGAAGTTGATGATGATGTTTTGGAAACTTTCTTCTCTGATGACCTTCATCAACCATTACATGTGCCTATCGGGAGTGCTGAAGAGAGTATATCTGTTGATAATACACCGAAGAGGAAGAGGAGTAAAGGTGCTGCGGGTCCTGCCGCAAAAAGAGCTACTCGAGCAGAGACTCGAAGTCGCGGAGGAATTACTATTCCCGGGAATTCTTCTATTTCTGAACGAGCTAGAGATGTTGATGAAGCAGGTAGTGATCCAATAGACAATTATCCTACTGTTCCTTTAACCAAAAGAATAGGAAGGAAAGTAATAGTTTCAAAAACTAAATCCGTAATTTGTCTGGATGCAGAGAGTCCCACCGATCGTGCTATGCGATTGGCTACAGAAAAGCAAGCTGCTTTTGATTTTTCTGTAAAGACAGAAGAAGAAGAGATTCCTGAAACTGCTGGGTCTTCTAGGCCTTCTGATATAGGCTCAGTTCCACCAATGGCCGATGATGCGCAGGAAATTAATCAACCTGCGGTAGAGGCCGAGTATCAGACTGAAACGGCTAATGACTTATTGATTTCGGGAGAATCAGTGAAGGAAGCCACTCCTCTCAATCCAATTGTTGAAACTTCAGAGAGCGAACAAGTTGACTATGAACCGTCGTTTCATTCTTCTGGAGAAGAAGACATGGAGATAGACGATGAATCACCGTCTAAAACACCAATCGATGCACTGAAGACCATTGGTCAACACTCAGGGTTGACACCAGAACAGGAGAGGCATCTGGAAATAGAAGTTCAAATTCCGAGTACTTCTGGGGTGGGAAGCAGTGAAATAAATCCCGTGTCAGAAAGTACCTTGAACAGACTAAGAGCCGGATTGAATGATCCGAAGGAGACTGAATATGAACCAACTCCAGGTAATATTTTATTCATCAAAGTTTTGTCTTGTCTTGGTTTTATTGTCTTTAAATTTCTGATCATGTTTCTTTGATTCCAACATCTGTAGGAACTGCACCGGCTATGAGTTCTACTCAAGCCCCACTTATTCAAACTGAAGTGGGTGAGGGGAGTTCCCATCTGCCGAGTTCTCCAAAAGTACTAACTTCAGCTCAAGAATAGAGGCTCCTCCTGCTCCTTCCCCTACTATTGCAGCGACTCCCAGTTTTGATACAGGGATAGCAAAAATCATGGGGATGTATTCAGATATTATTTATACATATCTGGATACATATTCGAGGCGACTCATGAAAGATGAAACTATGTCTTTTTCGAGTCTTCGAGAGGCGACAAATTTTTCACGTTCAGCTTTGAGACAATCTGGTTATGAGGCTCAATGTGTCTTCTTTGAACATCTCCTGAATGAATTAGAAGCAAACATCCATAAATATTGGGAGATTAAAAAGGAGGACGTTAATTCTCTGACTGCAGCTGAGATTGCTCAATTGGAGAATGAAGCTCAAGCTCAGCACATTGCTCTGACAGAATTCCTCGCTCAGTCTTCCAAAGAGCTAATGGCGAAAGACGAAGAAATCATAAGTACTCGTCAGAATATGGAACGCCTAGAGCAAAATGAAGCGTCAAAAGCTGAAGAACTTAGAAAGCTGAGGGAAGAGCTAGCTCGTATTCAGGAGCAAATTGCCTCTGTGGAAACAGAACAATCAACGATTGCTACTGATCGAAAATCTGCAGCTGAACGCTGTCAAGTTTTACAGCAGGAGCGAGATTTGATGCAAACTAATCAGATTGAGGAGACCAATCGCCGTAGCTCTATTATTGTAGAATATGACCAACGGATGATTGGAGCAGAAACAGCAGAGCGAATCAAGAAAGCTCATGATGAAAAGATGAATAATGTAATCGTTCGTATTCAGGAGATCATTACTCCTCCTAAATAATTCTTTTACATTTATCATGTATTTGAAGTTTTGATACCCATTTGTAATCATTGTTCTGATTTTGATTGAAATGAATATCTTGGCTTGATTTCAATTCTGTGGATAATATTTTTGTAGAAAACGTGTTCAGAGGTAAATAATACATGACATATTTCAATAGAATAGAATATACAAATAAACTTTGCAACTCTATCATGATATTAAACCAAGGATTTTTAGTTTAATACTGATTAGAGAAAACAGAATTCCGATATAAAGATATCTTTAAATTCTATTTTCCATGATCTTTGGACTCGGAAATCAAAAAGACGAGATATCATTTTCAGAGAATAGAAAATATGATACATAGAAAATTCAGAGGTAATATGGACATGATTTTCTACAAGATCTTTATTAAAACCACTGGGGATCTAATAAAACAAAAATATCAAATTCTCTGGGAAGATGATATATGGTAGAATATCAGTTTCCTCTGGGGATAACGATATCGAAATAACTTTTGTAGAGAAGAATTTTATATTTGCTGGGGAATGATGAAAATATTATACATAATATTTCTTTAAGAATTTGCCATTGATAGGCATCATCATAACTTTCCCATCCATGGAAGCAAGTTGATATGCTCCGTTAGAGAAGACTTTGTTCACTACGAATGGGCCTTCCCATTTCGCATCAAATTTGCCTTTGCTCATATGTGTCATGGTCATGGGACGTCTGACAGTAAGGACCAGTTCTCCCTTCTGATATGCTCTGACTTTGACTTTCCGGTTAAAAGCTTTTGAGATTCGGGCCTGATAAAGCTCGATATTTTGTTGAGCATACAATCGTTTTTCATCTAGAGCTTCCAATTCTTGAAGTCGAAGACGATCATTGTTTTCTGTTGTAAGTTCATTGGAGATCGTAATTCTCAGAGAAGGAATCTGGATCTCGAGAGGAAGAACAGCTTCACACCCATACACCAAAGAGAAAGGCATACATCCAGTCGCATTGCGAACTGTGGTGCAGTAGGCCCATAAACATTCACCAAGCTTCTCGCTCCAGTTGCGTTTATTGGAAGAAACGAACTTTTTTAAGAGTTTGATGATTGTTTTATTGAAAGCTTCTGCCAATCCATTAGCTGCTGGATTATATGCTGTAGAAGCTAAATTATTAATCCGATGATCGTCACCGAATCGAGTAAATTTCTGACTGACGAACTGCGGTCCATTATCATGGATAATACGCCGAGGAACACCAAATCGATAGATGACATGATGTTTGACGAAGTTGATAACACTAGAAGTTTTAACTTCAGATAACGGGATTGCTTCAGCCCATTTAGAAAAGTAATCAGTTATTGCTAGAATAAACCGATGTCCTCTTGATGATGGTGGGTTGATGGGACCAATGACGTCCATGCCCCAAGCTTCAAAGGGCCATGATGCCGCTGTTGGGTGTAAGAACTCTGACGGTTGATGGATAAAGTCTGCATGAATTTGACAGGCTTTACATTTCCGAGCATATTGAATAGCGTCAGCCACCATCGTGGGCCAATAATAACCCATACGTCGGATACGATCTTGAAGTTTAGGACCTGGTTGATGAGCTCCACAAACACCATCATGTGCTTCACGGATTATCTGTTGTGCTTCTTCACCAGCAATGCATCGGAGGAGAAGACCGTCGTAAGACCGACGATATAATATCTTCGTCGTATGATTATAATAGAATCTGAGAGATCGACGTCGGATAGACGCTGCTTCACTCGGATTATCAGAAAGTATATCATACAAAACAAAGTCTAGAAACGGGCGTCTCCAGTCTTCAGTTATGGCTTCTGTTTCATTAGAAAAGACATATTCCATAGTAGAACCGGAAGAAGACGAGGACATTTTGTCAAACTTTAATCCAGCATCAAGGTTGAGAGAATCTTTGTCTGGTTTGTGAAGAAAAGCCAAAGCTAAATTATTCTCAACACAGAATAGTTCTCGGTTATAAACCACTATCACTTGCTGACGTCGGATTGGTATGGCTAACACAGCGGCAAGATTAGCTAAAGCATCAGCTTCTGTATTATAGGCTCGTCGAACATGTTCAATAAAGAAACCTTCAAAAGATGAGGCTATAGAGAGTGCTGCTCGATGATAAGGTATCAAATCCTGATGACGAACTTCATACGTTCCTCTGATCTGATTGACAATAAGCTTGGAGTCTCCATAAACTTCCAAATATTGAATATCTAGATGTTTAGCAAGTTGAAGGCCGATGAGCAATGCATTGTATTCAGCTACATTGTTTGAACATGATTGATCTAGAGAATAAGCCCTCTGAATAGTTAGTCCTTCTGGGGATACAAGAACAATCCCAACTCCGGCGACAATATCGCCGTTAGGACCTATTCTAGATGTTCCATCAAAGAATAGACGCCAGGTAGGAATTTCTTCAAAAATCAGATTTGAATCCAAGACTTCATCAGGAATCTCATCATATAATTTAAAATCTTCTGGAATCGCATGAGCTGCCAGAAAATCAGCAAGAGCCTGTCCTTTAACTGACTTCTGAGGAATATAATGCATATCGTATTGAGCTAACAAGATTCCCCAATTAGCTAGTCTGGAGTTGAGAATACCAGGTTTCTTCATCATAATCCTGATGGAATTCACTCTGGAAATGACGTGAATCGTTTGACCGATAATATAATGTCGCGTTTTCTGAACAGCAAACATTAATGCTAAGCATTCTTTCTCGATTGGAGAATAACGCGGTTCAGCACCTGTCATTGTGCGACTGAGATAATAAATAGCCTGTTTATGGCCATCTTTATTTTTCTGGGCAAGTAATGCACCAAGAGAATGATCCATGGCTCGAACATATAGAAGGAATGGTATTCCCGAGACGGGAGGTACCAAAACTGGAGGGTTCATGAGATACTGTTTAATATCGTCAAATGCTTTTTGACATTCTTCGTTCCAAACGAAAGATACACCTTTCTTCAGAAGTTTGTTGAATGGTCTGCAGCGTCCTGATAAGTTGGAAATGAATCTCCTGATATAAGCAATTCTTCTTTGAAATCCTCGTAGCTCTTTTAAGGTGCGTGGAGGACGCATCTCTTGAATGGCTTTGATCTTCTCAGGATCCACGTGTATACCTTTAGTGGTAATGACCAAGCCGAGAAACTTACCACTAGAGACGCCCAGGAAGGACTTAGTAGGGTTCATTTTAAGTTGATGCTGACGCATTAAATCAAAGATAGTCTTCAAATCTTGGATATGATCCTCCTTTCATCGACTTTTGACCGCAATATCATCAACATAGCATTCGACTATTTTTCGGAGATGTTCGCGGAATATAGTGCTCATTGCTCGCTGATATGTTGTTCCTGCATTCTTGAGACCAAACGGCATCACTGTATAACAGTATGTACCGATCGGCGTTCTGAAGGAAGTATGTTTTTCATCATCTGGAAACATTTTGATCTGGTTGTATCCCGAATACCCATCCATGAATGACATTCGTTCGAAACCACATGTATTGTCGATCATGACATCAGTAATTGGAAGAGGAAACTCGTCTTTAGGACAAGCCGCATTGAGATCACGAAAGTCTATACAGACCCGAATCTTGCCAGTCTTTTTAAGGACATGAACGATGTTAGCCACCCATTCAGGATGTTGTTCCTCTCGAATAAATCCAGAAGCCATAAGCTTGTTGACTTCAGCTTCAATTGCATCCATGATGTCTGGACGAAATCGTCGTTGTTGTTGTTTGACCGGTTTAGCATTTGTCATGATATTGAGTTTGTGCATTGCAATCTTCGGATCTAGTCCCGGCATATCTTCGTAACTCCAGGCAAAGACATCGATATAATCACGAATAAGCTTGATCATTTCTTGCTTATCTGTTTCTGAAAGACTTTCACTGATGAATATTGGTTTAGGAGACCCTTCTTCACCAACATCAATTTGGATCCGTTTATCTTCAGTAGGAGGTTCCCTCTGCTCGAACCTAAATTCCTATTGATTATCTAATCTTTGAGCCCATTGTTCCGATTCGGGTGATATTTCAAAATCATCCTCATCTTCATCATTTTCTTGCGGGCCACCAACGGAGACCATATTGATGGATAGAATAGAACGATGGAGATCGCCAATACTCGTGTCAGAATCCCAAGAAAGGGAATCGGAAGATTCAGATCGTTCATCTTCATCGGATTTTGAATCTTCATAGACTATGTTGATAAAGGAAGTAGGAGCAATGTAACCTAAACCACATTTTGTCCTTCCGTATTTTAATGGAGGAATTCGAACAGGCATTCTTCTTCCTTTTCCATTATTGAAACTGGTTCTAAAGTCATAACCCATATTCTTGATGATATTTTTAGATTGCTGACTGTAGCGACGCAGTTGTAACCTTCCAGTATCGTCGTTTGTGTCATCTTCTTCCAAGTTAGGAGGATTTTGGGATCCTTTATAAAAGAAGATTGGATTTTCTCCCTTCTTTCTAGCAGGGACCACGAAGTATGATTTTTGTATGGATTCCAATGATACGTCTGTATGAAGAGTTTGAACAACCCCTATAGTTAGTGACTCTAAGCTATCTAGCAATTGTAAATAACTTTGTACATGATTACAGACATCAATATACTGCAAAGGAGATGCTTCATTAATATTAAATACTATATTTACAACAGAAGGCTGAGCCTTATCAGACTTAGTCAAATTAATGACAAAAGGGGAAAAGGAAGAGCGATCAGAAGTTTTGTTTCGATTAAGATCGATAACAAAAGGCTCAGAAGAGGTGCGCTCCCTTGAAGAAGATCGTGGATAAGTAGTACGTCCACTGACTGGAATGACTAGAGTATCTGGTCTAGCCTGAGAAGATGGAGGGGGAGTGGTACGTCCACTGACAGGAATTATCAGTGAGCCTTGTGGAGCTTGGGAAGACGGTACAGTAGTACGTCCACTGACAGGAATTATCAGTGAACCTTCTTCAGATGATTTAACAGACTACGGAGGAGTGATACGCCCTTTTACAGGAATAACAAAAGTGCCAACTTTTGCTATCTCATCATCATTATCCATAGCTTGCAAGACTTTTGAGTATTCATCTTTGTACATGCGAGCGTCATTGAAGTAAGCTTCAACTCCTTTAAATGGATAGAGATCTGCAACCTCCTTTTGAACTTCTCCATTATCATCAACATATTTGAAACACTGATGAAGAGTCGAAGGAACGACATTATATTCATACAAGAATGGTCTCGCCAATAGAGCATTGTATGAGCAACCATGATTATCGATGATGTAAAAAGTAACTTTAGTGCGAAGATCGCCTATTTGAAATTTGAGGCGAATCTTGCCCAAAGGCTCACTTTTTCCTTGATTGAATCCTAAGATGGTAGTGATAGTGCTGGAAAGACTATGCACAGGTATCTTCAGTGCATCTAGCATAGCTTTTGGCATAATACTGAGAGCGGATCCTGGATCAATCAGGAGACGATCGACCTTCATAGAATCAATATATCCTGTATGATATAAAGGACGGTCATGTCGATTATCCTCTAGCAGCATATCGTCCTGCGTAAAGGTAATGTTTGGAATAAATTCTAATACATTATGGCAATGAGAAACAGATTCTGTTTCCAACTTCTTGAGAAGAGTTCGGCAGGTTTCTGCTTGCAGCAGTGCTTCACTTAGAGTTTCTCGAGTCTCTTTAGAGAGGCATAAGAGCTCAAAGATTGATAATTTAGCTGGGGTATTGGCTAGTTGAGCCAATATATCAAAATTATAAGGCTTTTCAAGTCCTGTAGGAGATGACTTCTTCAATGGTTTGTCGAAGCAGACTTATTGTTTGCCTTTGTCAGCTGCTATTGGTTTAGAAGGAACTGTCTCAACAGGAACATTTAAAGGCACTTCAGTAGAGACTGGTGTTGGAGCTGGAACCGGAGGGACATCAGAAGTTTCTTCAGGAATTTTAGTATAATCTTTCAGATATATTTTTCCTGACCGAGTTCCAGCATGAACTTCAACTTCAAATTCTGGTTCAGGGTCTATGGAAACCATGTTGCAATTCTTTATCTTGCTTTTGGTTCTTTTATGTTTGTTGAGAGCTTCATTCCAGAAACCAAGGCCAACACGAGATTGATTATGTCTCATAGTGATGGCTAAAGGTACTCGGAGTCCTTTGTCTGAGTTCAAACCAGGAGCAGTGGCTAGATCATAACCCATCTTCGTCATCAATTTACGAGATTGTGAACTGTATAGATGAAAAGCAGGCTTGTATCTATCTTCAAATTGAGGTACAGATTTTATCTCCGTAGGGAGTAAATTTTCTGTCGAGATGAAAGTAGAGGTTAGATAAAAATCGAGTGTGAAACTAGAAGTCACATTGCATGACTTAGTCTTCCCGAGCTTCTTTTTAGATGAGGGAATCTTTCGAGGAGAAGAGGAAGACGTCTCAAACTCCGTCATTAAATCTGGGTGAATCCACATGATCTCTCCCTTCTTAGTTGTGACAGGAACAAGTCCGTCATTCTGTGCTGGTGGGATGTTTACAACTTCGAGAGTTGCTTTGGGGATAGAAACAATCCCACTTTCTACCATTAAGGGAGGGAAGTCACCGAACTGCATTGAAATTACATTTGCTGTGACTGTCTTGTCTTTGGGTGTCAGTATCACAGCTTCTGATTTAATCATCTCTTGGATCTTCTCTTTTAATACATAGCAAGATCGGATTGTATGACCCAGCATTCTATGATATGGACAGTATTTTGGATGATCTGTCTTATTGGCTTCATCAGGCTTTTTAATTTCTGGCAATTGAATCTTATTACCTTTGAGCAAGCATTCAAAGATACCCTGAACATCGTCATCGTCAAAAGAATATTCTTTCTTCGGCCGAGGAGGTCTCTGTTGTTGATTTGTTGGAGCTGGGGTAGCTTGAGTAGTCTTTACCTCTTAACTACTGCTTTGGAGATTGACTTCAAGAGCTTCTTTCCCTTTACGATTGTTGGGTCGAGTACTATTGCTAGCACTCTGATTTGATTCCTTGGGAGCCATTTGTACCCCCAGACCCTTGAAGGTTTCAGCACTGACCTCGGCAGCCTTGGCACTGACGATAAATGAAGGCCAATCTTGGAACTGAGTGGAACCTGTCCACATGCTGATAATTGGTAAGAGATTCGACTTGCAAGTGTCGATGGTAACAGCATCGGGAGTTCTGAGAGGCATTTTGAGGGCTTCTCTTCTGAATCTTTCAATAAAGTCCTCGGTAGTTTCATTATTTTTCTGTTTAATTCTTATGAGGGCTGACATGGT
The DNA here is from genome assembly GCA_029216955.1 of Iris pallida. NCBI lineage: Eukaryota > Viridiplantae > Streptophyta > Magnoliopsida > Asparagales > Iridaceae > Iris > Iris pallida. The sequence goes on along the minus strand of JANAVB010020799.1, from coordinate 2,353,280 downwards.
CATGTCGTTGAGCCCTTCATAGAATTGTTCAAGAAACATTTGCTTGAAACCAACAAATAAGGTAATGCACCCATCAGGGAGACTTCTATACCATTCATAAGCCGTTCCTTTGAGACACCCAACAAACACCCGAGTAAGGAGGGCGTCACTTGGTTGCAGTTGATCAGTCATTACTTCAAAGTGATTAATGAACTGACTTGGGGAGGTTGTCCCATCAAAGAAAGAGATAGTCGGAGGCTTGTATTTAGGAGGATATGATACTTGCTTCCATTCTATCGGATAAGGTTGCTTGATACCTAACCTTTGTAAACCATCCTTCTGTTTGAATGCCTCGAATTGAGTTCGGAGATTCCTTAACTCTTCAGTAACAATTCCAGAAGATTGGGGAGTTGTAACTTGTTGAGTGTAATTGGGAGGAGGGACTGCAGCATATGTACCACCCCCAGCTCCAGACTGACTTGGAGTGGGTTGTACAGGAACATTAGATTGTACCCCCGGAATAGTAGAGGGTTCCGGGTTTGGAACAACAGGAGTATTTAATATAACTGGAGGAGCTGTCTGTTGGACTTGCTGAGTTTGATGCTGAGCTTGCATAAGAGTGTGCATAGCATTCAACGTATCTGCCATAGCTCGCAACTGTTGTTCTAAGGAAGAAATCCTTTGTTCATGAGCTTCGGTGCTAGTTGAAGGTTCATGATTGCCCTCTGCCATGTAAGTGGTAATCATTTGAGGAATAGATGATGAAACAGTCTGTTCTGAATCATCACTGTGTGAATCAGTATCTTTCCCGGGGCTATTTACGGGAGTCAATACTGGAAAGTTGGATTCTCCAAGGAAGTCCTCTGTGATCTCCGGATTACCACTTGGATGAGAAGAAGAAGAGACCCTGGCTAAGGTTTCGGTCCTGGATCGGGTGCCGAGATAAACACCATCTTCAGAGTCTGATATAGCATTAGACCGTATGCTACCCCCAATATTTCTGGAGGTCATGTTGACAGAAGCATAAAGAGGTTCATCTTCATCCAACATTGGTTCATACTGAATCCGTTCGAAAACAGATCGTCTTTTTGGTGAACAACAACATTGAATTACAACTCGAGGTTGGAAGTTGCAACCATGCTTTTCATGGCAAATATGAGCAATATCATAGCCTGATGGAGTGTCAATTCTCCGTTTATTTTGCAAATACTCCCGGAGATCTGTAGGAACAGATTGAGAAGTACTTGAAGATAGTTTCTGTGTAGAAACTTGTCTTTTGTTCTTCTGTCTTCTCGGTTCTTGAGTGTATAAAGACCGATTAATTTGAGCCACATAGTTCTTGGCATATTCTGCATCAGGGTCTAATATACTTGTCTCAGTGGAATCGAGACGATTCTGATTAAGCTTGTTACGAAGATCCGTAGGAGATCTGACTTTGATATCAGTCTTGGATACTTGTAACTTGCCTTTCTCAGATCGAGAAATTTGGAGAGAAGGAAGATGAGTATTATTCCGACTGGGAGTCGGTAATAATCCATCTTTGGAGGAATTAGCCAAAAGGCGTTTTCCTTTGTTTGATCTAGTAAGAGTACTAGTCAAGTTAACTCCAGAGGTAAAGACCTTAGGAGTAGAGGAGTTGACTAAAGAGTCTTTCTCCTTGGTTGGCACAAGATGTGCAAGTTGAGGGGGAATCATTTGTATGTTCTGTGGAAGAGAACCCCCAGATTGATTTTGAGAAACAGTCAAAGGACTGTATCTGTTAGCATACGCTGACTTCAGTTTGGACTTCTGGTCATACGCTGCCTTTTTATTAGCATACGCTGGCTTTGGCTTAGCGTACGCTGCCTGATGTTGGCTTTTGTACGCTGCCTTTGCCGTACGCTGCCCTTTAGATGCCATACGCTCAGAGTCATCAATGGCTAAAGAGCCGACTGCTGTCGTAAGAGTAGAGGGAGAAGAGACTTTGACATGTCCAGAGATGGTTTTCCTTGTACACGCTGACTTGGTTAAAGAACCAACTTTGTCAGTGTGACTAGGATAAGCCACTGTTGCCGTGTTCAGAGAAGCCGAAATGTGCTCAGTTGAAGTTGAAGACGTGTTCTTGTCAACGTAAGAAGTGACAGAAGCGTCTCGGGCTGTTGAAGAAGACTTAGGGACATAGACAGAGCGTCCCTTCTTCTTGGCAACAGGAAGAGCGGAGGAAGCAGTACGGCCCTCCTTCGCCTTGAGCATTTCTTCATAAGCCGATTGGTCGAATTGTACAACCATCGTCTTCTTCGTCAAGCCGATCGACGAAGTATCGCATTGAGTTGTTGCTATCTCGTTGGAGGAGACAGCTTTCCCCAGCAGAGTCGCCAATTTGTTTTCCATAAATAAATTTACTTTATTATTTTGTATCTGAGAAAATTACAACTGTAGGAATCTAATCTAGAAGACGATTACTTTATCCCTTGGACGATGCGATGAAGAAAACTTGAACTTCGAAGAACTTGGACAGCAACTGGGCAATCTCTCTGTTCTCTCTGAAATTGACTGTAGTGTCCGATGAAGATGAAGAAACTCTCTTTTATAGAGTTCAGGATAACTGTCCTTAAGCATACGCTCAGGTAGTTACTTGACGTGTGCATAACTGCAGGGACGCATGGCAAATTCTGATGAAGACACATTAGCGTGCGGTTGAAAGTAGTGGAACATATTCAGGAGAGATTGATGGCATGAATGCCACGTTGCATAACTTCTGAAGAAGTGGATAACTAAGTGCAGGACACATGAGAACGTGTGTTAACTGCTCATTGAAAATCATTCTGGACACAACTGCTGTGATATGCTGCCTTAGAAGAAGAATCATACGCTAGCTTTTGAAGGCACTTGTCTTGCATACGCTGACTTGGACAGCGTAGAACCATATAAAGCTGATACGCTCACATTATTGCCAGGGAGTCGTATGGAAACTATACGCTCATTTGACTGGAAAGGAGTCGTATGAGATCCATACGCTCACTTAATTGGAAGGAGTCGTATGAGATCCATACGCTCACTTAATTGGAAGGAGTCGTATGAGATCCATACGCTCACTTAATTGGAAAGAGTCGTATGAGATCCATATGCTCACTTAATTGGAAGGAGTCGTATGTTTGAATAAGTAGACACGTGGCATGTTTGAATAAGTAGACACGTGGCCATCATCAATCTTCTTTGATACGCCATATCTTCTAATAACTGACAAAATCTTCTCGAGCGTCGTGACTGCGGATATGATGGCTGACAGACTGTCAAAACTGACAGTAATGATGGCTTTTACATTTATGAGAGATGCTGAGCTGTCCTCGTAAAAGACAAAACCGACTCTTCGAAAACCTATACGATGGCTGGTCTTCATTGGACAGCTGTCTTTGCACAAAAGATGAAGTGTCAGATTCATCCTTTATTAAATATATGCTGTGCTGTCATCTCAGAAAATAATAAAATATTCACTGAGCGTACGGCCTTTGGATGAGCGTATGGCCTTGGCTGAGCGTATGGCCTTGAGCGTATGACTTGGACTGAGCGTATGGCTTTGAGCGTATGACTTGGACTGAGCGTATGGCTTTGAGCGTATGACTTGGACTGAGTCTCATGTCAGCGTGTCATAATTTTCACACCCTACAGGAACCTGTGAAGACAGCAATGGATGGTCGCAGATTCATCTTGCATGTATCGATCAACGCTGAATCTGGCATACCAGGAGGCATCTTTAGAGTAGCCTGTCGGAAACGTTCGATGAACGTCCGAGTATCTTCTTTCTCCTTTTGTTTTATTTCTATTAAGGAGGACATGTTCATGTCCATACCTCTTTCATAGAAGCGGGAGAGAAACATTGCCTTGAGTTCGTCAAAAGACGAAATAGAGTTATTGGGTAAGCTACGATACCAGTCATAAGCCGAACCCGTCAAACACCCAATAAACACTCGAGTGAGAAGAGCATCATTTTTCTGCAAGTGTACAGTCATAATATCAAAGTAATTGATATATTGATTGGAAGATGCTTTTCCATCGAATAAAACCATAGATTGTGGCTTGAACTTCGGTGGAAAGGGTACATCATTCCAATGAGGAGGATAGGGTTGCTTAATTCCTAACCTCTGGAGCTGATCTTTGTGCCTCAAAACCTCAAACTGTGCTTTGAGTTCACACACTGCTTAAATAGCTTCACTGGTTTGAGGAAGCACATTTGATTGAATAGTCGTTGGATGTACCGTAACCCCTACTAGAGGTGGTACATCTTCCGGCATGATGGGATCTGGAGATACAGAATTTTGATTAACAGCAGGTTCTTGAATATTCAAAGGTATATCAGCCCCTTGACTATCTTGAGTTTGTGCTGCTGCTGGTACTGGAGTTATTACTGAGGGTTGAGCAGTTTGCTGATTCAAAATTATTTGGTGCATGCTTTGCACCATGTTGAGCATGTCTTTCAATGATTGCTCCACGGCAGTGAGACGTTGTTCCGTATTAGCAGATGACGTCTCTGGTTCATCTCCAACAGCGTAGGATTCAACTTCTCTTGAAGATATAGAGGGATTAGTATAAAAATATGAATCCACACTATCGGTATCAGACTCAATAGATTGAGTACCCCCAGCTTCTGAATCAGAATTCTGTAATTGTCCTTGTCTTCTTGATCGAGTGTTCTGATATACTCCTTCAAAGGAATCAAGAAGTCTGTTGAACTGTTGCTGACCTGGGGTTTGGGATGTATTTCGTCTTGGACGTCGTCCTCTGTTAATATGATATGCCATGTTGACTGATGCATATGGCAACTCATCTTTTTGGTCTTCAGCTTGATGTTGAAGTGAAAAATTTAGTCGATCAAAAACTGACCGTTTTGAAGCTGGACAACAACAATTGATCACAACTTGATGAAATCCATATTGATGTCTTTCTTGGGGGAGCATCGCCGGAGATTGTGAATTCCTACGCTTTTGTATTAGCAATTCACGTAAGTCAAAAGAAGTGGAGGGAAGATTCTTCTTTATTACATTTGGGGTAGAAAAACGTTTAGTCTCCTGTGTATAAAGAAGATTACTGGCTTCATTCGCAGAACCATACTGTACATTTTTACGCGTTTGGAGTTGTGTGCGTAAATCCTGAGATTTAGTACGAAGGACTCCATTTTCATGGCGTGTGATTTGCAAGTTTGGAACTTTGCGTAAAGCAGTATAAGAAGATTGTTGGTGTAGGACAGAAGTTTTACCAACATCACTTTTACGCTGTATGCGTTTAGGTACATTCATATTAGATGTGCAAACATCGTTGTAAATTTTATCTACACTGTCACAGACAGGAGATTTACCTTTATGCATGAAACGTAAAAATTGATTATCTACCACATCACAGATGAGAGATTTTGTTTTACGCGAGGAGGGTAATTTGTGTGAATCTACCACGTCACCGACGGGAGATGGATTCTTACACTCAGAAACATTAGAATCTGCCACATTACAAATGGGAGACTCATTCTTATGCCTTGAGCGTAAAATTTGGTTCTTACCCACTGAGCGTAAAATTGGATTCTTACGCAGTGGACGTGAAACCTGATTATCTTCTCCGTTACAAACGGGAGATAAATCATCACACTTTGAGTGTAACTCTGAAGTAAGGACTGCCTCGTTACGAATGGGAGCCCCTACGACAGGAGTGGGAAGAATTCCATTTTCTCCAGAAGTCACAGAGAGATCAGAAACCACTTTGGATTTGGGAATCCAAACTTTTTGTGCTTTGCGAGACTTTTGAACATTAGAGTGGCGAGAATCACCCCCAGTTCGGAGCATTTCTTCATAGGCAGTCTGGTCGAAGTGTACAACCAGAGTCTTCTTAGTCGAACCGACTGAAACATCATCATATTGAGCAATCACTTCCTCGTCGGAGGAGAAAGTCGTCCCCAGCAGAGTCGCCATTTTGTTTCACTTAACAAAATTGCCAAACAAAAGTGTTGGATTTTGAAAATAAAATGAGAAAAAGTACAAAAGAAGTACAAATTTGATTCTGGGAAAGTATTGCTATGGAAGTCTGATTCGTAAATGATCACTTTGTTCCTTGGACCATATGATGATGAAGAAGATCACTGCTTGAAGTAGAACAACTTGGAAGAACTAAGTCACCAGAAAGGTATCGACGCACTTGGGCACTAATGGCGAGGCCGAATGCTTTCCTGCTTTGCTTCACTCTGTTCTGGAAGAAAAGTTGAAGAAGAATGCTCTAAAGAGAATCAAAATCTCGAAGTCTTGATCTCTGTATTCTCTCTTGTTCTCTCTCTGTCCGCCCTTGTGTTTGAGAAAAATGAGTCTATTTATAGACTGGGGCTTCTGTGCGTAAAAAGACACCAAAATCTGTCTTTACGCTAACAACTGCCACCCATGATCAGAGTCATCCTTTGCATATGTTGACACGCGTCCCATCATTTCAGTGAGAATATGATGCATGTACACATGTTCTTCGAAATATATGGCATGAAGGCCATGTAAGCAAACCACGTTCCATAGTGGCCAGAAAGAATAGGGCGTAAAAAACAGCTCCAACATCCTCTGAGCGTAAAACAGAGAGATGAGCGTAAAATAGCTCTGTCATAGGTTCCCTGTGTAAAGTGGTTATTGAGTAACCTTGAGCGTAAAATGGCTCAAATAGACTTTACGCACACATTGTTTTGTGAGCGTAAGAACTCATGTAAAACTCCGTGCGTAAAAGAAACCGTTCAATGAGCGTAAAGTAGCTCGATCTCCATAAACGACAACAATGGTTTTTTGTATAAGATAAATTCCATTGAATTCTGTGGTAAATACCATCATTAATATCTTCATGTCAGAGTTTGCATTGAATGTTAGATTTGACAGCTTTGTCCAGCGTGAAGTGGACTGCTCTGTCCTTGGCGTAAAGCCATGGGTGTAGTCCCAAGCGTAAAATGATCAGCTTGCTTAAGCATAAAGCGATTAGCTTAATCTTGGGCGTAAAGAGATTATCCATTCCTCTAAGCGTAAAGCAGATCACTTATGAATGAGATGACTCTTTCTTTGAAGCACTTTTTACGCTCCTACAAAGACGTCGGGGGCTGTCTAGTATTATTCTAGTGACTGAAAAGTTAGTCGGTAATTAGCAGATATGTTCTTGTATTTGTGGACGCATAAGGAGCGACTAAAAGTTCAGTCGGTGCACCACAAAAATATGGCAAATTAGCGACTGACCTAGCGACTAACACATTTCAGTTGCTATACTAGCGACTAAATAGCGACTAAACGTCTACAAATTCATATTTTAATTAACAAGACATCGTTGTTCCGTCGCTAAATTGTTTGAATGAATTAATAATTTTATAGCGACGGAGCATTTTTTGTCGGTATGTAGTTGGTGTATTAAATTTTTTATTGTCGACTGACTAGCGACTGAAATTTTCGTTGCTAGGAAAAATTAAATCACATCCCAAATTGCTTTTTCAATTACAAAATCGATTACCCCTCCCTCCATTTTTTTTATTCCCTCCTCTTTTTTTCCATTTGCAAAATCAACTACCCCCCAAAATCGAATCCTACAGCCTCCTTCTCCTCCCCCAAAGCCTCCTACTCCTCCATCCCTTTTTCCTCCCCCAAAGCCTCATCCTCCACCTTCCTCCCAAAATCGCCGCCTCCACCTCCTCCAGTCGCCTCCTTCTCCTCCCCCTCCCCCAAAGCCTCCCCCTCCACCTCCCCCAAAGTCGCCGCCTCCACCTCCTCCACCCAAAGCGGCCTCCTTCATCTGACGGCTCCTCACGACTCCGGCTCCTCCTCGTCGACTTCCTTCGCCGCCTCCTTAACGTCGGTGCCATCTCGCCTCCGAGGTAAATTTTTTTTAAGTTCTTTAAGTTTGAAGATTTTTCAATGCATCAATTTAAGCCCTAAATTTCTGCAATACATAATTTTAGGGCTTGGTCTGGAATCGAGTGGGACAAATTGAGCACTTTATTTAGGGCTTGGTCTGGAATCAATTTAGGGCTTGGTCTGTATTTTGTATGATTCTTCTAAATTAATTTTTTGGAAATTTATTTCTTCCAGATTGGTAGATCCGCGTAATAAAAATTTATGTTGGTTGAAGTTGGTGTGCACGAGGCTAACCTAAAGAAGAAGAAGCTGATGGAGATGGTGGCGAAAGAGGTTAAGGATCCGAATGCTGTTTCTAAGTTTAGGATATCGGAGGCGCTGAAGGAGAAGCTGAAGGTGAAGGGGATCCATTCGCTGTTTCCGATCCAGGCAATGACGTTTAATCTCATAATGGATGGGTCCGATTTGGTGGGCCGTGCTTGCACTGGGCAGGTAAAATATGCTGTTTTTTCCCCTTCACTTGTATGTTATTCTGCTAAGATGAGTGAATGTGACACATAATGGACACGACGACACAATACAGCCTTTGGCATATCTTAGTGTGTTTTGGTGTTTTTGTCCATTACGTGTCCAATGCGGACATGGCAGTGATTTTGGACTTTTGGCGCTTCCTAGGCTATGTTATGCCTATGTTGAATTCGTTCACTTTATAACTTTTATCCATAAATCCCCACACATCTACAAATTTATGGACAACTCTGAAAAAACTCTAAAACTTGTTGGCGCGATACATCTTATCACACGCATACACTAGAAGACGTCAAAACCAATGTCACGTCAATGCCACTGTGTCTGTCTCGTGTTGTATTTATGTCCATGTTGCCGCTTCTGGAGCAGACCAAGGCATTGCCTACATGGGTACCTATGTAGTGTAGTATTGGCTGCACACTTATAATCTCTCTCTGGTTCACATGTCTCTGAGAGAAGTTTGATGACTTGGGGTCTAAGTGGCGTTTAACTAACAGAACAGTAGGGACCTAACAGTGGATTGGGTAGTTTGATGGGGGAAAAAAACTTTAGGGGGGTATCCTGATATTGTGCTAAACTTCAGGTGTGTTTCCTAAATTTACCCTAAATTTATCTTAGTTTCTCTGAGATGTATTGGTTTGCATTTGACTGTTTCTAAATTTTTTTCTTCGTAAAATGTATCAGTCATTCCATTGCCGTCGAGGAAAAGCATCTCAGAGATGAGCTAAATTAGTTTGAAGAGCCATAACACAAAGCTCTTGCTAAGATGAGCTAAATTAGTTTGTAGGGCCATAACACAAAGCTCATGTTCTTATAGCAACAGTCTACTGACATGAAATTGACTCCATGATGGTCATTTGCATTAATTTCAAACAGAAAAGACAAAGGATTATAATGGTTTTAACCAGCAATGAAGAAAGGTATGCCAGGAAAACTAATGTTTAGCTCATAATTCAACTGCTTGATTATTAACCAGGAACACTAATGTTTCCCCTCTATATTTGTGTAGGTTGGATGAAGTAAGAGGATTTCTGAGGAGCTTTGGTTGTGGATAGGCTCGAAGGGTTAGAGCTAAATTTTGGATATGCAACATTTTGGATATATGTATAGAAACAATTAAACGCTGACTACGCTGTTAATGTTTAAGTTTGGAGAAATTATGAAGGATTTTGAATGTTCTTGATAGTGAAATTAATGAATTTACTTGTGTTCGGAATTCATTCTGTGATTGATTCGTCGAGAAGCATTTAAATTTTTGAATACCCGCATTCTGTGTATATATGCAATAGATATCTGTGGCATTCTGTATATCTGTAATGATATTATGATGTACTGTAATACTATTCTGATGTAAATTGTTTCTTTACACTAATACATAGCATTCTGACATGATATTGGTGCACATATAATAGCGCAAAAGAAATGCTATAAAAACCAATTTGCATCGAAAAGCTATTCAAATGTTATTATGAAACTATAGCGTTCGTAAATGCTATGTAAACTCTATAGCATTTGTCAATGCTATAACAAGTCTATAGCGTTCATGGACGCTATAATAACTAAATAGCGTTCATGAATGCTATTACTTTCCTATAGCGTTCTTATATGCTATAAGACTTGTATAGCGTTCATAAATGCTATAACAAGTCTATAGCGCCATGGAACGCTATAATCCATCAATAGCGTTTATGAACGCTATAACTTTATAGCATTTTTGTACATAGGACAATTATAGTGGGGGCATTTATAGCGGGCTGAATACGCTATAATAGGCATTCTTACAGCGTTCTGAGCACGCTATCGTATCCCATATCTGTTGTAGTGAAGGATGGTACGTCAAGATTATGTGTTGATTATCGTACCTTGAATTTCGTAACAATTAAGAACAGATATCCTTTGCCAAGGATAGATGACCTGTTCGATCAACTCAGTGGAGCAGTAGTATTCTCGAAGATTGACTTGCGGTCGGGATACCATCAGATCAGAGTCAGAGAGCAAGACATCTCGAAGATAGCATTCAGATCTAGATATGGACATTGGGAGTTTCTCGTTATGCCATTTGGAGCGACCAATGCACTAGTCGTATTCATGGATCTCATGAATCGTATCTTTATGTCCTATTTGGATCAGTTCGTGATAGTGTTTATAGACGACATCTTAGTCTATAACAGGAGTGAAGCAGAGCATGAGCAGCATCTCCGAGTAGTCCTTCAAATTTTTAAAGAGCACTAGTTGTATGTGAAGTTCAGTAAGTGCAAATTTTGGCTTGACCGTATTTCGTACTTGGGTCACATCATCACCATAGGTAGAGTGGAGGTGGACCCCAAAAGATAATGGCTACAGAGACATGGCCAGTACCTAGCACCATTACAGAAGTTTACAGTTTCCTAGGATTGGCCGGCTATTACCGACGATTTGTATCAGATTTTGCTCGAATTTCAGCGCCTTTGACCCAGTTGACCCGCAAGGATGCGTAGTTTGCTTGGACATCAGAGTGTCAGAGTTTATTTGAGAAGTTGAAGCAAGGGTTGATGACGACACCCATTTTCACGCTTCTAGATGGGACTGGAGGATTTTTAGTTTATTGTGATGCTTCAGGCAGAGGATTCGGATATATCTTGATGCAACATGGCAAGGTAGTAGCTTATGCGTCACGTCAGCTTCGTGATCATGAGAGAAATTATCCAACCCATGACTTGGAGTTAGCAGCGGTGGTTTTTGCCCTTAAGTTATGGAGGCATTACTTGTATGGAGATCGGATAGAGATTTTCACTGACCATAAGGGTCTTAAGTATGTGTTTACCCAGAAGGATCACAATATGCGTCAGAGAAGGTGGCTAGAGCTATTGGTAGATTATGATATCAACCTATAGTATTATCCTGGGAAGGCCAACGTAGTTGCAGATGCGTTGAGCAGAAGAGCAGGAGCTTATTTCTTGACAACACAACCCGAGTTGTTGGAAGATCTTTAGAAGATGGAGATAAAGATAATTCTCCCTACCAGTGTGGCATTGATGGCCAGTATGCAAGTTCAGTCCAGTATAGTTGAGATGATTAAGATAGCTCAGTCAACAAATTTTAAGTTTCAGCAGCTTAGGGAAGAATGTGAAGTGGGACGAAGAGCAGAGTTATGTATTCACGAAGATCGTACACTTTGATATGGAAGGTGTCTTTGTGTATCCAGTGGTGACATCAGGCAGAAAATTATGGCAGAGGCTCATAGTTCACAGTATTCAATTCATCCCGGTGGTACGAAGATGTATCGTAATATCCGTCAGCATTTCTGATAGAATGACATAAAGAGGGAGATAGCCCGGATTGTCTCTTATTATTTGGTTTACCAACAAGTTAAAGCTGAACATCAGAGACCAGCTGGACTTCTTCAGGAAGCATATTATTATAGATTTTGTAACTGGGTTACCTAAGTCCCCATCTGGAAGAGATGCTATCTGGGTTATAGTTGACCGACTCACCAAGGTAGCTCATTTTCTCCCTTTCAGGATAGATTAGTCGATGGATCAGCTAGAAGAGATGTATCTCATGCAGATAGTCAGATTGTATGGTGTGCTAGTCAATATCGTATCAGACAGAGATTCGAGATTTATATCGTACTTTTGGCAAAGTCTTCAAAAAAGTTTGGGGACTCGTCTCAAGTTTAGCTCAACTTATCATCCGCAGACAGATGGTCAGTCAGAATGCAAGATTCAAACTCTCAAAGATATGTTATGATCCTGTACACTTGACTTTAGTAGTTCGTTGGAAGATCACCTGCATTTGGCAGAGTTCTTATACAATAACAATTTTTAGGCCAGTATCCAGATGGCACCATTTGAGGTACTGTATGACAGAAAGTACAGATTCCTTTTAGCCGGGGATAATATAGGTAAAAGGCAGATGATTGGTCCAGAGATGGTTACGCAGACTATCGAGGTGGTCAGACAAGTTAGAGATCATCTTCGAGTTGCACAAGATCGTCAGCGCCATTGGGCCGATTCTCATCGACGTTCTCTTGAGTTTTCTATCGGCAACCACGTATTCCTCATTATCTCGTCTACCCGTGGCGTCATTCGATTCGGTGTACGGAGAAAGCTTAGTCCTAGGTATATAGGGCTGTTTGATATTCTCGAGCGAGTAGGTGATATGTCATATCGTCTTGCTCTTCTGCCATCGTTATGTGAGGTACATGGTGTATTTCATGTATCCTAATTGTGATAGTACATCCCGAATTTGAGCCATATCCTTGATCATTCAGAATGGTTGTTAGTACCAATATTTCGTATGAGGAAAGGTCTGTATCCATATTGGACCGAAGAGAGAAGGTACTCAAGAACAAGACTATTAGTTTAGTCCGTGTTGCTTGGGGTCATCACTCTTTGGGTCAGTCAATGTGGGAACGTGAGGATGATATCCGATCGCGATATCCACACCTGTTTGACTTATAAGGTATAATGTCTTCCTTATGCCTTATACTTTTAATTCCTTACTTACATGAATGATTGCTTGATTGACTGCTAGCCATAGATTGCCCATGATTAGTATAACTTGTCCCGACACATCTAGCCTCTTGATTAAATTCTGAGGATGGAATTCTTTTAAGGTGGGTAGAGTTGTTACTCCCTTTTTCCGTTATACGTATTTTCAATATACGTGTACAGATTTCTGGCATTTGTTAGGTTACCCATATTTGGACTGTCTTGTTTAGCCTAGTCTTAGTTTAATCTTGGCTTGACTTGGTTTGTTTTGGTTCATGTTGGCTTGGTTTGGTTTGAGTTGGTTCATTATGGTAAAATTCCTATTTAAACCAACTCTCCTCTCTCTCTCTCTTCATAACTCTTCTCATTTATTTCTTTCTTCTTCTTCTTCTTCCGCATAACTCCTCTCTACCCACTAAGAACCCTTAGCCAAGTGCAATCTTGATTCATGATGGATCTCCCATTTTATTGTTCCATTCTCTTCTCTACTAGATTCTAAGCTCTTTAGAGCTTAGCATTTTTTTTGGTGGATGGATTTATGTAGATCTAAGTTATAAGTTTTTATTATTTTTTTGGTTTTGATATAGTACAGTTTAATATTTCCTAAAAACTAGTCATCCCAGGCTGTAGAAAATCTCGTTCTGTGCAGTTTAGACCCTTGGAAGTCCCGATTCGGGTTTGTTTTCAGCAAGCTATGCTCATTTGAAGTTTTTGGGTTCCCATGGAGCTTGGCTGCTATTTGGAGAAGAAGAACAATGTCCGGTGCCATGTTGGTCCAGGCGCCCAAGTTTAGCCTTGGTGCCTCCCCTGGCCTAGGCACCCCGACATGATCAGACACCCCTTTGACCCTTACGCACACGGTGCTTAGGCGCCATTGTGATGCGCCTTAACCCTCGCTCTCATTGGAGCTTAGGCGCCTATTATGATGTGCCCCTTCCCTCTAGTCATCAAGGCCCAGGCGCCCATGTTCGCCCTGGCGCCTACGATGATCCAACGCCCCCTGGCCATGCGCCCAGTCTGACCATGCGCTTAGACTCGACCATTCGCCATTCTGAACCTGGCGCCCAAGCTTACTTAGGTGCCATTCTGGCCCTGGTGTCCATTCATGCCTAGGTGCCATCTTGGCCCTGGCGTCCAATGGTGTCCAGGCGCCCATCCATGCCTAGGCGCCCATCCTTATGCACCTACCTCCATGCACTTTCTTTGTTCTTGCAACTGTTTATGTGTTTTGGTTATATGCATGTGATAACTTGATAACTCTTAACATGAATACGACATGATGGTATGAACCCTTCTTGATAATCTTAATAGTGGCCCGTCGAGGCGCACTCTTGACAAGTAACAAATAAACTTGATATGACATGTATAAACTTCATAGTGGCCCATCGAGGCGCACTCCAGACAAGTAATCTTGACAAGTAACAAGTAACCTGACATGACATAAAAATCTTGAATGTTGTTGCGACAACTATCTCAACTTGCTAAGTAACTCTTATCTTGACATCGTGGATGGTTGTGTCTGTACAAGCTACATGTCTCATCTTGCATCATGCCTAGGACATGGATTCCTGATTACCATGGTCAGGGATTCATACTGAATTGGACTAGGATAATGACTAGAATGATCAAGTAGCTCATAAAGAGATTTCCCAGCTACATGCAATCCCGTTATCTGGGCGCTTTAGTTGGACTTGTAGCCTGCCGACGAGTAGGGCGCATTTCCAGCACACTGTCATGTGCTGCACCCCCAAGTCACCTAATACAACTCTCTCAACTTGGATCTAGATAACATGGATAAGTTTGTAGGGCTTGTGGCTGCTAGAACATCTCATTGCATCTTGTTAGTAACTAGGCCTGTGATAACCCTATTTAGTTAAATATCAAGCCATACTCGTGCTTGGCCGTGATTGTTGGATGGAGTCCAGTCCAGTCTAGCTTCGTCTAGAACTAGTACATGGTTATTTCAGTGTATTATTATTCATGATTTACTCTTAGCGATAAATAATTAGAGTCTAAGTTCTGTTCAGGTGAAGGGTTACAACCCCGGTCCTTGTTTGGTTTACGGGTTGTAACTTGGCTTCCGGAATAGTTTCTTAGTCATCTTGTCATTTATTGCCCTATTTCTAATTCTTGCTCTTCTTGTTATTATTTATGTCTTTATGAGCTAATATGCTGGTTTTAGTTCTTAAGTGAAGCCTCCCTTGTGGCACTTGCTCTTCTAGGTTCTGACCCAGCTGGTTTTGTATAGTCAGATTTTGGAGTAGCACCCGATGATCTACCTGTCTTCCAGCCAGATGGTGAACACCAGACGTAACCCTGGCAACGAGTGGGTTTCTTCTTTTGCTCTTCCGCTCTATTGTAAAGTAATCTTTTGACACGTTTAGCCGTCGAGCAAGTGTTAGCTCGTGTTGAAACTTATTTATGTCTGCCTAAGGGCTGTACATGATTGGCAAATCCTAGGGTTGATCATGTATGACTTAAACTCTCACTAGTCTTCATATTTTGTATGACTAGCTTCATGATCATCTGAATATGTAATATTTGGGATGCCTTCCTTTGTATGTATGATTATATAACATCTTGTACAATTATTTGTTTGCTTGAGATTGAGACACTAGGCTTGTTCTTGACCATAAGAGACTGTTGGCTTATAGATAAACCCTCATGTATCTAGACAGTCGTGACCGTATTGTGTGGTGGATTGCACTTCAATGTATGTAGCTGGCTATGTCTGTCCTCCGCTCTCCAGTATTCTGGTTTTGGGGCATGACAACGAGAATCGCAGAAATTGTGGGATAGTGCTTAGAGTGACATCGTTACCCCGATATAACTTGTTGCCTAACTTAATCGTGCAACAACTTAACCCGTAGGACAAGCAAAGGCTATGCCAATCCTTGCACCATAGAAATGTACACTGAGACTTAGGGACACTTTGCCATGCCAAGCTTTGGACATTGGGATAGTGCATGCTTTATCAAGCATTGGACTGGGACCGTGCATGCTTTACCAAGCATTTATATCGTACGACGCCTATGGCTATGCTAAGTCCATAGCCTTATGGCAACATAGACCAACTTTCCTTCTCCCAAGCCACGGGATGAAGGACCGGGTGTCATTTTGAAAGCATGCCGTTCACGATTCTAAGTCGACCGTAGGACCTTTCCATATTCTTACTCAATCTGACCCAACTTGGGATTATTCCCTTAGCTATGTAGATTCGTCTCTTTTATTATCAAAACTACTTGTGTAGTTGAAAACTTTCAATTTATTAGTGTGAAGGCCAAGCTGAAGCAAGCTCATCGAAGCTACCCACCTGAGCGAGGAGTCGTGTCACGACCCGATCCCAAATAATTGGGTCGAACCGGATCATGCCCAGCCTGCACCGTTGTTGAGACGGCGGCAGTAAGCTGTTCTATTAGCAGGTAACCATACAACAACATCTATATTTGTCACAACTCAAATTCGGGAAATAAAACTTTATTAAACTTTGAAATAAAATACAACTGGAAAATGTACTGAAATAAATAACAGAGTTTGAAATAAACAACAATGCTGAAAAAGAAAATTTATCTATCAGCCGGCTCATCGGCCTCAGTCCCAACGTCCTCCAATGGGGACTCTGGCAGCACTACAGGGTACAGAACAGAGTCGTAGTAACTGCTGTATAACAGCTGAGCATCCTCAATGTCCCCTAAAAATATATCTCCAGTCAGAGGGAGCAAAGTACAATTCATGCTAATTTAAACAGTTAAAATAAATAATAGAATCATGCACTTTTAAACAGTTTAGAAATGAACGGTTTTCTAGCAGTAAAACAGTGTGATTTGAATAGGCAATGAATAGGACCGGCTTGGGATGTACAGTTGTATCCTATTGATACGATTCGGCTTATCCCCGTGTGTATGAGGGGTAAGCTAATACTGGCCTAAGTTACAGTTGGATATGGTCATAAACCTTACTCTATTCCCCCAGTCCCCAATCAGTTACAGTAGTTGCAGTCAGTACTCTCAGGGAGAGTTTCGTGTTTGCATCGTGGTTTAAACTTGCAGTTGTAGGCATAAGTGTAGCTACCAACGGCCAGTCCTGTGATTGAGTTACTCGTTCTCCTCTCGACCTCAAACTGTTATCGGGACTTTCAAGCCATCTGAATTTGGGAATGATGAGGTTTTATCCTTGGTCAAAATGCTGACCTAGGAGACTACCTCTTCTCAAGAACCAATTTTTGTGAAGTCTCAAATTATTGCTGGAAGCTTGCCTTAACTAGCAACCCTTAAGCCTTGAACCAACCCTTCCTCGACCGAAGCCACATTTAGACATGAGATGAGGGGACAATAGGGTAATCATTTACCGTGACACTCATTCCGAGGTTGGTTTCCAATAAATATTACTCTAGGTATGTAAATTTATTATTAAGACCTAACTAGCGTTGGAACACCACAGTCACTAGCTTAGCCAATACCATAGCTTAAATACCCTGTCACACTATGACCTACCAGTTGTCAACAGCAATACCTGATCGCTACAATCCTTGTGACCATGGTCTGGCAGGTTTGACACAAATAGAATTTCTTGACTTAGTTGTTAGAAATCTTTTCTTATGTTGTGCCTTGGAGTTGGTTACCCCCGTCGATAACTCTTGTACACTATGGATGGGTATGATTCCTCTATTTTATCGACCATGTGTTATTTTACACCCTCGTTTCTCATTTATTGAGGGATGATCTTTGACTCGACTTATACCTATCGTATCCCGATATGCCGTGCCTCATTCTTTATTAATAAGAGTCGAAGTACCGTATCCAAACTTTGGAGTTCTTCTGATCTCACCATTCCTAAAATCATATCCTAGCCTCTAAGGTGGGTAGACTGTAAGCCTCCTAAAATTTTTGGGATATACGAGGATTTTCGATTGACTAGAATGATTTTCCACTAGGGTGATAATTAGTGCCCCCAGGGACTCTCACTTTCCATTTAGATCATTTTGTGTCCCCGACCGTGTCAATAATAATCGGAGCACGAGACCAACTGTTATCTTCCAACAAATTTCATATGTAAGATCTAGATGAGTCCACCTTCATCTAGGTATTATCATGTCCCACCCAAACGCGTTCCCTTGTACTCTATTTTATGGTACGACTTTCAGGACAAAAAGGACTAATTATAACTTTTACCATAGTACCGATATACTTTCCAACCTCCATTAGAGCCTTGACCACGACCCCATTCCTTCGACCCAATATATGGTTGTGATCTACTTGAAGCCCATTACGCACATGCCACTAGTATGCCACTCAATTGTGTCTTCTCGTGCTACGTAAACACAGAAGTCACCAAAGACGTATTTTTTTGGCTTTAGGAACCTAGCAAACCAATCCGACTGCCCATCTAGCTCAATCACTTGGGTGGAAACTATTCTAGGATTATCCTAACCTAGTAGTAATAGTTACCAGTGGGAACTAGACCAGTCAATAGAGACTGAAATCCGAGGTTCATCTAATCAAAGATTGACGTCCAATCAGGAACCCATTGGGACCCGGTAAAACCCCCTGCATACCACTACATTTAGACTATAAAACCGAACTGTTTGAAATAAGTTCCTATACCTACTATGTAGTCTCCACATCTTAGAATGTGATGTCATTCGTAACCCTTATTCCATCCACCTGGAAGTTGAGATACGATCTTGTGCTGCAATTATATCCCTTGTTTGTGTGTTTAAATAACCACGGAAAAGATCATAATCTTGATTTCTCAAAATTCGTTCTATTATGAAACTTTGTTCAGAAATTCGAGAACGAAACCCCTGTATTGCACGGATGGCAAACTTCTATAAGAAAGGAAGGGTTCTTCGATTTCGCAAGTGACTGGACTAGAGTAGCCCAATCTAGCAAATAAGACAGTGGTTCATGAATTTTCTTTCTAGCTGTATCGTTGGATACCGGCTACTACTCTTGAAACCTTATTTTGCTCACGATTGTTCTTCCTTATCTGCATGATCTTTCTATTTTCGGAGCGAAGATGGTCATGCTTATTGGGATGTGTCAATATTTATTAGCGACTTGTGTAAATTTGTTGTATGTTAGATTTGGAGTGGCTTGATAGATACGAGAGAATTTTAGAAACCAGATGCCTAGACATTTGTTGGTAGGATTGTTACCAACTAGTTAGAAGATTATGATATTTGGTTGAGGAGTAGTGTGACCAAAGGTGGGTAGAAGTCCTCGATAATTCGTAGTTACGAAATGGCAAGAAGGAAGATATAAATATTTCTGAGAAATTAAAATTCGAGGATATTGTGGTAATAGTGGATTTATTTATTTATTTATTTTATTATATATTTACGTTTGAATTTTTAGCATGTTTACGAGTTAGAATTTCGAGGACGAAATTATTTTAAGGTGGGTAGATTTGTAGCTCCCCTTCCTGAAATTTTTTTTAAAAAAATATTTTGATTATTAATTATTTCATTTGAATAGTTATTTTCAGAATTATATAAATAATTGTTTTATTATTAGTAATTATTTGAATTAAATGGTTAATGGTTTGTTACCGATAATTATGCAATTACCATATTATAATTCAATTAATAACCAAAGCCAACAGAGAATTACATTAATAAAGTTATGCTTATAGTTTAAGCTTTCATCTTCTTCTACTTTGATAATTTATGTTCGGAAAATAAATACGTAGATACTCCTCTCTGAAACTGTTCGAATGTTGAAACTAGTAATGGATACTCGCAAAGGTTCTGGTAGCAGATATGTTGAACCTTACTGTTTAGTTGGACAACGTGGCTTTCAAATTCAAAAGAATGACAACAAAAGATTTCAGAGAGGGATTCAAAAGAATGACAACAAAAGATTTCAGAGAGGGCTGTGGATTATATACAAATTCGATGAAGACAAATTTGGTAATACACAACCATGAAACATGGGGGGGTTGTGGGATCACAACATTGTTTATGTTTATATTTCATGCTACTAATAGTTAGCTCTACTCCAAAACCGACCCATATCCGGCCTAGCTATACACAACAGCCCCTTTTGGGAATTTCACACCTTTCCTCTTATTATAAAATAATAATTCATTAAACCCTAAAACCTATTGTTGTTCCATCAAAGATGGCAGCGGCCACCTCTTCTTCCTACATCAAACACACCAACATCACCACCCTGCACTCCAATCAGCCAAGAAATTGACTACACCAATCCCATACCGAACTCTAAACTATCCCTTCACGTGACTCATCGAAGTGGAGTCGACCCTGTTATGGAGAAGTGCAAGCGCTGCTCCTCCCCGTCGCCAATGGTTAGGTCACCGATCTCGCCATCATGAGCCGACACCGTGCTAGACACCGCGTGCGAACTGCCCCAATCTTCGCCGCTGTGCGAGCTTCCTCGTCGCGCCTCCGGTAGGCGCATAGCCGCGCGAGTCTCGCCCTATAGATCCGGCGAATCGCCGATCGTTCCGTCGGTGCCACTCCCTCTGGCGCCACCACCACGCGAGTCTCCCTCGCCGGGCCTTTCCTCGGTGGTCGTCGAGACCCCAGCGCCGCGCAAGGCCAGCACGGGCGGAGCAGCACCAAGTGAAAGCCGCTGACGCCGCGAAGCCCGTGACCTACCCCTCAAAATAGTTCGACCGCGGATTTTGGGTTCGAGCACCTTTCCACAAGACGTCGTCGTGCCTCGCCACCTTGCTTCTCGTGGAGTAGTCGAGCACCGGACGAGGGTCACAGAAGCCATACTGCACGGGTCGCCAAGGATTCCCTCCTCCCTATCGGAAAGGTAAAATTCTTATTTACAACTCCTCACGAGTGAACAATAGAGTTTATGAAGGAGAAGATGTGTGCACAAGTGCACGTTGGCAGCTGTGCCATTGTGCATGCAAAGGAGAAAAAAATGATATGTTCCTTCTTTCTTCTTCATATATTATTCATATATAATACTTCTCCTTAGAAAGAAAAAGATAATCATTATGAATCATCACGTGGGACCATGACTCCTTTGGTACTCTTTGATTCAGAAAGTGTTGGAGTTGTATTGTATAACTACATTTAGACCCCTTCACTTTATGGTAATTGAATAAACCATACCAACCACAAGTAATATAGTTGCTAATGTAACGTAATTAAAATAAACATATATTTACTTATAGCAAATAAAGGACATTTTTCATTTAAGTCCCTATATTTTAAGCACATTCTTTAATAAAGAAGCACTTCTCTTCCGAGGAAGCATCTTAAATAAGTAATGATTTTTCACTTAGACCCCTCTTAAATATAAATAAATTATATTATAGTTTAAACTTAGTCAATTAAGACTATTATCGAATAATAGAACAATCATGGTTCTTAATGAGAAATAACCATATCCTTCTTTCCAGAGAAGAATTTTGGTTATAGGAATGGTGGTTGTTTTTCAATATAACCCTTTTCCATTTTATAGTTTAGTTTCAATATAAAAGTTCACCAAACCCCAATTACTTTGTGCACGGTCCGCCGGAATCCAACTCTGGACATACGGTTGGGTTCGTATCGGAAAACTGGATCCGTAGACATGTAGTTTGACGACTTTAGAGACCGTTGACTCTGGCACGCTTTTCGGTACAAAGCGGGTCCAACGGCGGACACCGTTTTGGCCCAAAATTACCGTTTTGCCCCTATGCCCAGAATTGGACTTAAGGACAGGCAATCCTAGCTAATTGGACTATTCTGAGATCAATGGTATTGTCTATTTCAGCTTCCGGAGACTGTTGTACGAGTTTTGACTATTGTGGCATATTGAGTGATTTGGATCATCGGTTTTACCAGCACAGGACCACAGGCGAGTACAGTTTATTGTCTGCATTTCGATATTGATCTTTACTATATTTCATTGATTAGTCATTGGTTATGTGATTATTTTCTATTATAAATTGTCGAGTCGGGAATGAGAAGTACCAAGGTTGTGTGATCTGACCGTAGACCGTGTAGACCGTGTTACATTTATTTCTTGTAGACCGTGTAGACCGTGTTGCATTTATTTCTTGTAGATCGTGTAGACAGTATTTTATTTATTTCTTATAGACAGTGTAGACAATGTTTTATTTATTGCATTTAAACTGTGTAGTTAGTGATTGTTATTCTGTAGACAGTGTTTCTTTATTGCTATATTTTCTGTAGACCGTGTAACTGTAGACCGTGTAATTGTAGACCGTGTAATTGTAGACCGTGTAACTGTAGACCATGTAACTTTAGACCGTGTAGACCGTGTCGCATAATTGTCCCGAGACCGATCACATATCAAAGGTACTTCTAACGGTGGAAAAGTATATTGGTCTATTTATTACTATTGATTTTTCTTACGGCTTTACTGTTTATTTTCAAACCCATGATTGATGTCTAACCTTTGTCTTATAGTCATTTTCTTTATTTGAAATTGCATTCAGTGGATTGTGCTCGTTCCATTCCTGACTGGAAACCAACATTTTCAGGTTAGCCGTGGATTCATTTAGCTTGGGGAGTGACGGGAATACTTGCAGACAGAGCCTAGAGACTAGCTAGATAGTTGAATTGTAGTCATTCATTTATTTGTACAAGTTTATATTTTATGCAAATGTAAAACTTGTGATCATTGTAAGTTAAATTAATTCTTGTGAATGAGCATTGGATTATTTTGTGATTTTGATCTCATGGCCGTGACAGCGTTCTACCGCCGACACTGCGGCGTAGGCTGGCTTGGATACGTCTCGTATCCGTTTGGAAAAAAACGGGTGCGGGTCGTGACAAGTTTTTGTGGTGGCCCATGCAGGTCTGTCTTCGCAAATCATGCGAACTCGTAATAGTACTTAAGTTAGTTGTACTATTGCGAGCCTGCGACTAGAAATGCTCATTCACGAATTAGAAATTAATTTAATTTACGAGAATGACTAGGACTAGGAGTCCCTTATACAAATTTACCGATGGGTAGTCTAGGCCATGCAATTTAGATGAGGATTTATTAATTTTGATAGTTTGTTAGATCCCCATAAGTACATTATTATCTCTTGATACGACGATGTAATCTAATTTGGATAGATTATTCCCTTGGTAAGGCAGGGCTTCATAGAATTAATGATCTAGCCTTGATAGATTATTCAATTCATTCTCTTGCCTCCTTGGATATCGTCACCATATCGTAGTCTGAATTGTCCATTTAAAATCCTATTTTGCCGTAAGGGAATAGTTTATAATTCCTGATTCGGTTATTCAAATGCGAATCTCGAGGTAGACTGATCCAAAAAATTTCTCCCATGGTTCGAATACACATGAAAAAGATACCAAAATGGTTGCAGTTCCTTGTCTTCAGTTTGTTCCTCCCCGTGCAATCTTTTATTTAAAGATTGCGACTGATAGGACAAATATTTATGCCTTATTTCATAGTCAACTTGTTTGAATCTCTAGAAGCTCAGGAATTTATTTACAGATATAGTTAAAGGAATGTCAGTTAACTCATAATGGCAGGACAGCAGCGCACTGTCGCCATTTATTTAAATTAGGGAGACTATGTGTTCACTGCCGCCAGCAGCGCACTGGCAAGGCACGATCCTTAGAATTGGAATAGTTTAAGAGAATATGGGTTATAGAATATTGCTAAACTATAGCTAGTGATCCTCTTTGACCGTAGTCATCCTTGTGTCCATATAAGGTAGAGTATCGGATATCATATCACCCTGAAATCACGAATCCAAGAGTTTACCACAGTCTGAGTATACGGGCGAGGCATAACTCTCGGTGAAATGACTTCAGACATGATTACAAGTTTAAGATACTATGGAGGATAGGACAATGCCATATATGTTCCGTAAGACCCAAAGCCAATACTAGTGGAAGTTCTACAGGATGGATAGCATGTCTTCCGACCCAGTATTCCGTGGTCCTTGTGATCTATTGACGAAGTAATTAGCTGACACTAATAGGTTACCTGGAATATAGACGTCGCAAGTCCATAACCCATTAGTTGACCAAAGTCTTATGAATAAGAAGACAGTAGGATGACTGTATAAGTAAGAATACCGGGTAAGGCTTGATTCCCTTTAAACTCGAACTTCTTGTGTCTCTTTTCAAAAATCTCTCGTACTAAAATCTTGACTATCTTGACCAACGCTGCTATTACAGCCTAGATTTTGCAAGCTTACTCTGTTCTCGAGCTCGATTTGGGACATGTGTTTAGTGGGGACGCCTGCTAACATATTGTCTAATCAGAATCAGTGTATTATGGTCTGATCAACCATAATGCATTCGGTTCGCACTTTATTTAATTACCCTACGTGGATTGAGATATAGATGTCTCTAGGGTCTCATCCACGACTGTATTGACAATTCCTCTTGAATTATATGTTCGCCCTTGAATCACGAAATTGTATTCAGTAACATCTCCTTTGAATTCTTTATTGTTTTTATCTTTCACCGATTTGGAAAGACGAAAGCTCGTGATGGTAGAGAGATACAGAGTATTCTCATGGCTATGATAATGGTAGGCATAAGTGTAGCTACCAACGGCCAGTCCTGTGATTGAGTTACTCGTTCTCCTCTCGACCTCAAACTGTTATCGGGACTTTCAAGCCATCTGAATTTGGGAATGATGAGGTTTTATCCTTGGTCAAAATGCTGACCTAGGAGACTACCTCTTCTCAAGAACCAATTTTTGTGAAGTCTCAAATTATTGCTGGAAGCTTGCCTTAACTAGCAACCCTTAAGCCTTGAACCAACCCTTCCTCGACCGAAGCCACATTTAGACATGAGATGAGGGGACAATAGGGTAATCATTTACCGTGACACTCATTCCGAGGTTGGTTTCCAATAAATATTACTCTAGGTATGTAAATTTATTATTAAGACCTAACTAGCGTTGGAACACCACAGTCACTAGCTTAGCCAATACCATAGCTTAAATACCCTGTCACACTATGACCTACCAGTTGTCAACAGCAATACCTGATCGCTACAATCCTTGTGACCATGGTCTGGCAGGTTTGACACAAATAGAATTTCTTGACTTAGTTGTTAGAAATCTTTTCTTATGTTGTGCCTTGGAGTTGGTTACCCCCGTCGATAACTCTTGTACACTATGGATGGGTATGATTCCTCTATTTTATCGACCATGTGTTATTTTACATCCTCGTTTCTCATTTATTGAGGGATGATCTTTGACTCGACTTATACCTATCGTATCCCGATATGCCGTGCCTCATTCTTTATTAATAAGAGTCGAAGTACCGTATCCAAACTTTGGAGTTCTTCTGATCTCACCATTCCTAAAATCATATCCTAGCCTCTAAGGTGGGTAGACTGTAAGCCTCCTAAAATTTTTGGGATATACGAGGATTTTCGATTGACTAGAATGATTTTCCACTAGGGTGATAATTAGTGCCCCCAGGGACTCTCACTTTCCATTTAGATCATTTTGTGTCCCCGACCGTGTCAATAATAATCGGAGCACGAGACCAACTGTTATCTTCCAACAAATTTCATATGTAAGATCTAGATGAGTCCACCTTCATCTAGGTATTATCATGTTCCACCCAAACGCGTTCCCTTGTACTCTATTTTATGGTACGACTTTCAGGACAAAAAGGACTAATTATAACTTTTACCATAGTACCGATATACTTTCCAACCTCCATTAGAGCCTTGACCACGACCCCATTCCTTCGACCCAATATATGGTTGTGATCTACTTGAAGCCCATTACGCACATGCCACTAGTATGCCACTCAATTGTGTCTTCTCGTGCTACGTAAACACAGAAGTCACCAAAGACGTATTTTTTTGGCTTTAGGAACCTAGCAAACCAATCCGACTGCCCATCTAGCTCAATCACTTGGGTGGAAACTATTCTAGGATTATCCTAACCTAGTAGTAATAGTTACCAGTGGGAACTAGACCAGTCAATAGAGACTGAAATCCGAGGTTCATCTAATCAAAGATTGACGTCCAATCAGGAACCCATTGGGACCCGGTAAAACCCCCTGCATACCACTACATTTAGACTATAAAACCGAACTGTTTGAAATAAGTTCCTATACCTACTATGTAGTCTCCACATCTTAGAATGTGATGTCATTCGTAACCCTTATTCCATCCACCTGGAAGTTGAGATACGATCTTGTGCTGCAATTATATCTCTTGTTTGTGTGTTTAAATAACCACGGAAAAGATCATAATCTTGATTTCTCAAAATTCGTTCTATTATGAAACTTTGTTCAGAAATTCGAGAACGAAACCCCTGTATTGCACGGATGGCAAACTTCTATAAGAAAGGAAGGGTTCTTCGATTTCGCAAGTGACTGGACTAGAGTAGCCCAATCTAGCAAATAAGACAGTGGTTCATGAATTTTCTTTCTAGCTGTATCGTTGGATACCGGCTACTACTCTTGAAACCTTATTTTGCTCACGATTGTTCTTCCTTATCTGCATGATCTTTCTATTTTCGGAGCGAAGATGGTCATGCTTATTGGGATGTGTCAATATTTATTAGCGACTTGTGTAAATTTGTTGTATGTTAGATTTGGAGTGGCTTGATAGATACGAGAGAATTTTAGAAACCAGATGCCTAGACATTTGTTGGTAGGATTGTTACCAACTAGTTAGAAGATTATGATATTTGGTTGAGGAGTAGTGTGACCAAAGGTGGGTAGAAGTCCTCGATAATTCGTAGTTACGAAATGGCAAGAAGGAAGATATAAATATTTCTGAGAAATTAAAATTCGAGGATATTGTGGTAATAGTGGATTTATTTATTTATTTATTTATTATATATTTACGTTTGAATTTTTAGCATGTTTACGAGTTAGAATTTCGAGGACGAAATTATTTTAAGGTGGGTAGATTTGTAGCTCCCCTTCCTGAAAATTTTTTTAAAAAAATATTTTGATTATTAATTATTTCATTTGAATAGTTATTTTCAGAATTATATAAATAATTGTTTTATTATTAGTAATTATTTGAATTAAATGGTTAATGGTTTGTTACCGATAATTATGCAATTACCATATTATAATTCAATTAATAACCAAAGCCAACAGAGAATTACATTAATAAAGTTATGCTTATAGTTTAAGCTTTCATCTTCTTCTACTTTGATAATTTATGTTCGGAAAATAAATACGTAGATACTCCTCTCTGAAACTGTTCGAATGTTGAAACTAGTAATGGATACTCGCAAAGGTTCTGGTAGCAGATATGTTGAACCTTACTGTTTAGTTGGACAACGTGGCTTTCAAATTCAAAAGAATGACAACAAAAGATTTCAGAGAGGGATTCAAAAGAATGACAACAAAAGATTTCAGAGAGGGCTGTGGATTATATACAAATTCGATGAAGACAAATTTGGTAATACACAACCATGAAACATGGGGGGGTTGTGGGATCACAACATTGTTTATGTTTATATTTCATGCTACTAATAGTTAGCTCTACTCCAAAACCGACCCATATCCGGCCTAGCTATACACAACAGCCCCTTTTGGGAATTTCACACCTTTCCTCTTATTATAAAATAATAATTCATTAAACCCTAAAACCTATTGTTGTTCCATCAAAGATGGCAGCGGCCACCTCTTCTTCCTACATCAAACACACCAACATCACCACCCTGCACTCCAATCAGCCAAGAAATTGACTACACCAATCCCATACCGAACTCTAAACTATCCCTTCACGTGACTCATCGAAGTGGAGTCGACCCTGTTATGGAGAAGTGCAAGCGCTGCTCCTCCCCGTCGCCAATGGTTAGGTCACCGATCTCGCCATCATGAGCCGACACCGTGCTAGACACCGCGTGCGAACTGCCCCAATCTTCGCCGCTGTGCGAGCTTCCTCGTCGCGCCTCCGGTAGGCGCATAGCCGCGCGAGTCTCGCCCTATAGATCCGGCGAATCGCCGATCGTTCCGTCGGTGCCACTCCCTCTGGCGCCACCACCACGCGAGTCTCCCTCGCCGGGCCTTTCCTCGGTGGTCGTCGAGACCCCAGCGCCGCGCAAGGCCAGCACGGGCGGAGCAGCACCAAGTGAAAGCCGCTGACGCCGCGAAGCCCGTGACCTACCCCTCAAAATAGTTCGACCGCGGATTTTGGGTTCGAGCACCTTTCCACAAGACGTCGTCGTGCCTCGCCACCTTGCTTCTCGTGGAGTAGTCGAGCACCGGACGAGGGTCACAGAAGCCATACTGTACGGGTCGCCAAGGATTCCCTCCTCCCTATCGGAAAGGTAAAATTCTTATTTACAACTCCTCACGAGTGAACAATAGAGTTTATGAAGGAGAAGATGTGTGCACAAGTGCACGTTGGCAGCTGTGCCATTGTGCATGCAAAGGAGAAAAAAATGATATGTTCCTTCTTTCTTCTTCATATATTATTCATATATAATACTTCTCCTTAGAAAGAAAAAGATAATCATTATGAATCATCACGTGGGACCATGACTCCTTTGGTACTCTTTGATTCAGAAAGTGTTGGAGTTGTATTGTATAACTACATTTAGACCCCTTCACTTTATGGTAATTGAATAAACCATACCAACCACAAGTAATATAGTTGCTAATGTAACTTAATTAAAATAAACATATATTTACTTATAGCAAATAAAGGACATTTTTCATTTAAGTCCCTATATTTTAAGCACATTCTTTAATAAAGAAGCACTTCTCTTCCGAGGAAGCATCTTAAATAAGTAATGATTTTTCACTTAGACCCCTCTTAAATATAAATAAATTATATTATAGTTTAAACTTAGTCAATTAAGACTATTATCGAATAATAGAACAATCATGGTTCTTAATGAGAAATAACCATATCCTTCTTTCCAGAGAAGAATTTTGGTTATAGGAATGGTGGTTGTTTTTCAATATAACCCTTTTCCATTTTATAGTTTAGTTTCAATATAAAAGTTCACCAAACCCCAATTACTTTGTGCACGGTCCGCCGGAATCCAACTTGGACATACGGTTGGGTTCGTATCAGAAAACTGGATCCGTAGACATGTAGTTTGACGACTTTAGAGACCGTTGACTCTGGCACGCTTTTCGGTACAAAGCGGGTCCAACGGCGGACACCGTTTTGGCCCAAAATTATCGTTTTACCCCTGTGCCCAGAATTGGACTTAAGGACAGGCAATCCTAGCTAATTGGACTATTCTGAGATCAATGGTATTGTCTATTTCAGCTTCCGGAGACTGTTGTACGAGTTTTGACTATTGTGGCATATTGAGTGATTTGGATCATCGGTTTTACCAGCACAGGACCACAGGCGAGTACAGTTTATTGTCTGCATTTCGATATTGATCTTTACTATATTTCATTGATTAGTCATTGGTTATGTGATTATTTTCTATTATAAATTGTCGAGTCGGGAATGAGAAGTACCAAGGATGTGTGATCTGACCGTAGACCGTGTAGACCGTGTTGCATTTATTTCTTGTAGACCGTGTAGACCGTGTTGCATTTATTTCTTGTAGATCGTGTAGACAGTGTTTTATTTATTTCTTATAGACAGTGTAGACAATGTTTTATTTATTGCATTTAAACTGTGTAGTTAGTGATTGTTATTCTGTAGACAGTGTTTCTTTATTGCTATATTTTCTGTAGACCGTGTAACTGTAGACCGTGTAATTGTAGACCGTGTAATTGTAGACCGTGTAACTGTAGACCGTGTAACTTTAGACCGTGTAGACCGTGTCGCATAATTGTCCCGAGACCGATCACATATCAAAGGTACTTCTAACGGTGGAAAAGTATATTGGTCTATTTATTACTATTGATTTTTCTTACGGCTTTACTGTTTATTTTCAAACCCATGATTGATGTCTAACCTTTGTCTTATAGTCATTTTCTTTATTTGAAATTGCATTCAGTGGATTGTGCTCGTTCCATTCCTGACTGGAAACCAACATTTTCAGGTTAGCCGTGGATTCATTTAGCTTGGGGAGTGACGGGAATACTTGCAGACAGAGCCTAGAGACTAGCTAGATAGTTGAATTGTAGTCATTCATTTATTTGTACAAGTTTATATTTTATGCAAATGTAAAACTTGTGATCATTGTAAGTTAAATTAATTCTTGTGAATGAGCATTGGATTATTTTGTGATTTTGATCTCATGGCCGTAACAGCGTTCTACCGCCGACACTGCGGCGTAGGCTGGCTTGGATACGTCTCGTATCCGTTTGGAAAAAAACGGGTGCGGGTCGTGACAAGTTTTTGTGGTGGCCCATGCAGGTCTGTCTTCGCAAATCATGCGAACTCGTAATAGTACTTAAGTTAGTTGTACTATTGCGAGCCTGCGACTAGAAATGCTCATTCACGAATTAGAAATTAATTTAATTTACGAGAATGACTAGGACTAGGAGTCCCTTATACAAATTTACCGATGGGTAGTCTAGGCCATGCAATTTAGATGAGGATTTATTAATTTTGATAGTTTGTTAGATCCCCATAAGTACATTATTATCTCTTGATACGACGATGTAATCTAATTTGGATAGATTATTCCCTTGGTAAGGCAGGGCTTCATAGAATTAATGATCTAGCCTTGATAGATTATTCAATTCATTCTCTTGCCTCCTTGGATATCGTCACCATATCGTAGTCTGAATTGTCCATTTAAAATCCTATTTTGCCGTAAGGGAATAGTTTATAATTCCTGATTCGGTTATTCAAATGCGAATCTCGAGGTAGACTGATCCAAAAAATTTCTCCCATGGTTCGAATACACATGAAAAAGATACCAAAATGGTTGCAGTTCCTTGTCTTCAGTTTGTTCCTCCCCGTGCAATCTTTTATTTAAAGATTGCGACTGATAGGACAAATATTTATGCCTTATTTCATAGTCAACTTGTTTGAATCTCTAGAAGCTCAGGAATTTATTTACAGATATAGTTAAAGGAATGTCAGTTAACTCATAATGGCAGGACAGCAGCGCACTGTCGCCATTTATTTAAAGTAGGGAGACTATGTGTTCACTGCCGCCAGCAGCGCACTGGCAAGGCACGATCCTTAGAATTGGAATAGTTTAAGAGAATATGGGTTATAGAATATTGCTAAACTATAGCTAGTGATCCTCTTTGACCGTAGTCATCCTTGTGTCCATATAAGGTAGAGTATCGGATATCATATCACCCTGAAATCACGAATCCAAGAGTTTACCACAGTCTGAGTATACGGGCGAGGCATAACTCTCGGTGAAATGACTTCAGACATGATTACAAGTTTAAGATACTATGGAGGATAGGACAATGCCATATATGTTCCGTAAGACCCAAAGCCAATACTAGTGGAAGTTCTACAGGATGGATAGCATGTCTTCCGACCCAGTATTCCGTGGTCCTTGTGATCTATTGACGAAGTAATTAGCTGACACTAATAGGTTACCTGGAATATAGACGTCGCAAGTCCATAACCCATTAGTTGACCAAAGTCTTATGAATAAGAAGACAGTAGGATGACTGTATAAGTAAGAATACCGGGTAAGGCTTGATTCCCTTTAAACTCGAACTTTTTGTGTCTCTTTTCAAAAATCTCTCGTACTAAAATCTTGACTATCTTGACCAACGCTGCTATTACAGCCTAGATTTTGCAAGCTTACTCTGTTCTCGAGCTCGATTTGGGACATGTGTTTAGTGGGGACGCCTGCTAACATATTGTCTAATCAGAATCAGTGTATTATGGTCTGATCAACCATAATGCATTCGGTTCGCACTTTATTTAATTACCCTACGTGGATTGAGATATAGATGTCTCTAGGGTCTCATCCACGACTGTATTGACAATTCCTCTTGAATTATATGTTCGTCCTTGAATCACGAAATTGTATTCAGTAACATCTCCTTTGAATTCTTTATTGTTTTTATCTTTCACCGATTTGGAAAGACGAAAGCTTGTGATGGTAGAGAGATACAGAGTATTCTCATGGCTATGATAATGGTAGGCATAAGTGTAGCTACCAACGGCCAGTCCTGTGATTGAGTTACTCGTTCTCCTCTCGACCTCAAACTGTTATCGGGACTTTCAAGCCATCTGAATTTGGGAATGATGAGGTTTTATCCTTGGTCAAAATGCTGACCTAGGAGACTACCTCTTCTCAAGAACCAATTTTTGTGAAGTCTCAAATTATTGCTGGAAGCTTGCCTTAACTAGCAACCCTTAAGCCTTGAACCAACCCTTCCTCGACCGAAGCCACATTTAGACATGAGATGAGGGGACAATAGGGTAATCATTTACCGTGACACTCATTCCGAGGTTGGTTTCCAATAAATATTACTCTAGGTATGTAAATTTATTATTAAGACCTAACTAGCGTTGGAACACCACAGTCACTAGCTTAGCCAATACCATAGCTTAAATACCCTGTCACACTATGACCTACCAGTTGTCAACAGCAATACCTGATCGCTACAATCCTTGTGACCATGGTCTGGCAGGTTTGACACAAATAGAATTTCTTGACTTAGTTGTTAGAAATCTTTTCTTATGTTGTGCCTTGGAGTTGGTTACCCCCGTCGATAACTCTTGTACACTATGGATGGGTATGATTCCTCTATTTTATCGACCATGTGTTATTTTACACCCTCGTTTCTCATTTATTGAGGGATGATCTTTGACTCGACTTATACCTATCGTATCCCGATATGCCGTGCCTCATTCTTTATTAATAAGAGTCGAAGTACCGTATCCAAACTTTGGAGTTCTTCTGATCTCACCATTCCTAAAATCATATCCTAGCCTCTAAGGTGGGTAGACTGTAAGCCTCCTAAAATTTTTGGGATATACGAGGATTTTCGATTGACTAGAATGATTTTCCACTAGGGTGATAATTAGTGCCCCCAGGGACTCTCACTTTCCATTTAGATCATTTTGTGTCCCCGACCGTGTCAATAATAATCGGAGCACGAGACCAACTGTTATCTTCCAACAAATTTCATATGTAAGATCTAGATGAGTCCACCTTCATCTAGGTATTATCATGTCCCACCCAAACGCGTTCCCTTGTACTCTATTTTATGGTACGACTTTCAGGACAAAAAGGACTAATTATAACTTTTACCATAGTACCGATATACTTTCCAACCTCCATTAGAGCCTTGACCACGACCCCATTCCTTCGACCCAATATATGGTTGTGATCTACTTGAAGCCCATTACGCACATGCCACTAGTATGCCACTCAATTGTGTCTTCTCGTGCTACGTAAACACAGAAGTCACCAAAGACGTATTTTTTTGGCTTTAGGAACCTAGCAAACCAATCCGACTGCCCATCTAGCTCAATCACTTGGGTGGAAACTATTCTAGGATTATCCTAACCTAGTAGTAATAGTTACCAGTGGGAACTAGACCAGTCAATAGAGACTGAAATCCGAGGTTCATCTAATCAAAGATTGACGTCCAATCAGGAACCCATTGGGACCCGGTAAAACCCCCTGCATACCACTACATTTAGACTATAAAACCGAACTGTTTGAAATAAGTTCCTATACCTACTATGTAGTCTCCACATCTTAGAATGTGATGTCATTCGTAACCCTTATTCCATCCACCTGGAAGTTGAGATACGATCTTGTGCTGCAATTATATCCCTTGTTTGTGTGTTTAAATAACCACGGAAAAGATCATAATCTTGATTTCTCAAAATTCGTTCTATTATGAAACTTTGTTCAGAAATTCGAGAACGAAACCCCTGTATTGCACGGATGGCAAACTTCTATAAGAAAGGAAGGGTTCTTCGATTTCGCAAGTGACTGGACTAGAGTAGCCCAATCTAGCAAATAAGACAGTGGTTCATGAATTTTCTTTCTAGCTGTATCGTTGGATACCGGCTACTACTCTTGAAACCTTATTTTGCTCACGATTGTTCTTCCTTATCTGCATGATCTTTCTATTTTCGGAGCGAAGATGGTCATGCTTATTGGGATGTGTCAATATTTATTAGCGACTTGTGTAAATTTGTTGTATGTTAGATTTGGAGTGGCTTGATAGATACGAGAGAATTTTAGAAACCAGATGCCTAGACATTTGTTGGTAGGATTGTTACCAACTAGTTAGAAGATTATGATATTTGGTTGAGGAGTAGTGTGACCAAAGGTGGGTAGAAGTCCTCGATAATTCGTAGTTACGAAATGGCAAGAAGGAAGATATAAATATTTCTGAGAAATTAAAATTCGAGGATATTGTGGTAATAGTGGATTTATTTATTTATTTATTTTATTATATATTTACGTTTGAATTTTTAGCATGTTTACGAGTTAGAATTTCGAGGACGAAATTATTTTAAAGTGGGTAGATTTGTAGCTCCCCTTCCTGAAATTTTTTTTAAAAAAATATTTTGATTATTAATTATTTCATTTGAATAGTTATTTTCAGAATTATATAAATAATTGTTTTATTATTAGTAATTATTTGAATTAAATGGTTAATGGTTTGTTACCGATAATTATGCAATTACCATATTATAATTCAATTAATAACCAAAGCCAACAGAGAATTACATTAATAAAGTTATGCTTATAGTTTAAGCTTTCATCTTCTTCTACTTTGATAATTTATGTTCGGAAAATAAATACGTAGATACTCCTCTCTGAAACTGTTCGAATGTTGAAACTAGTAATGGATACTCGCAAAGGTTCTGGTAGCAGATATGTTGAACCTTACTGTTTAGTTGGACAACGTGGCTTTCAAATTCAAAAGAATGACAACAAAAGATTTCAGAGAGGGATTCAAAAGAATGACAACAAAAGATTTCAGAGAGGGCTGTGGATTATATACAAATTCGATGAAGACAAATTTGGTAATACACAACCATGAAACATGGGGGGGTTGTGGGATCACAACATTGTTTATGTTTATATTTCATGCTACTAATAGTTAGCTCTACTCCAAAACCGACCCATATCCGGCCTAGCTATACACAACAGCCCCTTTTGGGAATTTCACACCTTTCCTCTTATTATAAAATAATAATTCATTAAACCCTAAAACCTATTGTTGTTCCATCAAAGATGGCAGCGGCCACCTCTTCTTCCTACATCAAACACACCAACATCACCACCCTGCACTCCAATCAGCCAAGAAATTGACTACACCAATCCCATACCGAACTCTAAACTATCCCTTCACGTGACTCATCGAAGTGGAGTCGACCCTGTTATGGAGAAGTGCAAGCGCTGCTCCTCCCCGTCGCCAATGGTTAGGTCACCGATCTCGCCATCATGAGCCGACACCGTGCTAGACACCGCGTGCGAACTGCCCCAATCTTCGCCGCTGTGCGAGCTTCCTCGTCGCGCCTCCGGTAGGCGCATAGCCGCGCGAGTCTCGCCCTATAGATCCGGCGAATCGCCGATCGTTCCGTCGGTGCCACTCCCTCTGGCGCCACCACCACGCGAGTCTCCCTCGCCGGGCCTTTCCTCGGTGGTCGTCGAGACCCCAGCGCCGCGCAAGGCCAGCACGGGCGGAGCAGCACCAAGTGAAAGCCGCTGACGCCGCGAAGCCCGTGACCTACCCCTCAAAATAGTTCGACCGCGGATTTTGGGTTCGAGCACCTTTCCACAAGACGTCGTCGTGCCTCGCCACCTTGCTTCTCGTGGAGTAGTCGAGCACCGGACGAGGGTCACAGAAGCCATACTGCACGGGTCGCCAAGGATTCCCTCCTCCCTATCGGAAAGGTAAAATTCTTATTTACAACTCCTCACGAGTGAACAATAGAGTTTATGAAGGAGAAGATGTGTGCACAAGTGCACGTTGGCAGCTGTGCCATTGTGCATGCAAAGGAGAAAAAAATGATATGTTCCTTCTTTCTTCTTCATATATTATTCATATATAATACTTCTCCTTAGAAAGAAAAAGATAATCATTATGAATCATCACGTGGGACCATGACTCCTTTGGTACTCTTTGATTCAGAAAGTGTTGGAGTTGTATTGTATAACTACATTTAGACCCCTTCACTTTATGGTAATTGAATAAACCATACCAACCACAAGTAATATAGTTGCTAATGTAACTTAATTAAAATAAACATATATTTACTTATAGCAAATAAAGGACATTTTTCATTTAAGTCCCTATATTTTAAGCACATTCTTTAATAAAGAAGCACTTCTCTTCCGAGGAAGCATCTTAAATAAGTAATGATTTTTCACTTAGACCCCTCTTAAATATAAATAAATTATATTATAGTTTAAACTTAGTCAATTAAGACTATTATCGAATAATAGAACAATCATGGTTCTTAATGAGAAATAACCATATCCTTCTTTCCAGAGAAGAATTTTGGTTATAGGAATGGTGGTTGTTTTTCAATATAACCCTTTTCCATTTTATAGTTTAGTTTCAATATAAAAGTTCACCAAACCCCAATTACTTTGTGCACGGTCCGCCGGAATCCAACTCTGGACATACGGTTGGGTTCGTATCGGAAAACTGGATCCGTAGACATGTAGTTTGACGACTTTAGAGACCGTTGACTCTGGCACGCTTTTCGGTACAAAGCGGGTCCAACGGCGGACACCGTTTTGGCCCAAAATTACCGTTTTGCCCCTGTGCCCAGAATTGGACTTAAGGACAGGCAATCCTAGCTAATTGGACTATTCTGAGATCAATGGTATTGTCTATTTCAGCTTCCGGAGACTGTTGTACGAGTTTTGACTATTGTGGCATATTGAGTGATTTGGATCATCGGTTTTACCAGCACAGGACCACAGGCGAGTACAGTTTATTGTCTGCATTTCGATATTGATCTTTACTATATTTCATTGATTAGTCATTGGTTATGTGATTATTTTCTATTATAAATTGTCGAGTCGGGAATGAGAAGTACCAAGGATGTGTGATCTGACCGTAGACCGTGTAGACCGTGTTGCATTTATTTCTTGTAGACCGTGTAGACCGTGTTGCATTTATTTCTTGTAGATCGTGTAGACAGTGTTTTATTTATTTCTTATAGACAGTGTAGACATTGTTTTATTTATTGCATTTAAACTGTGTAGTTAGTGATTGTTATTCTGTAGACAGTGTTTCTTTATTGCTATATTTTCTGTAGACCGTGTAACTGTAGACCGTGTAATTGTAGACCGTGTAATTGTAGACCGTGTAACTGTAGACCGTGTAACTTTAGACCGTGTAGACCGTGTCGCATAATTGTCCCGAGACCGATCACATATCAAAGGTACTTCTAACGGTGGAAAAGTATATTGGTCTATTTATTACTATTGATTTTTCTTACGGCTTTACTGTTTATTTTCAAACCCATGATTGATGTCTAACCTTTGTCTTATAGTCATTTTCTTTATTTGAAATTGCATTCAGTGGATTGTGCTCGTTCCATTCCTGACTGGAAACCAACATTTTCAGGTTAGCCGTGGATTCATTTAGCTTGGGGAGTGACGGGAATACTTGCAGACAGAGCCTAGAGACTAGCTAGATAGTTGAATTGTAGTCATTCATTTATTTGTACAAGTTTATATTTTATGCAAATGTAAAACTTGTGATCATTGTAAGTTAAATTAATTCTTGTGAATGAGCATTGGATTATTTTGTGATTTTGATCTCATGGCCGTGACAGCGTTCTACCGCCGACACTGCGGCGTAGGCTGGCTTGGATACGTCTCGTATCCGTTTGGAAAAAAATGGGTGCGGGTCGTGACAGCAGTAAAGGGATTATTAAAATAACTGTAAAACTAACACAAACTATACTTGCCTCAAAATGGATTTGACTGGAGAGGATGAAGACTTCGAGACAGAAAATTCAGAATCGTCCTCGAATTCCTACATTCGAGAAATTGACTCAGATTCCAGGGTTACCAATCTAGCTACGCTAGTTGAAATCTCTAATTGTGTCCTAATCCATTTTAATTCTTATTTAACAAAACACAAACAGAAATACGATTATTGGTGCGTTGAATTAATAACGAGGGAAAGATCGTTTTAAACTTTGTAGTTTGGAAAACTCGTCGACACCAATTTAATTGATTAAAACTTTATATTTTCATAATTATAAATATAAAACTAATTTCTTATTTTAGTGAGAAATACATGATCGTTGTTAATATTAAAACTTGTAGATTTTAGGTGAGAAAATCTTTATTAATTTTTATATGAAAATAATTTTTTATTAAATTAATTCGTATGCTACAAAAACTCGTAAAATCAGCAAATAACCAAAAAACCTATGCTACCAAATTTACAGTTACAGAACCAACAACCAGCTGGGCTTATGTCCATTACAATTTATTTACATAAATTGAAATAAGACAGAAACGGCCGTTAGTCCTAAACTTTCTATAAATAATTAAGAAATAAAATAAATGATAAAAATAAAGTAAATATTTATCGAGTCTCAGATATGGTCCAATCATCAACTAGGCTAATGCCTCAACGTCCGGGCGAAGCCGATTTCGTTTGCACTTAGCCGGGGCCCATTGATCGATACAGTCGTCGCCCAAAATATTTAATATAATATTTCCGAAATCTATTTTAAATTCATTTTTAAAATATACTTTAAATTTACGAAAAAATCCGGCAGCATTTCCTCTATTTTTGGTCAACCCAAAAACTGGGAAATACGCCGTTAATTTCCTGCAAATCCCAAACCAGGGAAATTCCAAAATATATATATAAAAATAATCCACAACCAATCCACAGATTAATTCGGAACGACCCGAAATAATTTCGGAAGTCCGAATCCAACCAAAACATCACAGAACGCTACCGGAAAAATCCGAAAAGCCCAAAATATACTGAAATCCAATTTTCGAAAAGTTCGAAAAGATCAAAACAACCAACAGAACCTTTCCGAAGGTTCCAACACTACGACGTCGCTAAAAACCGAATTCCTAGGAGGGAATCGGGGACCATTCTCATCACAGACTGTATGAAAAAAAGAACGGAACAGGGGTTATATCTCGGGTTGCTCGGCTAGAGCTCTCAGATGCAAAATAAAGAAGGAAATCCGCGAACAGCAGGTCGAGAAAATCTGGGATGGCACTAAACAGTGCTGTTCGAAAACAGCGGAGCACAAAAGGCTCGCGGAAACTCGGACAGGACGCAGACAGCCTCGGGGAACAACGTCCGCGTGCTAGGGCATGAGAACCGCAGGATCAGCACCGGGAAGGGCGGGGGCGCGCTGGAGGCGGGGTCGCGGCCTATGGGCGCTGCGACAGGGGGTTGGCGAAGGGGGTTGGGCCGATGGGAAGGCCGACGGGAGCTGCGGGTGGAGGCTGCTGCGAGGAGGCCGGCGGGAAGGGCGCGCGAAGGGACCGACGGTTAGTCGGAGGGGGCCTCGGGGCGCGACCGAGAGAGAGGGGTCGGCCGCATGGGGTCGGCCGGAGCTGCGCCGGGGAGGGCGCCGCGCTGGGAGCGGCTGCGAGGAGCCGGGCGCTCGGATCCGCGGAGAGGGGTCGAGGGGATTTTGGGTTTGGCTCTGGAGAAAGTGAGGGAAAGCTTCTCTCTTGAGAAGAATGGAGATAGAAGTGGTTTGGTGTTCTCTGTGAGGAGTTGGGGTGAAGAGTGGTGATAATGGGTTGGGAGTTATAAGGAGATGGAAAAAGGTGCCGTAGTGGTGGGAGAGATTATAGGAGAGGGAATTAAGGGGAAGGGGGTAGGAACGTGAGTTGCTGGTCCAAATTGGACCAGCTCTTAGGGATTTTTTTTTAAAGACCAAATCAAAAATTAGAAAATAGGATTGGGTCTGGGTTCGGGCTCGGGTCTGGTCCGCATCCCAAAAATCCATGTAAATTAATTTTCGAAATAATTTTAACACTCAAAAATAATAATAATAATTATAATAAATATAATAACAACATAGAATACTAATATTAATTTATTTAACAAAAATTGGGTTTCACAATCTTCCATCCTTAGAAAATTTCGTCCTCGAAATTTAAAAAGGTAGGGTAGAAAACAAACAGGTACGGGTACTGCGCCTGTAACTCAGGTCCAACAATAAGAATTTTCAAGGCAGTCGTGGATGAGACGGTTTAGGGACAAGTTTCTTTTATGATATCATCCATGCAGAAAAAAATACAAAAGCGAACCAAAGTACACGAGGTTGATCAGACCATCATGCACCGGTCCTGATTAGACAATATATTAGTGGGTGCACCCAATAAAATACTGTCATGATCAAGCTTGATAAAGAAATAGCTTACAAAACTAGGCTAACTTAGCAGCATCAGTCAAGTTTAGAACGAAAAGATAAG
Organism: Iris pallida; assembly: GCA_029216955.1. Lineage (NCBI taxonomy): Eukaryota > Viridiplantae > Streptophyta > Magnoliopsida > Asparagales > Iridaceae > Iris > Iris pallida. The sequence goes on along the minus strand of JANAVB010020799.1, from coordinate 2,313,278 downwards.
AAATAGAAGTTTATGTGATGGCTCAAATTCTGATCGTCTTCGCACCACTGACTACACTTGCAACTGGTTTCTCTGGCACTGAAAGGTTGAGTCCAATCTTCAGCTCTGAATTATCCAATATGTGACTCGGTAGCGCCTGGGCTGTGATACGTAGTGGACGTTGCACACTCTCAAGATTAGCTGGTAGAGCTAACCGGTACGCTACTTCCAACTCGTCTTAAAACTTCAAATGGCCTGATGTACCTAGCCTCAATTCCCAGCTCCGTCAAAACTGATTGTTCCTCTGGTAGGAGAAAACATCACAGTAACGCTATCTCCTTCTTCAAACTCCACTGGTCGACGACTACTATCGACCCTATGCTTCTGTCTGTCCTGGGAAATCCTGAGCTTGTCTCTGATCATTCTCACCTTCTCTGCTGCGTCGGTCACCATCTCAGGTCCAAGCAACACTCGTTCTTCGACGTCGTCCCAAGCAAGTGGAGTGCGGCAACGACGTCCATAGAGTGCCTCGAACGGTGTCATACCGATGCTAGCTTGGTAGCTGTTGTTGTAAGAGAACTCTACCAAGTGCAAATGGTCTTCCCAAGACCCTCCTAATTCTAGGACGCAGGATCTCAGCATATCTTCTAGCGTCTGGATTGTTCTATCTGATTACCCGTCAGTCTGGGGGTGTTAGGCGGTGCTGAACTTCAGTTGTGTTCCCAAGCTGTCATGCAAACTCTTCCAAAAGTGAGAGATAAATCTAGTATCTCTGTCAGATACGATACTTACCGGAACTCCATGAATCCGGTAGATGTGCCGCATGTACAGTGCTGCCAACTTCTCGGTGGATAAAATAACTTTGAAGGGGATAAAGTGTGCTGACTTCGTCAGTCGGTCCACAATAACCCAAATGGCATCCTTCCCTCCTTGGGGTCGAGGCAATCCCGATATAAAATCCATTGTTATGTGCTCCCATTTCCACTCCGAAATGTCAAGCGGCTGCAATGATCCTGCTGGTCTCTGTCTGCTAGCTTTAACTTGCTGACAAATTAAACATCTAGCCACATACCTGGAAACGACCTTCTTTATTCCGTACCACCATACTATTGTACGCACATCCCGGTACATTTTATTGGCTCCAGGATGTATGGAATACTGCGACTGGTGCGCTTCTTGCATCAGCTCGTTCCTCAGTTCGCCAGTTGGTACACAAAGCCTCGTACCATTCTTCAGTGCTCCGTCGCTGACGATTGAGAATCCTTCAAGTGTTTCTGCCAGCACTTGATCTCTAAGTTTGTAAAGTGTCTCGTCTTGAAACTGCGTCTCTTTGATTTTGTCCGTCAGACTCGAGCTCACTTGCAACTTCATCAACAATGAATCAGCATCCAGCTCATTCCTTCTAGGCAGTATAATCTCCAGTCCAAGCTTTTCGATGTCCTTTAGCAGATACCGCTCCCTGGTCAAAACATCGCCATAGGGTATCGACTAAGTGCATCTGCGACCACATTAGCCTTACCCGGGTGGTACTGTAGATCGATGCCAAAATCCTTTATCAGCTCCAGCCATCTTCTTTGCCTCATGTTCAGCTCCTTCTGAGTGAAAACATATTTCAGACTTTTGTGGTCTGTATATATTTCCACTCTCTTTCCATATAGATAATGCTTCCATAACTTCAATGCAAATATCACCGCTGCAAGCTCCAAATCATGTATGGGTTAGTTCTTCCCATGAGTCCGTAATTGTCTAGATGCATAAGCAATCACTTTTCCATGTTGTTGAAGAACGCAACCCAGTCCTTTTCCTGAGGCATCACTGTGGATTGAGAAACCACCAGTTCCTGCGGGTAGCGCAAGGATTGGTACAGTGGTAAGTCTCTTCTTCAGCTCCTCAAATGATGCCTGGCAATCTTTCGTCTAGATGAACTCTTCATTCTTTCGAGTGAGCTTCGTCATCGGCTCAGCAATTCTGGCAAAATCCTTCACGAACTTTCGGTAGTAGCCAGCCAAGCCCAAGAAGCTCCTGATTTCAGCTATTGAGCTCGGGATAGGCCACTTCTCAACAGCGGCTATCTACTTCGGATCCACCGAAATTCCTTCTCCTGTGACAACATGGCCAAGCAAAACCACCTTGTCTAGAATGAATTTACATTTGGAAAGCTTACCATACAGCTTCTCCTTCCTCAAAGTTTCCAGAACTTTTCTGAGGTGCTCTTCGCGCTCCTCTTCCGTCTTTGAATAGCTCAGAAAGTCATTGAAGAAGACAACGACAATTTGATCTAGATATTCATGGAAAACCTTGTTCATAAGGTTCATGAACACCGCAGGAGCATTCGTCAGTCCAAACGGCATGACCAAGAATTCAAACTGCCCATACTTGGTATTGAATGCCGTCTTGGGAATATCTTCCTTCCTGACTCTGATCTGATGGTAGCCAGATCTAAGATCAATCTTCGAAAATACCTTGGCTCCGCTCAATTGATCATATAGGTCATCGATCCGGGGAAAAGGGTACTTGTTCTTGATGATGATATTGTTCAGCGCCCGGTAGTCGATGCACAACCGTACGGTTCCATCCTTCTTGTGCACTAACAATACAGACTCTCCCTAGGATGAAGTTCCATCTTGGATAAATCCTAGAACTTTATTGATCTGGTCCTTCATCTCCTTGGCCTCCTTCGGGTTGACTCTGTAGCATCCCTTAGAAATAGGGAAGAGCCGGGGACTAGGTCAATAGTGAACTCTATGTCTAGATCTGGGGTAGTCCAGGAAAACTATCAGGGAAAACATCTACCATAAAGGTGTAACCAAGAAGTTTATTCATGTGGAGAATTACAGCAAAACTCTTATGATTGATCTAAGGACATCCTGTTACAACTTCTTATAATAATAGATAATGCTATTCAGCAGTCCTAGGTACTAATCTTCATGGTTCTAGCTCTTGCATGAGCAGTCTCCAACTGCTTCATCTTCTATGAACCTCGAGTCTGCATCATGCCTTATTATAGGAGGCAAGGTCTGCTGAATAGGAAGAGAGTCCCTAGGTTGCGGCGTAGCAGGTGTTGCTGGGATAGGTGCTCTGGTATAATGGGGAGATAAGAGGCAGTTCTTTACCTGATGTTCAGCAGATCCACATGCCAAACATTGTCCCAATCTCTTGAGGCAACTAACGGCCTGATGACCAGGCCTCTTGCAGTAGTCACAAGCCAATAGCCTCTTACGACAAGACTGTCGGAAGGTAGAGTACTTGATGGGACCCAAATATCTTCTAGATTCAGGGGTATACCTCCTAGGGTGAGATTCCGCTCCACCTTGGTTGGAGACAGCTAAGGCTACATCATTGACGTTCTTCATGACTTCTCTCGTGATATCCATCTGTTCCTACTGGCTTCAGCTTGAGCCTTCTGGGACTCCAGGATTTCTTGAAGTAGGACAACCATTTGGGAGGTGTTCGCTGGCACTGGTGGAGCATCAGGAATGGGTACTTCCTCAAAAAAATGTAGCTCAGTTTGAGAAGAGGTAGGATCCGTCGGTGTAGTAAAAACTTTACTGGATGCATTATGGGGACGGTCAATCAGCTGCGAGGGAATAAACTCTGGACTTGGTTGAGGAGATGGGGTATGATCCGGAGATGACACCTCATCGCCAGCAGGATTGGTCTTGTCAATGGCCATTCTCAGGAAGGTTTAGGATGCACACATAAGCAAGGTAGCCTACCAGTCTATAATCAAACAAAAATATTTATTTATATATAATTCGGACCTATGTTGTGACAAATCAATGTTCTAGTTTTCTAATTGCTTCTAGGTATGTTTTCCTAAGTTGTTGTTTTGGACCTGCATGGGCCACCACTAAAAACATGTCACGACCCGATCCCAAATAATTGGGTCGAACCGGATCATGTCCAGCCTGCACCGTTGTTGAGACGGCGGCAGTAAGCTGTTCCATTAGCAGGTAACCATACAACAACATCTATATTTGTCACAACTCAAATTCGGGAAATGAAACTTTATTAAACTTTGAAATGAAATACAACTGGAAAATGTACTGAAATAAATAACAGAGTTTGAAATAAACAACAATACTGAAAAAGAAAATCTATCGATCAGCCGGCTCATCGGCCTCAGTCCCAACGTCCTCCAATGGGGACTCTGGCAGTACTACAGGATACAGAACAGGGTCGTAGTAACTGCTGTATAACAGCTCAGCATCCTCAATGTCCCCTAAAAATGTATCTCCAGTCAGGAGGGAGCAAAGTACAATTCATGCTAATTTAAACAGTTAAAATAAATAATAGAATCATGCACTTTTAAACAGTTTAGAAATGAACGGTTTTCTAGCAGTAAAACAGTGTGATTTGAATAGGCAATGAATATGACCGGCTTGGGATGTACAGTTGTATCCTATTGATACGATTCGGCTTATCCCCGTGTGTATGAGGGATAAGCTAATACTGGCCTAAGTTACAGTTGGATGTGGTCATAAACATTACTCTATTCCCCCAGTCCCCAATCAGTTACAGTAGTTGCAGTCAGTACTCTCAGGGAGAGTTTCGTGTTTGCATCGTGGTTTAAACTTGCAGTAAAGCGATTATTAAAATAACTGTAAAACTAACACAAACTATACTTGCCTCAAAATGGATTTGACTGGAGAGGATGAAGACTTCGAGACGGGAAATTCAGAATCGTCCTCGAATTCCTACATTCGAGAAATTGACTCAGATTCCAGGGTTACCAATCTAGCTACGCTAGTTGAAATCTCTAATTATGTCCTAATCCATTTTAATTCTTATTTAACAAAACACAAACAGAAATACGATTATTGGTGCGTTGAATTAATAACGAGGGAAAGATCGTTTTAAACTTTGTATTTTGGAAAACTCGTCAACACCAATTTAATTGATTAAAACTTTATATTTTCATAATTATAAATATAAAACTAATTACTTATTTTAGTGAGAAATACATGATCGTTGTTAATATTAAAACTTGTAGATTTTAGGTGAGAAAATCTTTATTAATTTTTATATAAAAATAACTTTTTATTAAATTAATTCGTATGCAACAAAAACTCGCAAAATCAGCAAATAACCAAAAAACCTACGCTACCAAATTTACAGTTACAGAACCAACAACCAGCTGGGCTTATGCCCATTACAATTTATTTACATAAATTGAAATAAGACAGAAACGGTCGTTAGTCCTAAACTTTCTATAAATAATTAAGAAATAAAATAAATGATAAAAATAAAGTAAATATTTATCGAGTCTCAGATATGGTCCAATCGTCAACTAGGCTAATGCCTCAACGTCCGGGCGAAGCCGGTTTCGTTTGCACTTAGCCGGGGCCCATTGACCGATACAGTCGTCGCCCAAAATATTTAATATAATATTTCCGAAATCCATTTTAAATTCATTTTTAAAATATACTTTAAATTTACGGAAAAATTCGGCAGCATTTCCTCTATTTTTGGTCAACCCAAAAACTGGGAAATACGCCGATAATTTCCTGCAAATCCTAAACCAGAGAAATCCCAAAAAATATATATAAAAATAATCCACAACCAATCCACAGATTAATTCGGAACGACCCGAAATAATTTCGGAAGTCCGAATCCAACCAAAACATCACAGAACGCTACCGAAAAAATCCGAAAAGCCCAAAATATACTGAAATCCAATTTCCAAAAAGTTCAGAAAGATCAAAACAACCAACAGAACCTTTCCGAAGGTTCCAACACTACGACGTCGCTAAAAACCGAATTCCTAGGAGGGAATTAGGGACCATTCTCATCACAGACTGTATGAAAAAAAGAACGGAACATGGGTTATACCTCGGGTTGCTCGGCTAGAGCTCTCAGATGCAAAATAAAGAAGAAAATCCGCGAACAACAGGTCAAGAAAATCCGGGACGGCACTAAACAGTGCTGTTCGAAAACAGCGGAGCACAAAAGGCTCGCGAAAACTCGGACAGGACACGGACAGCCTCGGGGAACAACGTCCGCGTGCTAGGGCATGAGAACCGCGGGATCAGCGCCGGGAAGGGCGGGGGCGCGCTGGAGGCGGGGTCGCGACCTAAGGGCGCTGCGACAGGGGGTTGGCGAAGGGGGTTGGGCCGACGGAAAGGCCGGTGGGAGCTGCGGGTGGAGGCTGCTGGGAGGTGGCAGGCGGAAAGGGCGCACGAAGGGGCCGGCGGTTGGTCGGAGGGGGCTCGGGACGCGGCCGAGAGAGAGGGGTCGGCTGCACGGGGTTGGCCGGAGCTGCGCCGGGGAGGGCGCCGCGCTGGGAGCGGCTGCGAGGAGCCGGGCGCTCTGATCCGCGGAGAGGGGTCGAGGGGGTTTTGGGTTTGGCTCTGGAGAAAGTGAGGGAAAGCTTCTCTCTTGAGAAGAATGGAGAGAGAAGTGGTTTGGTGTTCTCTGTGAGGAGTTGGGGTGAAGAGTGGTGATAATGGGTTGGGAGTTATAAGGAGATGGAAAAAGGTGCTGTAGTGGTGGGAGTGATTATAGGAGAGGGAATTAAGGGGAAGGGGGTAGGAACGTGAGTTGCTGGTCCAAATTGGACCAGCTCTTAGGGAATTTTTTTTTAAAGACCAAATCAAAAATTAGAAAATAGGATTGGGTCTGGGTTCGGGCTCGGGTCTGGGGCTCGGGTCTGGTCCGCATCCCAAAAATCCATGTAAATTAATTTTCGAAATAATTTTAACACTCAAAAATAATAATAATAATTATAATAAATATAATAACAACATAGAATACTAATATTAATTTATTTAACAAAAATTGGGTTTCACAAGTCGTCTCGACCGAGCGGGACTTCAAGCAAGCCGTTGCATGGCTAAGTCCGAACGCTGTTGGCGTTTTGATTCCTCCGGTTGAACTGAGCGGGACAGGGCACTACACCTCTTCCGACCCAACAACAAAAGTTTGCACATTACTAACAGCAGAGGGGAGCACCACCTCAGGGGAGAGCCTTTATTATGACTATTGAGAAGGAAGAGCAGACTACATATATCATCACAGGTTCCATCTTACTTTGCTATTTTCCTGCCACTGCATTATTTGATTATAGACTTTCCACAATTTTATATCCTTAGAGTTTATACTTACGCACAATATAGTTTATGGGTTCACAAAGAGGACTTGTAGAATCATGACTGGTGGAGGTATAATGCCAGTCAGTGATGTTTGTAATTTTTCTATCACCATAGCAGGCGAATAGTTTAAGACCCAGCTCCTCGTAATGTCACTTCCAGGATTTGACATAGTCCTTAGAATAGAGTGGTTGAGTTGTAGTACCCCGCTCCACGAAGGTACTATATAGACAGAGAGATCGGTGTTGGCTCGAGAGGAAGCCTTCACGCAGACATTAATATAGGTGAGTAGACAAGGACTATACTTTTATATTCTTTCACGCCTAATAAAGAATCAATTGTTTTGAATGTAATGTTATGTAATGAATGAACCATTGCTATGCTAAGTCAGATAAGAAGTTTACATGCTCAAGTAGACTATTGCTATGATTGAAAGAACCTTGTCATGCTCAATAATAAGAAAAAAGAGAATCTTTACATGTCCCTATTTCACGTCTCGTGTCCGCACGATCAGGTACGAATTTTGATTACGTCCAGCCTATGCCGTAGAATCGAAGTAGTTAGCTGTCTAAACCTCATGAATCATCAAAGGTAAGATATATCGATAACTTATCACATCAATTAGCACACACATACAAATCTCAGCCACACACAATCACCACATAGTATTTTAGTACATCGTACATTTGCTAGGTCTTCCGGAGACAAATTTGGTAACCATATCCTCAAAGCAATAATAATACAAATGATACACTATCTCGTCAAAATCATCTAATACATCAAAAGTATATGTATCCAATCTTCTAGAATCTTCCAGGAGTCATCTTCCAATCCAATGATGTCATTGTCCTCTTGCCCTGGTCTAATATGTCAACGATTCAGTCATAAAATGAGTAAAGTACAATGTAACTCAACTGTACATAACAACATGATGTAGTAGTATATAAAATAGCAAGAGCAAGTAAACTAGAAAGTACCTGAAATCATGTTCTAACTACATGAAACATGTGCCATAGAACATCATCGAGCATGTAGATGCTATCATGAAAAAGGCATATCGTAACCGATATGCTAGTAGTCAAGCAAACAAGAATAATGTATAATGCAATGATATGCTAGCAGTCATGTAATAGATAAGCCATGCCAACAGTCTATCTTGCTTGTTCTTTTGTTAGACAATATATATATAAGCAATTTATCAGCATGTGGTGCTGGTGTTGTGAGTGTTTACTAGCTAGTAACGCAAAAGCTTTTAGAACAAATGATGGATTAGTTATGGTTACCTGCTGTTAATCAACTTAGGTTGGTTTGCATGTTTGAGCTATAGTTGAACATTCATTCAAAAAAAAAAAAACTATAGTTGAACATACTAGGACTTGTGTGTACGTGAGTTAAATTAATTTCATAGGATGGTCTCTTTTGATTGATACACATGTAGAGACAGGGTTAATCAACTTGCTAATAACTTATAAAATCAACCTACACATATTGGGATAACCCATATCCCAACTAGCCCGACCCATGATCACAGCAATAAATAAAGAAGACCCAAACAACACTCAGGCCACCTATCATCCACCCGAAGGAACACAGTCATGAGTAGATGCAAAATTTCTGCAAAACCCCAAAAAAAGTCTGGATCTGCTAAAGATTGCGAAGTAAACAATCTTGGACATAGTTTAACTTGCCTACTATAGGCTATTCAAGGTTACCCTAAATTTCAGTTAACCAGTCGAATGAATCAACCGCCTAGTGGGTAAAAGTAGAAGTGGTTGGTTAGATTTCTAAATAATTTATGTCATTTGGTTACAATTTATTATTTCTCTTTATTTAACTGACCGACTGATTTAACCAACTCTAAAGGTCTGCTTGGTAACGATATTTACATTGGTTTTTGGTTGTTTTTGAACCAACTTTTACGACACCTCGCTTGTTTATTTTTTTGAGGCACTAATTTTGGTCGTCTCAAAAACCTCCCAAAATCGATGTTATGTAATTTTGGGTGGCTTTGTTAACACTCCAAATCGGTATGCTTTAAGTTATTATTTTATTTCTTTTTTATCTTCACCAAAAATATATAATTATAGCTACTGATACCCTATTCTCCCTATATTTCTATCTCGTATATGTTTCTCAATTGTGATATTTTTTTTGGTAAGTTCTTATTTTTTAAATCCTCCTCTCCTACTTTCAACCAGATGTTTCTATTATTTCATGTGTTTCTATTATCTACCTCCTGATTGAGGTGTGGACTAAGTGACAGTTCCCATGCTCGGGACTATTTTGTTTATATATGACATTATAGGTAATTTTATTCTCTAAAAAGTTTTCAAAATCACTCATTAATGAATTACCAATTATGGTTTTAGCTGGTTTAATAGTCGCTACTTAAAACCACAAAAAATAGATCCCCTCTTAACCGCTCATAATCGGTATCCTAAAGATACCTCATAATCGCTACCCCTATAATTGCCATGCAGACCCTAATATTTTTCTGGTTTATTTTTTCAACCCCATGAATATATATTACGGGTTATTATATACAATATGGGATAATTGTTAGGTATATACTTGTCATAGCATTATACACACACACACACACACACACACACACACACACACATATATATATATATATATATATATATATATATATATATATATATATATATATATATATGTGGGTTAATGCTTCATGATATAGAAATTGGAGTTAGAATTTTGAAGCTTATTTTGTAGAATAGTAAGTTCCATCTCTAGTCCCAATTTCTACAATTTCAGTCCCATCTCACTCATAAGTGCTAAGGGTTAGGCCTCTTAGTTTCTAGATGGTAGGAACTCATTTTATAGAATAGTAAGTCTCAATTTGGAGCCCAACTTTCTAGATTCTAGATTTTGTATTTTTTCTCACACAATTTTTGGGACCGGAGCTTACTTTATCATTTCCTACTATTCCCATATAAATCCAACCCATTCTACAGTTATTTTATTATTTTAAAATTTTGGGCCCCAAATTGCATTGGAGAGTCACAATTACTAGTTTAAAAAAGTCCATTTTGGTGCAATCAGCTCATGAAAATAGTTTTCACCCAACTTTGTGCTCATATTTCAATGATCAAACGATGGAAAATAAAGATGGCCCAAGACTTAAAAGAATAGGTGAAGCGGGAGACCTTCACGAAATTGTATAAAGCAACTACTATTCTGATTCTTCTTCCTCCTATGTTTTCTTTGTTGATAAAATAATGTCGGATAGCCGTCAGGTTCAGGCGCTTTGTTCGGGTCATATTTTTAATGACTTGAATATCCTCTTGTATGGGGACGTAGCATACAGAGTTATTATCCGCTGATTCAACCTGGTATAGTTCACCAAGACGATCAAGGCTTGGAATAGATCTTTGAAATAGTCAACTAGAATTTTTGAGATATCAGTTGTGTGATGTCCGTTCCTATTTATCAAGAAGCTTATAGAAATATTCCTCTTACGGTACGTATGGAAGAATTTGGTGTTTCTATCCCCCTTCATCAAGTCATGAACCTGTGGATATTTTCTTCCAATAAATCTCTTGCTGGTGTAAAAGTTTGTTGAGATTTATTTGCACTTCCCTCTCATGACTTTCAACCAGGTTCCCAAATCTATTCTTCCTCCATATCTTCAAATATGGCATCACTGCTTTTATTTTGGCTACTAACTCATGTTTGTTTGTGTTATTAGTCTATGATTTCTCGAGCACAGAGTTATAATCTGGTTCATGTAGCCATGCTGCTTCAAATCGAATTGGATATACCTTCTTCTTTTGATTCTCAAGTCTAACTTCATCAAAATAGGATTATGGCCATTGTTTAAAGCTTGGAAAGTGGAGAACACCATCTTTGGGAAAGATCAACCTCCATGAAGTGTCTACTATTGCGCGATCCAATCTTTCCGCTATATTAAAATTACCAGACATGCGAGGGACATAATACCCCAACTCCATAGCCGCAGATATGCCGAACCACTGGATAAAGTGTTTATGGTTATTGAAATTGAATGTGTTCCCTCCAATCTTTTTGCCTGCACTTACGATAGAGTTGTAGTCTCTGTCACGACCCACTCCCGCTTTTCGGAATACGAGTATGTGGCCAAGTCCAGCCTATACTGCAGCATCAACATTAGTTTACTGTCTAGACCTCAAATTCAATCTCAAATATAATAAATTATATATAATTGTTCATTCACAATAATTATTAAAATTACAAATCCAATAACACTTCGAAATAATATTCAGGAACAAACACGCTAAATATTCAAATGCAAAAAATATTTAATCCATCTAGAATCTAAGTTCGCTACCAAGATATCTCTAACTCCACCCGAAGGAACCCAAAGCAAGACAACAAGTCACCAAGAGTTTGTCAACTGAAAAAATATCTAGTCAGAATTGGAACAAGTTCACCATAACACTACACTACACAATATAGTTATAACATGAGGATAATATGATATTAAACTCGATGGAAGAAGAAAAATTGAAACGTAAGCATAAGAAATCATGTGTACTGTGTGTTTTAGAATACTAACTTTCTGCATAAAAACGGATTGGGATATACATCAATCATATGTGTGGTTCACAATTGATATTAATCAGGTTAAACATGAAGGGATTTATACAGGTAACGTAGACCATATGAATACGCATAGTATTCTCCTGCCCAATACTCACAAGAAACATGTTCACTATCTATATGTAAAACAGGATAAACAGGAAATCATGATACAGTCATAGTAAACAAGTATAGCAGATGAATATAAACAAATAAGTAGATAAGAACTATGCTCGTGCACAAGTAATCAATCAGGGTGAATCAAGAATAATGATAACATAATACATAAATAAGTAACTATAAAAAGAGGATACAAAGATACATGCAGTACAAAATAAAGGTAACATAGTGTCATAGTGAACTTACCTCGAGTTAAGTTGTAGTTGATGCGCGATATGATCATGTTGGCACAAAATAGGTTCAAGTGTCAAAACTACACAAGATGATTTTAAATGGTGGAACAGACCAAGCCATTGAGTCCAGAACAGTCAAATTAGATAGGGACGATATAAGAAAGCCCAAAATTTACAAGAGAATAGAAAATATGTGATTAGCCAAAAACAAGATTTGATATATAAATAAATAACATTATTATTACTACTACTAATAATAATATTACTAACTATATATAGATAGCCTACAATTTTTTTTTTATCCCAACTGGCCTATTATTATGCCCAATCTAACCCAAAAAAAACAAATAAAATAAAAAGAAAACAAAACAAAATAAAAACAAAACAAAACGAAAAAAAAAGGAAAGAGAAAGAGAGATGACACAGAAAAAGAGCGCGAGGAAGAGTACGTGTGAGAGGAGGAAGAAGAAGAAGAAGAAGAAGTCGAAGAAATGGAGGGACAGCTATGAGCGATCGAGAGAGGGGAAAAGAGAGGATGAGGGGATGGGCTTTCCTGCAAAAAGAAGAGGGTGAAGGTGCTGGATCACCGGAACTTGGCCGCTCGAGGAGGATCAGCCATGGTCAGCTGCTCGACGCAAAATTTGTCGAAGAGAGCAGAAGCTCGCTTGAAAGGTGCAGAAGCTAGTCCATCACGCAAGGCAGCAACCCGAAGATCGTTCGAATCTATAGTTCGACGGCAGATAAGGATCGGAGGTGAGGGTTCTGACGGTGCTGGAGATGGCTGGTTCGTTGAGGAGGCTTAACGGAGGGTTTGTGCAGCCGGCACGGAGGGCAGAGGTTCACCACCGAGGCGGCACACGGAGAGGCACCATCGACGGAGATGCAACTCGTCGAGGCAAGTACTTTACTGGTACAGATGGTCAAAAATAGAGGTTTGGCTGGAAGCAATGGCTGATCTGGAAGGAGGTGGTGGTGTTTTGGTGACGAGGGTAAGGGTCAGCGACTTCGACCAAGGTGGTTGGGGGTTGATTGCTCCGGCAAGGGAGATGGTGAGCAAGGGACCACGGTGGACGTCAATGGAGTCGGAGGTGGGGGTATTGGCCCTGGTGATGGCGTCCATCGGTGATGCCGGCATGGCGATCAGCAGTAGTTGAAGACACAGTAGCTCGACGAGGTTGGTACGGTAACAAAATAAGGATAGGGTTTTCTTGGGTTTTTGGGGGTGTGTCTGGAACTATCGGACACAGGAAAAATGGTTCAGTGGATTGGGATCATGTCCGGGTGTGTCGGACACGAAGGAAACAATGTAATTGTAATAATAAAAATAGTTGAAAGAAAAAAATTGGGACACGAACACGGTGCATAATACGATGGTGTCATGACCCGCATCCGCTTTTCGGATGCGAGTGCGTGGACAAGTACAGCCTACGTCACAGATTCGACGTAGTAAGCTGTCTAGATCTCAAAAAGTCAAAGTCCACAATATTTGCTCATAAAATAATTCTTTTATTTGCTCATTTACACTAACCAAATCAAATTACATAATCCAAAGTTTACATTTGAATATAAATACAAGATCTCACTATTACAAAATAACTCATTTAAATTTTCTAATCAAATGTATCTAATAGTCTCTAGAGGCATCCTTCGAAATATACCCGTATCTCTCCCAAAGATTCAATGCATAGAGTAGCAAGCGACTAATAAGAAAAATAGCATTCCAGTCAGGAATGGAAGGAGTACAATTCAAGCATACAGTTCTAAATATATGATAACGAATATAAAATAGTGAATGGTCATGGCACACATGATGAAATAAATAAACTGTAAAACGTGGCATGGAAGGTAAAGTGAAACAGTTAACATGAGATATAAGACGAATAAAGCATGAAACAAAAAAACATAACCATCTAAGTGATTTGAAGTACACTTTTCAATGTGATCAGGCTGGGACACTACACCGCACAGTCTACATAGGATTTGCATCCTCAAGGTCTATATGGCATAAAATATAAAATAAAGTACTATCTACGGGTATGATCACATATCTACTTAGTACTTTTCTGCCCAACTACTACACATGGATCAAGTCACGACAATGGGCCACAAAACACGGTGAAACAAGCATGATGATCATGAGCAACATGACAAAACATAAAAATATGGTATCATGAGTAAAATTCAAATGCCACTAATCCGTGTAACAAACGTGTCAAGAATCAAGTATACATCACTAATCATGCAAATATCGTAAATATCAATATTGAAAACAAACAAAAAATGTACTCGCCTGGGGTCCTTAGCTGGTGAAACAGATAATTTCGTTGAGTCCAAAATAGTCCAATTAGCTAGGATCGATATGTAGGAACTCAAAATCGCAAGAAAATGGGAAACACAATTAGTCATGATCAAGGATAAAATATATATATATATATATATATATATATATATATATATATATATATATATATATATATATATATATATATATATATATATATATATATATATATCTTAAGAAAATAATTTATTTTATAAACTATTTAGAAATTAGTCTTAACCTTTAAAAACTATATATTTTTATTATTCAAAATATTTTAAATAAATACTTGAAAATCTATAGATCGTTTTTAGGCTAAAACACAATTTGAAATTAGAAGTAACGCTTAGAAATATATTTTAAAACAATTTTTAGGAAATTATTTAATACATATATTTGATTTAGAAGTAACTATATTAAACTACTACTACTACTACTAATAATAATAATAATAATAATAATAATAATAATAATAATAATAATAATAATAATAATAGTAATAAAGAAACTTTTGAAGCTCAAATACCCCTCTTCTATATAACTTATTAATATGTAAACTAAAGTCTAACTTGATTATATATATATATATATATATATATATATATAAAGGCCTAAAAACAAAAATATAGCAATTTGGATAACAACCTAAATAAATTAAATAATAAATGCTCAAGACAATCAAAATTCATCCCAAAAAAGTTTAACCCAAATAAATACTTAAAACCAAAATATTAATCCCAAACAATATTCTAGCCCAACCCAGGAATTAGACCAAGCCTACTAATTAATTTCCTATACTGGGCTGGCCCGATAAGCCCAACCCAAATACTAGCTTAGCCCAAACTACCACAAATATAATAATAATAATAATAATAATAATAATAATAATAATAATAATAATAATAATGATAATAATAATAATAATAATAATAATAATTAACAGAAAATAACAAGGAAAACAGAAGTAGACAGAGAAAGAGAGTTAAGAAAAGAGGAAGAGAGGAACCATCGGGAGAGAGTGAGAATGAGTGGGAGAGAAGGAGAGAAGGGGAGGGCTCATAATGGAGAACCGGTGGCTCACCGGCGGGGATCAGGACAAGCGGCGTTTGTATGCTTGCCAGGGCGGAATCAGGCCCTAGACATCGCCTAGGCTTGGATGGTCAGGTGTCGTTCATCGTGCGGAGGCGATGCTCGGCATTGTCGTGGTCGAATGCGCCGGAGGGGACGCGGCGGAGATGGAGCTCGTGGTCGAAGGCGGATCTGGCAAATTTTATGCGATGGCGCACGTGTAGCGCGATGGTACGGCCAGGCGAGGTTAGGTTAGGGTTTGGCCTTTGATTTATTTTGTATTTTTGGTTTGGTTTTGTGTCAAGGTGTCGGATAACGATGGGATGGATTGGTGTTCCCCCGATAGGGAGCTAGGTGGTGGTGGTGTTGTGGATAGGGAGGTAGTCATGTGGCATGTGGTGGAGTGGGCGAGGTATGGTGGTGACTCGGTGGTGTCCTGGGTAGTGAAGGTGGCTGAGGTCCAGGCGATGGAGGCGCCAGGACAGGGGGCCGGTCGGGTGTGGTTGAGCGGCGAGGTAGCCGGACACGATGGGGGTCTCGGGAGGAGCGGCGGGTGTGGCGATAGGGGGTGAGGCCAGAGGAATGTGAGTATCCTCAATTTCGAAATAATTATTACATTATCAAGGGAGTATCCTCAATTTTGTCTCACAAGTTTATGTATCTATAATTTAAATCAAACTCTACTAGAACTTTCTTAACAAACCAAGCAATTAATCTCTTAACTTTTGTTTTTGTTCTCAGTTACGTCTTTCATTTCTCGTTTTCATATCAATATCTGAGATATCATTTATGAGTTCTAGAAATCCAAATAAACTCTACAATATTTAAAATTTTAGCAATATCAATGACTGCGATAATTTAGTCGTGATTTTACATTATCGTAGTATCTCATTCCATTGTCCTCGAAATTGTGTTTATTTTATTATGAATAATATCACAAAGTCATCCGTTCAAAATCATATTCTATATGTATCTTAGACCTTCTACTGCCATTCATAATTACTTAAACCACTTGCTAATAACCATCTAGAAATCACATTCTTATTTTCATAACCATCATCAAAATTTTCAATATTATACTTGATTCTTATTTGCTGCTAGGCAAATCCTCTAAATGAGTTGTAATCACAAAGTATTTATTATCCAGAAATTTAATCATTAATCATCCCCTTTTATTTTTTCGTTCTTTTTACTGTATTTGTCTTAATCATTCTTCCTTTCATAATTTTGAAATTCTATTCCTCGAGGAATAATGGCAATGAATTCCTTCTTAATTTCTACATCACAAGTCTATCATGTCATCTTCCTCAAAATTTAAGGGATGTCTAGGACATCTATGCTCGATTAGCCAGGTAGAAAAGATAGAGGAATTTAATAAGAACGAATGATCAATGAGATAAAAATATAGTAAAAGTTCTCTTAGTGAAATAGAAAGAAAGTAAAAAATAATAATAAGAAAATGGATCAAGAATGGTGGAAAAATATGGTCAACAATTATGGTTCGGGGGAGTATTACCTACATAATGTCTAACGAATCACCCACTAATTCTATAACGTATTCTCAAGAATATTTCAAAATTTTCTCAATCATAACAATTTAAATCACTGTTCATTACTTATCATACATAAAGTTTAACCTCAAGAGAATCTCTTCAATTCCAAATACTAAATTTTAAATTCATAACTCATATTCTTCAAAATTTAAACTCCTCAAAATTTATATTCTTCCCAAAATATTTTAAATATAAATCCACCTTTGCATAACTTCTTCAAAATTTTAAATTCAAAAATCAAAACCCAAAAATTTAAAATCTTTAAAATTTTAAACACTTCAAAATTTAAACTTAAATATACTCTATCACAATCTCCTCAAAATTTTAAATTTAATAAATCTCCAAAGATTTCCATGATCTTATTTATCATTAATTAAATAAAAAATCATTTCCTTTGAAAATTTAAAATTAACCTTATCAGTAAATTCATCAAACCATATAGAAATTTAAACTTCAAAGACACCAATAGCTAATAAACTTAAAGACCCAATTTATCAATCGAATATTCTACCCACCTTTGATTAGAGCCATTCTACCACAACTTAATATTATCATATATAATATTTTAAATTCGTCAAATGGGGTTTAAAAACTCAAGAAATATTTCTATCTTAATCATGTAGCCTATATAACAACCTTAACTACCCAAACGATCAATTCGAAATAATTCTATGGGTTGCCCATCGGGTACCTAGTCCTAAGCCTACTCATTTTTTCTGAAATTAAATCAACCTAATTATGAATGAGTACTTCCTAGTCGCAGGCTCGCAACAATACGACTAATATGGTACTACCACGATTTTGCACAATTTATGAAGACTGACCTGCACGGTACGATGGTGATGACAATGGTGTTTGGCTAGATGTTTTGAGAATATGTGAGAAAAATAAAGGAAAGCCTCCCTTTATATAGGGGTGGAGGTTCCTAATAAGGGAAGGTTAGGATTTAGGATCAAATCTTTCCTAAAATAAATTAAATAATATTTAAAATATAACCAAATCTAAATATAATACTTCATAACGATAATAAATGAAAATAATACCTAATATTAAATTTATTTTAAACAATATATTTTCATAATTACAAGATCAAATAAATATTTAAAACTAAAATTAGTCAAATCCAAATATGGTATTTAATAACAAGAATAGTTTTCATTAATATTTAATATCGCCAAAATAATTTAAATAATATTTTTATGAATTCCAAAATATAATTTGGTAAATCTCGTTGTCATCCAAAAATATTTATGATTACCTTTTATAGAAATTCAAGCATAATATATTTTCTAGCACAAAATATCAACAATAATTAAAAATAAATAAAATTTTAATATTTTGAAAAACGGGGGTTACATATCTACCCACATTAAAAAAAATCATCCTCAAATTTTAAATATATCTAGGATATAGATGAAAAGTAGTAGTAAAATTTCAAAACAAGAAACATGAATCATTAGATAAAAATAGCAAAAATTCCTTAAAATAAAAATATTGATCGAATCATTGGTCGAAGAAGGATGGAAGGAATTTTAGATTAGGGTCTTGAATCGTAGAAAGTTCTGAAAAGTTTAGGATAGGAATAGGCAATAGAAGTAAATGAATATAGTTAGAGGAATTTGACCTACGTAAAACCCCATCAATGACTTAACCTATTCCTTCGATTAATATCTAAATTCCATCAATCTTATAAATCGATATCCTCAAAATATTAAAAAAATACTCAATTTCTATTATTTAATTTAAATTAATTCAAGATCAAGAGTTTCAAATTCATATCATAATCTTCAAAATCCAAAATATTTGAAAATTCACTCTTCTCAATATTTAAAATTCAATAAGTTGTCATTTCTTATGACAACTTTTTTCGAAAATCAGTATCTTTAAAAAATTTCAACCTTAGCAACAAATTCATATTCATCAATGAACAAAAAATTAAAGTTATAATCTTTCATAATTAATTATCCTTGAAAAACTAATTTATTAATCAAAAATTCTACCCACATTTGATCCTACCATCATATCAAAAATAACATTTCTTAGAAAAATTCCTCAAAACAAATATTTCTATCTTAATCACATAGCCTATGTAGCAACCTTAACTACCCAAACAGTCAAACTGAATAAGGGCTTCTCTATTGTATACCTAGTCCTAGCTATTCTCCTAAAAATTAAATTAATTCTAATTGTAAATGAGCACTTCGTAATCACAGGCTCGCAATAGTATGACTAATATAGGTACTACCATGAGTTCACACAATTTTTACAAAAAGAGACCTGCGTAGGCCACCAAAGAAATTTGTCATGACCCGCTCCCGCTTTTCGGGATACGAGTACATAGCCAAGTCCAGTATACGTCACAATATCAACGGTAGTACGCTACCTCAAAGTCAATCTCAAATACAATAAATTATATCTAATTGCCCATTCACAATAATTATTCAAATTACATATCCAATAACACATCGAAATAATATTCAGAAACAAACCCGCTAAATATTCAAATGTAAGAATAACTAATCTATCTAGAATCCAAGGTCGTAACAAGATATCTCTAACTCCACCGAAGGAACCCAAAGCAAGACAACAAGTCACCAAAAGTTTGTCAACTGAAAGAAAAATATACAGTCATTGGAACAAGTTCACCATAACACTACACTACATAATATAATATACATGCATGAAGGAAATAATAACAAGGAAAGACGAACTATAGGCATGCCATGATATGATAAGAAGAGCATAGTTATAATATAAGGATAATATGACAGTAAACTCGATGGAAGAAGAACAATTAAATAGTAAGCAACATGAAATCACATGTACTGTGTGTTTAGAATACTAACTTTCTGTATGTAGGCAGCTTGGATATACGTCAATCGTACGTGTGGTGCACAATTGATATTATTCAAGTTAAATAGGAAGGGATTTATACAGGTAACATAGACCACATGCATTCTCAAAAGTATTCCCCTATCCACAACTCACAAGAAAATATGTTTACTATTTATAACAATACAGGTAAACAAGATAAACACGTAAGCATGATACAGTCATAGTGAACAAGTATAGAAGGTGAACATAAATAAGTAACTCGATAAGAACTACGGTCGGCACAAGTAATCAATCATGGTGAATCAAGAATAATGACAACATGATATATGAATAAGTAACTATTAAAAGATGATATAAAGATATATACAATACAAAATAAAGGTAACATAGTGTAACACCCTAAAATTTTTAAGATATTATTTTTATTAATTATTTGACTTAAATAGTAATTTTTGGAATTTACAAATATTTTTTTTTGACAAAATAGTATTCATTATAGATGGCCTTAGTCATGGTTGAGTTTTGGGATATGAGATGGCTAGAAATTGTGACATGGATAGTGTAGTCGTGTGCCTTGACTAGTGTATTAGCCATATTAGGGAAGGCCTAGCCATACCAGTGTCTCTAATTGGAAAACCAGTCAAAGTTGTGGCTTGACCTTTATAGATGATTTAATTAGTTATTTATTAAGATTATGGCTTTTAGGAGACTCTGTCGTACCAATTTAGCCTGAACATGACCTGAACCCAACCTAAATCGATGTAGTCATATAGTGTGTCCAAAGACGTCTATGTAGATATATATTATATATATGTATTGGTAGTTTATTTTAATGGTCTATTATGTATTTCCATAAATAATTATTAGGTATTATGTTAATGTTATTAATATCAAATAAACATTTTTATGGGAAATTTTTTCCTAAATTGATTGGCCATTTTTTCTATTTGAAAATTGTGAATGATAAATTTGGGAATTATTACAATATTTAGTTATAGAATTTTATTGTAGAATAAATGTCATGTATAAATATTGTTTAGGTTATTTGTTCAGGATAGCATATATACATGGAATATATATGAAAATATATATGTAGGAATAATCATAAATAAATATATAATATATATATATATATATATAATAATAATAATAATAATAATAATAATAATAATAATAATAATAATAAAATATATAATATATAATATATATATTATATATATTATATATTATTATTATATATTATTATATATTATTATTATATATTATTATTATATATTATTATATATTATATATTATATATTATATATTATTATTTATTATTATTATTATTATTATTATTATATAATATATATATATATATATATATATATATATATATATATATATATATATATATATATATATAATATCCTTAATGCAAAACTACATATATTTATAATACTATATATATTTTTTATTTTTTAAAAACCACCCCTTTTTATTCATGTAAGGCGCAAAATGCCGAAGCCTTTACAAGTAAGCGCTAAAACAAAGGAAACAAGACAAAAAAAGGGTGGTCTCTCCTATAAAAATTAGGAGGACAGCAGATCCCAGAACGCCTGGTGGCCATGGTTACACAGACGAGCGATCTTGAGGCTCTGGCAGATGGCTTCACGAGTGAGCTACTCGATTGTGAATTGTCATCCTTCGTATCTGTCACGACCCGCAACCACTGTGAGGGTACGAGTGCGTAACAAGGCCCAGCCTACGCCGCAGTATCGCCGGTAGAACGTTGTCCTAGGTTACTATCTAACCAACAACTCACGCAATATATAATGTACTCATCATGATCAACTCCGAACGAAGGACAAGTATAAGATACTGTATCTCAATCACAGTCTAAGCACGATAAGATAATCACAGAAGAATTAACCAAGAATAGAAAGACAACTACAAAAATAATAACAACTCTCAACAATCTCAAATACTACACAAGTCTCCAAATCATCTACAACAAGTTCAACATGAAAAACATATGCTAGTCTACTAAACTAAATTTCGATCACTCCTGAGTGTCGGGGCCAAAGGTAGCTATCCTGTCTCCGGGTTCATAATATGTAGGCATGTGTCCTCAGGGTAATTATCTGTAAAATTTTAACAGGTCCAGTCAGGACAAGAACGAGTATAACTCATCATGAAATCCTAAGTAAATGACAGAGAACTATAAAGAAGTTATAGACAGTTATATTGATGAATCATGGCAGTTTTATACAGGTAGTGATGTAGAGAACAATTAAGGTACAAGGAAAGTAAAGTAGCCAAACAAGAAGAGAAACATGGCAATGAAGACTGTAAAATATAATCTAGCTGAACTAGAGTAGCATGATATAAGTCCAGATAGTATAATAAGAGTCATGTGTGAGTCCAAATAATGTAAATCCAATACCAGATGATTTCAGTACAAGACGGGTCCAGTATAAGGTGAGTCCAGTCAGTGATCAAAGATTCCAGGGTGAGTCCAGACTATACTCTAACAGTGTGTTTTAAAATATCGGGATCGACATGTGAACGGCTGTAGGTAATACGACACACCGCACACTCGACCAAGTGTGGGATGGCTATCATTCCAGTATAATTCCAAGGGAGTGGTTCCAGTATTTGGATAAGTTCACATGTCTAATCCAATATTTTCCTGCCCAACAAGTACAAGTGAATCCATAACCCGACACAAAAATAAGTACAAGTCTAGCCAGAACACGAATGATACTAGTAAGTGATTCCAGGGTGATTCCAGTAGGTGATTCCAGAAATAGAGGCTAGACATGAATAAGTGAGTGTCGCATGAAATGGATCCAGTAATATCAAATCGTGTTTGTAATATAGAATCAAATAGAACTAGCTACAACTGAAGTACAGTAAACGACAAGTAAATAGAAGAACTATCAGAGAATGTACTCGCCTGCTACTCTGAAAAGAGTAGTGTAATATCAGATGTCTGCACCGGAGTCACATTGTCCTAAATAGAGTAATATGGGTTATAATATGTTTAAAATAAGATAAGTGAAGTCTACGATACAATCTACATGATTTCTAGGTCAAAGTCAACTCTAAGTCAAACCTGGTCAATTGTCTAGGTCAAACTAGGTCCAAATCAAACTTGGTCAACCCTGGGTCAACCCAAGTCAATCTAGGTCTAGGCCAGTCAACTCAAGTCTAAATACCACCCATAGGTCACTCTAACACTAGGCTATATACCAACTAGATACAATATATAAATATATACTTTCATTTTTTCATACATGCTTACATTCATCCATTTCTAGATACTTACATATTTAGCATACTAGCATACATATCTACTTGCATTTCATTACATTAATATTATATCACACATATACCCACATAATTATATAGACAAAACATATATATATATATTTTATATATATATATATATATATATATATATATATATATATATATATATATATATATATATATATATATATATATATATATATATATAGGCTATTAACATATGTGTGCATATAGGGAGAGCCATGTATGTAGGTGTAGTGAAATGAACATGAGTGTGTGTCTATGAATATTCAGGATTAGGCCTAGGGTGTGTATGGATAGGGTCATGTGTGTAGGTGTATATGTGAGGGTGGGTGTGTAGAGTGTGTGACAGGTTTTGTTAGGTTAGTGTGTGTATCATGAAAACAAGAGTGTGTGTTTGCATTACAGTTGTGTCAACTCAAAATAGTGAGGAGGAGGGGTCAATGTAGTGTATGTGCCAATAGAAAAAAACATTGTGTGTATATGGGGCTGTAGGCTAGTGTATAGGCCAATGTGTGTGTGTGTGATAGATCTCAAGAAAATGACAGTTTTGTATGTACATCAAGGTGAAACTGAAATCAGTTGTGTATGAGTGAATCTCAGGAAATGTTCAGTGTTTAGAGTTTTGTGAATGGGTGCACTAATCACAGGCTAAAGTTCTCAGGACAGGGAACAATGGCAGTTCCTTCATTCCATCCCAAATACATTTCGAAACCCAAACTCAACCACAAATCATCACCCCACATTCAAGAAGTGCAACCACACATGTATGTGACTAAACATGTTAATTAACATCAAGGAAAATCAGTTTTTTTTAGAAGGAAATAAAAGTTACAACCCATTCCCATATTCAAATCCCAATTATTTGAGTGAAATCTTAAACTAACATGAAAATCCCACCTAGCAGTAGCTATCACATGTAGGAATCAATTGGCAATTTAAACATCAATTAACATCAGTTAAGAACAGGGAATTTAAAATCAGAAATCAACTTGCAGGACTATGTATCAGTCCAGCAGTATTGCACAGCCCAAACCACATATCGAAAATCTATTCCACAATGCAAAACCTAATTCTAACTTGAAAATCCGATTTAGCAGTGGTTAGTACACTTGTAGGTGATTCAAACATGACAATCGAACATCAATATTTAGTTTAAAAATAGGAATTAACTCAGGATTCGAAAACAGGAAATGGGTATCAGTCCAATGGGGAAAAAACCCATTTCGAAATCGAAATCATGTTAAAATGATAAATTAAAGGTTGGTAACCCATGGGCTACATGTGCACATGCCACACAGTGTGTGTCGTGTCCCCAAAGTGGGACACAACGTGTCCAAAACAAAGAAACCATAGCATCAGCAATGCAGTATCAGCAGCCTCGTGCGTGCGTGTCGAGCCTTCGTGGGCTCGACACAGAGCTCGAGGTGGGTCGAGCTCTTGCATAGGGGTTCGTCCATAGTAGGGCTAGGATTTCTACACCCTGACCTGGGTCTAACTCGTGTTGTGTCCAAGTTACAAGCTCGTGTCAGAGGAGGAAATTCTCGTATGTGCACACAGTACGGGTCCAGTGCGCGTGCGATTTCTCTTCGTGTGGTGAACCTAATTCCTAAGACTCATTACAGACTCCAGAAATACTATAGCAGGTGCAGGCTTCTTCAGAGTCTTGAAATGATGATGGCATGGCTTGGCTTCTTCCTTTGATAGATGCTGGCTTTTTTCCTTGGCGGCAGCTGTCCAAAGATATCCAGTTTGCGAAAACTGAATACCTTTCGGGGGCTTCGCCCCTGAACCCCCTACGCGGGGCGCTGCCCCCTCGACCTCCGTCCGCTGACCGGGCAGCGGAACCCCCCGAGTGCGTGGCTCCTGAGATGTCGTCGGGTGGTTCAGAGAAATCTTGTGGGATCTGTCGCCTTTGTCCCACCATGATTTCTTCATTGTATATGTCCACATTGATCTTGCTTATTGCTTTTCTGCATGTACATGTTAGACGAACAAAGCAATATACATAGTAGCAAGTATGATAAGTTTAATGCACATTAGGACAATACTGAGTTTAAGTATAAGTGCTAAGGTGATAGCATAAATGTTAGTGATACCATAATAATTAAACTTAATTGAATAACCACAATCAAAAACATAATTTTGATTGGCAACCCGATTAAATTTAAGATAGAAAGCTAATATCACTAATATGTAAACCAATAGGCACATATCACCAAAGGTATAAGTATAAGTAGAAACGCTATAGCGATAGTATAAAGATTAGTGATAATGAAATGCTAAACTTAACATACTAACCATATTCAAAAAACATGATACAATCATTGGGCCAACACATAGTAGGGCTAGGATTTC
The DNA here is from genome assembly GCA_029216955.1 of Iris pallida. Lineage (NCBI taxonomy): Eukaryota > Viridiplantae > Streptophyta > Magnoliopsida > Asparagales > Iridaceae > Iris > Iris pallida. The sequence continues at coordinate 2,287,825 of JANAVB010020799.1, read as the reverse complement.
CACACCCTGACCTGGGTCTAACCCGTGTCGTGTCCAAGTTACAAGCCCGTGTCAGAGGAAGAAATTCCCGTATGTACACACAGTGCGTGTCCAGTGCGCGCGCGATTTCTCCTCGTGTGGTGAACCATATGCTCCCAAATTTTGGGAGCATAGTTTCAGTGATTGCTCTATCATTCCCACAAATTTTTGTGTCCTTACGTGTCCGATACAAGGAGATATTCAGCCCGTGATGCAGGACAGTGCACGTGTCCAGTACGCGCGTGTCCAACACTAAAAATCGACACAAAATGACACAGAAATACCTAACACCCTTCACAAAAATTAATATACATATTTAGATCTACAAATTCATGTAATTATATTTACAAAAATCGAAAATAAATTCCTAAGTGATATTTCATCGAACACCTATACGTACACTATGACACATGCCCGATAAGGACACCAAACGGACACGAAATTGACCCAAACTTCAGGGACAGCTAGGGGACTCCTAGATCTAGCCCTAAATGCAAAGAAAACAGAATATTAGGTCAATTTGTGGAGTTTTACCTATAGGTGCAAAAAGCAAGAAAGAGCTTCAAATGGGGGGTGTTCTCCTTGATGGCCAAATGCTCCAAATGACAACAAAACTGAGATGAACCTCCAGAAATAATAAACATGCAAAAATTAGATCCTAATGCAAAAGACTAGGGTTAAAAAGAAATTAAAATGAATTTATGGGGATTTTTGGAAGGGAAGAAAATACCTTTTCTTTAATTTCTAGGTCAAGCTCTAAAAGAGGCAAGAACTCCTCAACATGACATTAAATAGGGATGGGCTCTCCTATGGCTGGTCATAAGTTGCAAAATTAGGGTTAGGGTTTCCTAAATTGGCCCATGGGCTTAAGTCATGATCAATTAAATCATTAAGTCATAAGTCATTTCGTAAAACCATAAGTCATGACTTAAATTCACTAAACCAAATCCCCTTATTCTAAAAGTCATCTCTAATGACTAAAATGAGTTAACTCAAGTTAGACTAGGGTTACCATAGCTAGGGTCAGGTTCTAGGCTAGTCTACTAGTCTCAGCAAGTCAAAGTCAAACTAGAATTCACCAATTAATTAAATTAATTAAAAATTCAAATAAGCCAAAATGACTAAATTACCCCTAGGCTAAAAATGATAATAAATTATCCTAATGATATGGTTAGGCTCTAGGTCATGCAGTCACTAGGGTTTCACTAGCAGCACGTCAAAATCATAAGTCATGACTTAAAATAGTTTTTAAATAGTTTAAAAATGATTAAAAATTACCAAAAATAATAATATGAAATAAATATCAATAAATAATAATATAATTATAAAATTTCAAAATTATCCTCATCTGAAAAACTAGGTGTTACAGTATCTAGCTTTGTTGCAATTTTTCCATAAGACCCACGTGGTGGCGACTGCCACGATCTGGTGGCAATGAGACGTGTTGGCCCAAGATGCCAGAAGATCGTTGAAGCTCCCAACAATCATGGCCAAGCTGCAGCGATGGGAGATGGCCGACCAGACGGTCGCTGTCGAGTCGTCGTGTCGAAGAATGTGGTCTATAGTTTTCGACTATTTTTTGTGCAACAATGACACTCTGACGCTAAGCTGAAACCAATAGTGGTGAGGATACCATCAGTGGGGAGTTTCTTGCGGACAGCTCACCACACTAGGAACGACCATTTCTTTGGTATACAGTGGTGCCATAAAGGTCCCAGAATAGGTGCGGGAGGCCCAACACCGCGAACGGCCGTTCTGGCCGAGGCCACAGTGAAGGCGCCGTTAGTGGTCTTCGACCACGAGAGTGTATCTTCGTTCGTGCCAATCTTCAAGCCGAAGATTCGAAGCACGGAAGCGACATCATCTACCATCCAATGTCGAACTCTGGGCCAATTCTAGTTGCCTGCAGGGTTCCATAGTTCTTTAATTTTGCTGATGGCCCGGGCAGCGGGGGTACGAGGGATAAGTTTGGCACCCAACCACCGTTCAAGGAATAGTTGAGAGTCCCCGGCGCCCATCTGAAGGCGAATCTTAGGTTCTGTAATTGTGCGGCCATGCAGGATACGGCTCCAAGCAGTAGAAGATCTGCTGTTGCTGATAGCAGTCACTGGGTAGATGTGTTTGAAATATCTAGCCTTCATGAAGCGAGCCCAGAGGGTGCGACTCATGCGAACCTTCTACCACAGTTTCATGGAGAAGGCGTCTACAATATGCTACAGTCGGCTGAATTCCAGCCCCCCTCATCAGTGGGCTTGGCCATGGAACTCCAGCTAGCCTAATGGTGTTTGTCTTTGGAGTCGTTGTGGCCCCAAAAGAAGTTAGTGTAAAGATTCTCGATGAGGGTGAGTACCTTCTTCGGGGGGAGTATGTCGCGAGGGAGTAAATCGGGATAGAGGAGAGTACGTGATTAATCTGAACTATTTTGCCGCCAGGGGATAAGGTTGCATTGTGCCAGCTTTTAAGTTTTTTTTCCTAATTTTTCCAATAAGACCTTCAAATATGCCTGCACTCAATTTTTCGTAGACCAATGGGCATCCAAGAAAAGAGAAAGGAGGATATACGACAAAGAAGGAGGTTATGTTGGTGAGGGTTGCAGTGTGCTCCCTATCGACTTTGTGGTGGACGTAAATGATACTTTTTCTGGGATTAACTCTTTGGCTGGAGCAGCGAGCATATCTTTGAAGCACATTGTTCATGACTTCTACGGATCCGACGTCATCGGAGGAGAATATAAGGATATCGTCGGCGAAAGCTAGGTGAGTAACGATCGGGCAGCCGCTCGCGGTATGAAAATGTTTGAAGTTTGGGGTCCTCGGTAGCTTGTTTAGGTTTCTGCTCAGGGCTTCTACTACGATGATGAAGATGGTAGACGAAAGCGGGTCCCCTGTCTAACGCCCCTACTAGATGTGAAGATGTCGTACGCTTGCCCGTTGATTACCGTGGAGAACCATGAGTTGTTGATCGATCTCCAGACCATATTTATCCAAGATTCCGAGAATCCGAAGGCTCTGAAGACCTAGATCATGAACTGCCAATCTAGCCCGTCGTAAGCGTTTTCTATGTCCAGTTTGATAGCGATATTCCCTCGCCTGGCTGGAAATTTTATACAAGTAATTATTTCCTGTGCCAGCATAATGTTGTCTTGGATGTTTCTGCCCCGGACAAAGCCGCTCTGTTCCTCGGATATGATTTTGGAAAGGATGTCGGTCATGCGTGTGGTGATGATCTTCAAAATGATTTTGTTGGTGAACGTGCATAAGCTGATGGGTCTGTAGTCCCGGATGAATTTCGGATTATCCTGTTTGGGAATGAGGATCAGTTTAGCACAAAAAATAGATCTGGAGTATCTGGCTCCCTGGAAGAAGGCGATCGCGGCTTCGTGGATGTCAGTTTTGATGATGTCCCAACACGTACGGAAGAAAATGCCATTAAATCTGTCTGGGCCAGGGGTGCTATGGGCATCAAGCGCCCAAACAGCTTTCTTTACTTCCTGCTATGAGGGGAGGTGCTATAGTCGAGAGTTGTTCGTGTTACTGATGAGGAGGGGATCTCCGAGAGGAAGTCAGCGTCCCTAGTGACAGCTTCTTTGGCGAACAGTTGCGAGTAGAAGTTGGTAGCCGCCTGTTGGATTTCCCACTGGTCTTTTAGAATGGTTCCGGAGTCGTCGGTGATCTGATGGATGTTAAGCTTCTGTCTGCGGCCCTTGACGCAGGTGTGGAAGTAGCTGGAGTTTTTGTCCCCTTCGTTGTCCCATTTTAGTCTGACTTTCTGCTTCCAGAATTTTGTTTCAACTTTTAGTCGAAATTTGAGAATGGCTTTGTATAGGTTCAGGGCCGTTCTTGTCTCCCACGAATTATCGATCAAAAAGAGGGCTTCGGTACGGGTCACATCATCTTCGGCCGAGCGGACATCTTTGAAGATATCGCCGAAAGCTTGCTTGCTCCAGGTAGTGAGGGCTTTTCTTGTAGCCTTAAGTTTGATTGCCACTTGAATGAGGGGGTCGAGTGTGTCAGTTCTGGACCAAGCGGCTTCCACGATCCTCAAGAATTGGGGGTGGTAGCTCCAAAACTCCAGAAATTAGCTGAAGCTTTTCTTGATATGGTTAAAGTTTCGGTTGATGTCGATGAGAAGAGGAGCGTGGTCGGACTCTGTGGTGTTGAGGTGGGCGAGGTTGGATGTGATGTTCATATCTTTCCATTTAGTATTGATGAGGGCTCTGTCAAAACGAGAGTATTGCCGGCGGGTGCCTTCCTGCATGTTATACCAGGTGAAGGCGCTGCCGGTGAACTGAAGGGGAGTTAGATGAGCGTTAAAGATAAAGTTGTTGAAGTCTTGCATGAACGCCGGGGGGGAGGCCTCCCTCCCATTTTTTCCTTGCTACAAGTAACAGCGTTGAAGTCTCCAACACAAAGCCAGGGGGATGGGAGGTGTTGTCATAGGTGTCCAGGAGGTCTACCTAGAGCAGTTTGCGTTCGATGATGTTGCAACTGCCATGAACAGCAGAGAGCAGGGCGCAGTTCTAGAGGGTGGGGTGCTCCACCCAGTACAAGAGAGCTTGCATGGTGTCGAGCACGATGCTCATAGTCACGTTGGAGGAGTAAAGGAGCCAAATGTCATGTCTGTCGGCAATAGCGGAGTGGAAACCCAGCTGTATCTGGATTGATTTGAGTCTATTCGGAGGAATTTTGGGTTCTACTATGATAAGGATGTCGATTTTGTTTATTCTCTTGAGACTAGATAGTCACCTCAAGGTAGGTTTATTTGATATGCCTCTAACAATCCAGGATGGAATGTTAAGCATTAGTTTTGTTGGGTTGTTGTTGTTTTGAGAGTTTCGCGGCCGACCGGGTTGTCATTGTCGTGGACTCTGTGGCTCCTTTAGCTTTCAATCTGTTGTTCATTGATACCAAGTCTGGGGTTTGGTTCTGGTGTGTGGCCGAAGGGTCGTCCTCTATGCTTTCGAGTTCTATTTCTTTGCTGGGCTGGGGGGGTGTACCGAAGTGGGAGGACGGATCGAAGGCTGCCGCGTCGATGGCTTGCTGACAGCTGATGACTTGCTCATAGCCGATTATGGTGAGGTCTTCAGCAAGGATAGTCTGGTTGGCGATGACTGATGGGTTGTTTGTGCTAGCAGCGGGGTTGCTGTGATCTACGATCTCTTTGATCTTTTGTGAGTTGTTGGCAGGAGTGGTAGATTTATTTTGGGTGGTCTGATTAGCGATGTCTGGAGTTGAGGAGTTGTATTCCCGACCAGTGTTGGCAATGCATGTGTGATCTATTTCGGTGTGAGCATTTTCTTCTGATGCCAAGACGTCAAACCTGTTGTGGGTATTGACTGTGGGGCCCTTAGGAGAGGTGGGAGTGCTTTCCTGTTCGGTGGTTTTGTGTGGTGACTGAGCCGGCTACGAGCTCACTTCGAATCTGATGTGAGAGTTCGGGGGAGGTAGGAGGGGAGGGCTCTGCTCCTGTCCCTTCCGAGGCTTGCAGACCCTTGGCTCCACTTTCTGTTTCAGTTCTGGGTTGGCTCTGTATCAGTGCTTGGTGAGATGCCCCCTCTTGTTGCAGTAATTGCAATATATGACGTTGTTGTCATAAACAATAGGTTGTAAGTGGGTCTTGTTGCCTAGCTCGATGTTGATGATATTGGGGAGTTCTTTGGAGTTGTCTAATTCCAGGCAAACGTTGGCGTGGTTAGCTCTAGTAAGGTTCCTTGTTTTCTCTGCTATGGCGATGAAAGTGTCGAATGCATTGACTATTCTTTTTAGAGCAGCTGGGACGAAGCAGATCAGGAGTGGGTTGGAGAGTGACCCTGGCGGCCACAATAGGGGAATCCTCTTTGGGGTTGTGATCCTGAGACCAGTGAATGACAGTCATGGCCTTTGAGTCAATTTTGGTCGTGCTTCGAGTCTGAACAATCTTTTGGTCAGTCTCCGAGGAAATGTGGAGGAGGATGCTTTTTGGGTCGAGAGAAGCTACTCGCTAATCCGACGTCAGGCTCAATTTGGCTATGTCCTCCTGAACTCAGGCGATCTTGGGGCATCCCGAGGGAAATCTTAAAATAAATGTGGACGCGAATCGCTCGTAGAGCGAGTCCAGATTCGCAGGGGAGAACGGGATCGTTAAAGACTACCTGTCTGAGGGAGAAGAGTAGGCGATCTCAGGGAGAGGGACGTCTGGGAGGATGGGTTTGTCCTGGGTAATACGATCCGGGCAAACAATGTCTGCGAAGGACACCAAGGAACCGGTGGACGACGGGGATGTGCCTCACGATCCGTAATCCTGGGGATTGGCAGAAAGGTATTGCTGCCCAGGGCGAGGACGGCAAAAGGGAGCAGCAAAATGGGACAAGAAGGGAGCTGGGCGCATATAAAGGGGGGAAAGGAGGGGAGGTGGCACATAGGTGCCGCCAGAGGGAGCTTGGCTAAGCACAGCCAGGGTAGGGGGCGCATATGGCGCACAAGCAGGAGGGGACAAGAGGAGATGGGGGCACATATCAAGAGGGGAGGGAGGGGAGGTGGCGCATAGGACCCGCCAGAAGGAGCCTGGCTCTACGCAGCCAGGTTAGGTGGCGCATATATCGCACAGGCAGGAGGATGGGAGGGAGGAAGGCGCATGGGGGGTATACCGCTAAGGGCATAGAAGGGGGACAGGGGGCACAGAGGAAGCCAGGCGCATGGGAGGCGCCAAGAGGGGGCACCTATGCGCACAGGAGAGCACCTTGGAAGGCTTTCCGAGGGTGCGCATGCCCTGGCACAGCGCAAGAAAGCATCTACGCCCGAAGAGATGAGGGAAGGGAAGAGCAGGAAAACTGACAGTTCAAATTTGAACAAGAGGGAAGGGGGAAGCGAGGGAATGAGCGGTAGCGACGGTGGGGGTGGAGAGAGCGGAGGATAGACGGTAGGCGGTGGAGTAAGGAGAGTAGAGGCGGAGGGAGACAGAGGGGGGGTGGTGGAGGGGCAGAGGCGAGTGCGGCCAAGTCAAAGGGGCCGCAACGACCGTGGCTTCCGGGGGGCCAACTCCCATGTGCTGGAGTTGGTCGAGAGACCAGGGAGCAGTACCGGCCACCTTCCCGACAGGGGAAGACAGAGCCATACGGAGGAGCGGGGAGGAGAAAGATCGACGTGGGCCGACGGCAAAGCAGGCGGAGGAGGGGGAGAAGGAGAGGGAGGAGCGAACACCGGCTGGTAGGAGCCCAGCTAGAGGCGGCCGGCGTTCCCTCGCTGGAAGTCGCATGGGGAACCCGAGAAAGAAGGAAGGGAAAGGTGGAGCGCCATCATAGAATATATATATATATCTATATTAAAACTCCACTTTATTCATCTGAAGGCGCAAAATGTCGAAGCCTTTACAAGTAAGTGCTAAAGTAAGGCAGCAAAATAAGAAAACAAGAAAGCCGCATCCCGAACAGCGACCGAGAAGTCAGTGGAGCAAGGATTGCCAGAAACCCTCTACACCATGATTGTAGTGCCTGATGACTTTAAGGGTCTGACGAAGAACCTCCCGGATAAGTTAATTGGCGGAATATTGGTAACTATCGTATCTGAATTTGTTGCAGTTCTTCTAGAGGACCCACATGATGGCTGCTGCAACGATCTGGTATTCGTGAGATGCGCTATCCTAGTTGGCAAAAAGATCGTTGAAGCTCCTACCGATCTGGTCATGTCTGCAGCGCTGAGAGAGTGATCCAAACCTGTAACGTCCCATTCCCAAAATACTTGGGACTAGATACGTATCATGCCAGCTGTATACATACAAAGTACACTCCAATATATGGATATCTCGTATGTACACATAAACTGTAAAATGTAGTAACCATAAAGCTAATCTCATCCACAAACCAATATATTATAAAATCAACTTATTAAAGTCATTTGTACCAACGTTGGGCGGAGACAAAGTCCACTACCAACCAATTTAAATTGAAAAAAATATACAAAGAAAGTAAATCGATCGAGCGAAGCAAATGACGATCCAAAATCAACATCTCGACGGAATAGAGCGCAAGCCATGGCCTTAGCTAGAGCACCTGTAGGAAATCACAAAAACACACCTGGAGAAATAACCAGGTCCTCAGAGGGACGTAACAAGACACAAAATATCATGTCATAAACTGAATAGTAAGAGCTCAATAGAAAATATACATGAGTAAAGGTTCCTAACCATTCTGTGGAATGCACTTTAGAAGACAATGTTCTACGCTGGAGCTTAGGTGTTCAGCATAGATGGAGATAGAGTGGCAGTAGGTAGCGCTCATAAGAGACACTATCGGCCATGGGCAGAAAGTAGCGCTCATCCGAGTCACTATCGGCCCCGGGGCAGTAAGTAGCGCTCATACGAGACACTATCGGCCCAAATCTATGTGTGTACTGAACATGTAGCCCCTACGCTAATAACTGTCTCCTTCCTCCCTATGATACTATACATGTGTCGACTCCACGACACTGTTTGATCCTTAATAACTGCCAAGTCTTCTACACAATCTATTGGCAGTTATATCCTAACGCACGGTCTGTACGCACCGATGTACGGTCGATACGCAAGACCGAAGCTATATGCGACTCATAACTCACACACAACTCGTGGCACATCGTGACAGTTTATAAGATGCTCTAAATATATGGTAGTCCCTTAATACTAAGCCAATTGTATAAAATATAGTAATTTGCATCTATATATAGTTTTGAAAGAACAAATTGGTAAAAAAAATATGCATGATATTGAGCAAAAAAGTAAGCAGTAAAGGCAAGGTGTCTTGCCTGATTCCGTGCTGTAAATATGAAACGCCGCTCCCGCGTCCACGCCTCCGAAATCCGACGCTCCTAGATAATTAATTAACTAAATTAAGTCACTACTTATGAAACTTACGATACGACTTAATTAGTCAAAGTAATGTGTTAAAATTATATTCAATCTCTCGTGGAACCATTTAGATCCATACAATCACACACAGGTTCCACGAGACATCGAAACACAGTTTTAGGGTTTCTAACTTTTAATTAGTCGGTTATGCCCCTACTTCAATAACATACTTAAAAATCATATAAAAATTATAAAAATAATATTTAAACTAATTTTCTACTGATTTATCTCTGAAATTCCAGAATTAATATTTCTAAAGACATTTATGACTAGTTGATTAATAAGTCAGCTGATCTACCCGAAACTCGCCCGAAACATAGTTAATTACTCAAAATTGCTAAAATAACAAAAATATATTTTAAACAGCAATAAAATAATTTATTTCATAGAATATTATTAGATGTACAAGGGTTGAGTTATACTTCAAGTTTAGGACATTCTAGGTCAGCTGGTTACCCGAAATTAGCTAGTTTTGACCTATAATTTTTTCGACCAGATTTGAGTTGATAAAATCATGGAAAAATACTTAAAAATCCTAATTTTTGTATATGAACATACATAAAATTCAGTTTTAAAAATAGGCACCAATAACTCATAGTTCCTTTACAATGAGATTAATTTGATCCTACTGACACATGAATATTACGCATATATTTCATGAAACCTTTATGGATGATTATAAATAACAAAAGCTATCAAAATATGATTTTTACAGAATTAATAACATATTTTTTACAGAATTTTAGCAAAAGTTTTTAGAAGAAAATATTTGGGTTTTTACCAAAGATCTTCGCTAGAAAGGGTGATGATGACTTCTCTTCACCAAAGCTCCAATCTTTTCCGCTATTCCCGCTTGCTAATTCTCTCTTGGTGAGTATGGGAGAGTTGATAATGGCTACAGAGGATTGGATGGGGGAGATAGAGTTTTTAGGGTTTGTTTTGAGGGGTTTCGGGGATGTATGGTGGAGGAGATGAGTTTTTGTGAAGGATGGAGAGATGTGCAATGGAGGAGATGATGTATAGATGCTATAGGGGGTTTGTTGCTGCTGAAATTATGGAGAGGGAGAGGAGTTTTGATCGGCCAAAGGTGAGGGAGAGAAAGATTTGGATTTGGTTAAGGTTTGGGATAAGTTGGTATATTTAAACATATCCTTAAATGAATTTTAAGCAATCTAGGATTTAAATCCTATTTAATTTGATGCATTAGGCCATGGGGGGGTTTCTTGGCCGAAATTATCATGGTAGGGGTCCACTTGGCATGATTTGGTTGTTTGGTGAGTTGGCAAGTTGATTGGATTGAGAATTTAAAAATGGGCTTCCTAATATAGAACTATTTAATTCTATCTATGTAATTACACTACAAAATCTGAATTAAATACAAATAAATGTAATTAATAACATTTATTAATGCCCAACATGCCTACATAGGGTTGGGTTTGGCTTGGAAGAGATTTGGAAAGGTTTGGTGCAACCGGGTTTCCTAAAAAGTCATAAAGACTTTGTTAACTAATTAATTAAATAAAAATATAACTTGTGCCATAATTTGAATGGTTAACATGCAAGAGATTACAATATGACCATGGCATTCCTAATATGGCTAGCATACTAGTTAAAGCACCCGACTACGCTAGGCATCCCATACTTTCTAGTCGTCTTGCATATTCAAACTCAACCATGGCTATAGTCCTTTTATATAATATAAATAAGATAAAAATAAATTAGAATTAAATAAAATCCAAAAATAATTTAAATATTACTTTAAATTATAAAGGATTTTACATCCTATCCAACTTATGACAATTTCATCCTCGAAATTAAAAATAATCATAATATCAAGAGTTGCGAGATTTTATACGGAGGGAGAGTAGGTACGTCAAATCTTAGCTCAATTTTTGAATGGATGGACGTGTGGTTGTCATAGGAATCCCAATTGACCTCATATTCTACAATATGGGGTATGCTTCCTTCCAGACTCTACCCAACTTATAGAAGTTGGCCACCTGTAAAGATCGTCGTCATTACAAGACCTTAAGGAGGACAATTTCTAGGGAGGGGCACGAGAATAATGGACACTTCTGACCACAGTCTTGGATTCTAAGTGAGCCTCGATAACACTATAACGTTCTTGGTCAATAACAACTATAAGAAAGTTACTACAATCAAACATTGTCACTCTAGGGGTCATGCTTCTGACAAGCTGGTAGCGACCTCTTGTTGGAATATACTAAGGTGTGTCGGTTCAGAAGGATTCGTTCTACGTCTAACATGGAAAACTAAGAAGTGAGCTTAAAAACTTAGGGAAGAAGAATTTATGGCCAAGTGATGAGAATCGATGATAATTAAAGAACCCAGGCTATAGAATATGATTAGGCAAGTGTTTTGAAAACTCTAAGTCAAAATGACTAATATGTGTGGGCTGATGTTTGGTGTTGTGTAGGAGGCATGCACTTGCTTGTTGGAAGGCATACGTCATAGGTGTGCGTCTTACATAGATCTTGTGTATTCAGTTTAGTTAAAGGAATGGGTCGATATTTGCATGGGTGAAATCGAATAGGTCGAATTTGGGTCTCTATGGTTTGTTTTGAGGAAACAATGTGTCACACACGTGGTGTAATTTTTAAATAGAGCACTGGAAAGTTCATTTGCGTGGGACATGTATGTCATGTGAGTAGCATGACTAGTCTAGTTCGTGAGTGTGAACTTTGTCGAAATGAAAAGGCTAGCGTTGTGCTTCAGTTATCAAAATCACTGTCGAGGGTATCACATGATATGAATATGGGTCGACGTTATAAACCATTGAATTATTAGTCTAATTGGAACCAATCATTTCCGACCACTTGTTAATTCTAAAATCTTATGTTCCTTAGAGAGGCTTGCGATCTATTTACCTCAAAAAAAATTTGCTTTTGATTTAAACAAAAATGATTCTATGATTGACTTGAAGAATTTAGGTTACAATCTGTTACCGTAGTCATCTAAACGCATGAGCAAAGTGATATAAAATGCAAAATAAAAGATCGTTTCATAAATTTTATACAGAGAAAGAATGGTCACGATTGTAATCCCATTCTAAGAGGTAGAGTATAATAAGTTCAATGTTCTACCCAACTTATAGAAGTTGGTTAATCGGGGAAAGCACAGTAATAGGGCTTCTAAGAAGGTCAAATTTTAAGGAGGTATAAGAAGTATGAGGTATTTCCAATCATAGTCACAGACTCTATAGGAAATCTTGGTATTATCTATTTAATATGGCCCATATATTAATTATGTTTGGTCAAGATGGTATGAGAGGTCTTGGTCAAGTATATCCGGAAGCAAGTTGGTACCGAGAGATGCATAACATAGGCTACGAAGAGATGCAGTTACGAAATCTATGGAAGGAGAATTAGTGAGCCAAGAGGTGGGACCTACATAATAGGGGTGAGCGCCTATTTTATCAAGTTTGGTTTTATAGTCCCAATATGGCAACGGGCTATGATGGGTTTAACTGAGTCTCAATAGGTTCCCTAATTGGACTTTAATCTTTGATTGCATGAACTTTAGATTTTAATCTATAGTGGCTGGACAAAATTTTGTGGAATTTTAAACCATCCCTATTAGGTTAGGGTAATATAAAATAGGTTCAAATTCAAGTGGTTGGGCAAATTTCTCGTCGGGTTGGTAGAATAGGTTCTGTAAGTCGTGAGATGCGCCTTCCATGACTTTTGTGTTTAAGTAGCACACAAGGTCTCTATTGAGTGGCACACTAGTGGCATGTGCGTAGAGGGCTTCGAGTAGATCACAACCATATATTGGACCAAAAGATTTGAGTCAAGGTTGGATCTCTAACTGCAGTCCGAAAGTACATCGGTGTTATGGTAAGGGTTATCGCTAGTCCCTTTTGACCTGAAATTCGTATCATAATAATAGAGTCCAATGAAATGTGTTTGTGTGGGACATGATATGTCTACTTGAAGGTGGACTCGTTTAAGTTTTGCATATAAATTTTGTTGGAAGGTAACAGCAAGTATTACACTTCAAATAACAAAGTCACGGTAAGGGACACCAAAAGATCTAAAAGAAAGTGGGAGTTCACGAGTCACTAATTTATCATCCTAGTGAGAACCAATTTACCTCAATCAATCGGTGATCCCCAAATTCCTAAAAGTAAGAATGGCTTACAATTTATTCACTCTAGAGACTAGGATATAGTTTTAGGAATAATGAGGTTAGGAATATTTGAGTCGCGATATCGTACCATGACATTTGGTAATAGTAAGTCACGATGTGATCGATAACATGATAGGGTAGTTGTGAATCAGTTTCGAGGATTGTACCCCTAGTCCTAATAAATGAAAATGATCGCATACAGTGGTACCTGAGTCGATAAGATGAAATGACCCGCTTGTCCATGGTATACGAGAGTCTATCGGTGGAATAACGAACTCCAAAGCACGTCATGGAAAAGATCCCTAACTACTAAGTCGTGAATTTCTATTTGTGTCAAACCTGCCAGACTATAGTCACAAGCGTTCTAGAGGTACTAAATGTAGTGCTCATGCATCACTTGTTGATTACTAATACATCATAATGACGGGGCATCATGCTACAGATTTTGGCTAAGCTGGTGAATGTGTTGTTCTAATATTATGTCACTTCTTTGATAATAGAATTTTGTACCTAGAGTAACATCTGCTGAATCTCTAATCTTGGAATGGGTGTCTACAATGGTCCTTGCAATGCTTGTCCTTATTTTGGTCTATTCTTCTCTATCTAAACTGTGGGGGCCTAGTCAAGTAAGGTTTGAGTTAAGGCATACGGGTTGCTAGTTAAGCCAAGAATCAAGATGAATATTTGGAGACTCACAATAAATGATTCCTATAGATTAGATAGTCTCATAGGTGTGTGGTTTACCCAAAGGTAAGATCTTACTCATCTTTCAAGCTCAAATGACTAGAAGGTTACGATATTACTATTAGGGTCGAAGGAAGGACGAGCAACTTTAGGCAAGGTTGTAGTTATATGGCTTGGTCGATGGTTGCTATACTTGTGTATATAACTACCATGGCCATGGGGATACTCTGTATTTATCTATCAAATACGAGCGTTCGTCCTTCCAATCAATGAAAGACAAAAGCAATAAAGAGTTCAAGAAAGATGTCATTGAATACAGTTACGTAATTCAAAGGCGAATGTGTAATTCAAGAGGAATTGTCAATGCAGTCGCGAATGAGATCCTAAATACCTCTATATCTCAATCCACGTGGGATAATCATATGAAGAGCGAACCAAGTGCATTATGGTTGATCAGACCATAATACATTGATTCTAATTAGACGATATGCTTGTGGGCGTCCCCAGTATACATGTCCTGAACAAGCTCGACAAAGAATAAGCTTGCAAAACTAGGCTATAAATAGCGTCATTATTCATGGTAGTTTAAAGTATAAGTACGGGAGAATACGTTAAAAGCAGTAATAAATAGTTCGAGTTTCACAAGGATCTAAGTCTTATCCGGTGTGCTTGCGTATACAGTCGTCCTACTGGTTCTTGTATCAGGCCTTAGTTGACCAATGGGTATGGGCTACGAAATCTCTATATTCTAGGTAAACATCTCTCCTACACTAGCATATATTCATTATCACTCTGTTACACTTTAATACTAGGTTAAAAGGATACGGGTGGTAGGTTGTAGTCATACTACTCAACTTATGAAGTCAACTAATAGAGTAATTGAGGAATATAACACGTATACTCGTATGAGTTATCTCCTAACCTCCCTATTCAGCATGAAAGAAGATAATATTTGCAGTGAAAGGAATCAAGCAGAAGGAAGTCAAGATAATCGGACGAGAGTTCGAGATTTGGAATTGAGGGAGGAAGTCAAGCTTGTGGATGAGATTCCTATATCGTAATCCTATATGCAGGTTCACATCGGTACAGTAGCGTAACCGATGTAACAAACTCGACCTGCATGGGCCACTACAAAAACATGTAACGCCCCAGTCCTAAAATACTTGGGACTAGATACGTATCATGCCAGCTGTATACATACGAAGTACACTCCAATATATGGATATCTCGTATGTACACATAAGCTGTAAAATATAGTAACCATAAAGCTAATCTCATCCACAAACCAATATATTATAAAATCAACTTATTAAAGTCATTTGTACCAACGTTGGGCGGAGACAAAGTCCACTACCAACCAATTTAAATAGGAAAAAATATACAAAGAAAGTGAATCGATCGAGCGAAACAAATGACGATCCAAAAGCAACATCTCGATGGAATAGAGCACAAGCCATGGCCTTAGCTAGAGCACCTGTAGGAAATCACAAAAACACACATGGAGAAATAACCAGGTCCTCAGAGGGACGTAACAAGACACATAATATCATGTCATAAACTGAATAGTAAGAGCTCAATAGAAAATACACATGAGTAAAGGTTCCTAACCATTCTATGTGGAATACACTTTAGAAGACAATGTTCTACGCAGGAGCTTAGGTGCTCAGCATAGATGGAGATAGAGTGGCAGTAGGTAGCACTCATAAGAGACACTATCGGCCATGGGCAGAAAGTAGCGCTCATCCGAGTCACTATCGGCCCCGGGGCAGTAAGTAGCGCTCATACGAGACACTATCGGCTCAAATCTATGTGTGTACTGAACATGTAGCCCCTACGCTAATAACTGTCTTCTCCCTCCCCATGATACTATACATGTGTCGACTCTACGATACTGTTTGATCCTTAATAACTGCCAAGTCTTCTACACAATCTATTGGCAGTTACATCCTAACTCACTGCCTGTACGCACCGATGTACGATCGATACGCAAGACCGAAGCTATATGCGACTCATAACTCACACACAACCCGTGGCACATCGTGACAGTTTATGAGATGCTCTAAATATATGGTAGTCCCTTAACACTAAGCCAATTGTATAAAATATAGTAATTTGGATCTATATATAGTTTTGAAAGAACAAATTGGTAAAAAAATATGCATGATATTGAGCAAGAAAGTAAACAGTAAAGGCAAGGTGTCTTGCCTGATTCCGTGCTGTAAATATGAAACGCCGCTCCCGCGTCCACGCCTCCAAAATCCGACGCTCCTAGACAATTAATTAACTAAATTAAGTCACTACTTATGAAACTTACGATACGACTTAATTAGTCAAAGTAATGTGTTAAAATTATATTCAATCTCTCGTGGAACCATTTAGATCCATACAATCACACACAGGTTCCACGAGACATCGAAACCCAGTTTTAGGGTTTCTAACTTTTAATTAGTCGGTTATGCCCCTACTTCAATAACATACTTAAAAATCATATAAAAATCATAAAAATAATATTTAAACTAATTTTCTACAGATTTACCTCTGAAATTCCAGAATTAATATTTCTAAAGACATTTATGACTAGTTGATTAATAAGTCAGCTGATCTACCCGAAACTCGCCCAAAACATAGTTAATGACTCAAAATTGCTAAAATAATAAAAATATATTTTAAACAGCAATAAAATAATTTATTTCATAGAATAATATCAGAGGTATAAGGGTTGAGTTATACTACAAGTTTGGGACATTCTAGGTCAGCTGGTTACCCAAAATTAGCTAGTTTTGACCTATAATTTTTCCGACCAGATTTGAGTTGCTAAAATCGTGGAAAAATACTTAAAAATCCTAATTTATGTATATGAACATGCATAAAATTCAGTTTTAAAAATAGGTATCAATAACTCATAGTTCCTTTACAATGAGGTTAATTTGATCCTACTAACACATGAATATTACGCATATATTTCATGAAACCTTTATGGATGATTATACCTAACAAAAGCTATCAAAATATGATTTCTACAAAATTAATAATATATTTTCTACAGAATTTTAGCAAAGGTTTTTAGAAGAAAAGATTTGGGTTTTTACCAAAGATCTTCGCTAGAAAGGGTGATGATGACTTCTCTTCACCAAAGCTCCAATCTTTTCCGCTATCCTCGATTGCTAATTCACTCTTGGTGAGTATGGAAGAGTTGATAATGTCTATAGAGGATTGGATGGGGGAGATGGAGTTTTTAGGGTTTGTTTTGAGGGGTTTCGGGGATGTATGGTGGAGGAGATGAGTTTTTGTGAAGGATGGAGAGATGTGCAATGGAGGAGATGATGTATAGATGCTATAGAGAGTTTGTTGCTGCTGAAATTATGGAGAGGGAGAGGGTTTTTGGTCGGCCAAAGGTGAGGGAGAGAAAGATTTGGATTTGGTTAAGGTTTGGAATAAGTTGGTATATTTAAACATATCCTTAAATAAATTTTTAGCAATCTAGGATTTAAATCCTATTTAATTTGATGCATTAGGCCATGGGGGGGTTTCTTGGCCGAAATTATCATGGTAGGGGTCCACTTGGCATGATTTGGTTGTTTGGTGAGTTGGCAAGTTGATTGGATTGAGAATTTAAAAATGGGCTTCCTAATATAGAACTATTTAATTTTATCTATGTAATTACACTACAAAATTTGAATTAAATACAAATAAATGTAATTATTAATATTTGTTAATGTCCAACATGCCTACATAGGGTTGGGTTTGGCTTGGAAGAGATTTGGAAAGGTTTGGTGCAACCGGGTTTCCTAAAAAGTCATAAAGGCTTTCTTAACTAATTAATTAAATAAAAATATAACTTGTGCCATAATTTGAATGGTTAACATGCAAGAGATTACAATATGACCATGGCATTCCTAATATGGCTAGCATACTAGTTAAAGCACCCGACTACGCTAGGCATGCCATACTTTCTAGTCGTCTTGCATATTCAAACTCAACCATGGCTATAGTCCTTTTATATAATATAAATAAGATAAAAATAAATTAGAATTAAATAAAATCCAAAAATAATTTAAATATTACTTTAAATTATAAGGGGTTTTACAAAACCTGCATCACCAAATTTCCTGAATGAAGAATGTGATCAACCATTTTCGACTGTCTAGCCGTGCAACAATGACACACAGATGCTAAGATAAAGTCCTCTATAATAAGAATGACCATTTTTTTTGGGATGCAAGACTGCCAGAAAGGGCGTGTGATGGGGAAGGGGCACCGATGTCGCGCACGACACTTTTGGCTGATGCAACGGAGAAGGACCCATTGGCCACAATCGACCACTTCAGCGCGTCTGGATCTGTCCTGATCTTTAAACCACCTTCAAGAAGCCTGGATGCGGCTTCTTCTCCAATCCAGTCCCTCGCCCGGTCCCAATTCCAATCTCCAGAGCGGTCCCACAAGTCTCTGATCATGCAATAGGACAGAGCAGCCGAGGACTGGGGAAGGAGGTCTTTCCCGAGCCAACGTTCGAGAAAAAGAGACGATTCGCCTGAACCTAACTGGAGGCGGATCAGAGGTTCTGCAAGGCGTCGACCATTGAGAATGCTATGCCAGGACATAGATGATCTGTAGTTGAAAGCAGCGACAGTCGGGTGAATGTGCTTAAAATATCTCGCCTTCATGAAACGAGCCCAGATGGTGCGGCTCACACGGAGCTTCCACAACAGCTTCATCGAGCATGCATCAACAACATGCGACAGCCTGCAAAAGCCAAGGCCTCCCTCAAACTTTTGTGGTCTGTGTATATCTCTACCCGTTCCCCATATATATAGTGCCTCCAAAGCTTTAAAGCAAAAATTACCGCGGCAAGCTCCAAGTCATGAGTGGGTAATTCTTCTCATGAGTCCTCACTTGTCTGAAAAAATAAGCTACAACCTTTCGGTGCTTCATCAATACGCATCCAAACCCTTTCCGGATGCATTATTGTAGATCACGAACCCTCCTCGTCCAGATGGTTTAGTCAATATAGGTGTAGTTGCCAGACATTTTTTCCAGCTCATCGAACGCTGAATCATATTCTTCTGTCCACACGATCTCCTGCTCCTTGCGGGTCAAGCGAGTCATTGGCTCAGCAATCTTTGCAAATTTTTTTACAAACCTACGATAATATCTGGCAAGTCCAAGAAAACTTTTCACATTAAAGACACTGGTAGGGATAGGCCATGTCTCCACTTTTGATATCTTGGTTGGATCTACTGATGTGCCATCTTTCTAGACAACATGTTCGAGGAAAGAGACATGGTCTAGGAATAACTCACACTTACTCAACTTGGCATAGAGATTATCACTCCACAAAGTCTCAAGAACTATCTTCAAATGCTCCTCATGCTCCTCGTGGCTCTTTGAATACACCAATATGTCATCGATGAAGACTACCATGAATTGATCTAAACATAGATGGAACATACTATTCATCGGATTCATAAATACTGCTGGCGCATTCGTGAGTCCAAAGGGCATCACTAAGAACTCGTAGTGACCATAGCGAGTTTTGAATATTGTCTTTGAAATGTCTTCTCTTTGTACCTTCATTTGATGGTACCCCGATCTTAAATCAATCTTTGAAAACACCTTCGCTCCTGTCAGCTAATCAAATAGGTCATCAATTTGGGGCAGTAGATACTTTTCCTTGATGGTCAGTGCATTCAATGCCCTATAATCAATATACATGCGAACTGAACTGTCCTTCTTTGGTACGAACAATACTGGAGCTCCCAATAGTGACGTACTTGGTCGAATGAATCCTTTGTCCTTCAACTCTTCTAGCTGAAGTTTCATCTTGTCTAATTCCTTCTTTGCAAGTTGGTAGACATGAGAAGAAACTTGCGATGCTTCTGTTACTAGCTCGATGCCGAACTCCACTTGTTTGTCAGGCGGTAGACCTGGTAACTCCTTCAAAAAAACATCCTAAATTCTTTAACTATCTGTAGGGGTGCTACCTCTATGGACATATATACTTTCACTGTTCGACCTACTCCTTTCTCAATAGTTCCTCGCATAAATTCAAACTCCGGACGATCTAGCAATCTAAAAATGACACTTCCCTTTCGGCAATCCAATATAGCATGATACTGGCTCAACCAGTCCATCCCTAACACAACGTCGAAGTTTGGCATAGGAAATACCAAAAACTGAGCACTTATCTCCCTTCCATAAACAAATACTAAGGACGTTCTACAACTGCTAGTGACCAGAACGATACCTTCCCCCGTGAGAATCTTCTAATTCTTAGACAAAGATGAGATGGCTAGTCTATGCATGGCTATGAAACTACTGGTTATAAATGACGAAGTAGCACCTAAATCAAACAGTGCTGTAACAGGTATGGATGCTACTAAAATAGTACCTGTAATAGCCACACCCTCCGGCTCCTCTGCTGGAACTATCACAAAAGCCTGACCATGCCTTTGTACTCCAGTCTGTTATCTAGCTCTCTTGTACTAAACCTCCTGTGGTTGTAAAGATGGTCCTCTGTGGGGTTCTCCTGGTGTTGGTGGTCGAGGAGCTGCAGTCACCTGCACAGGTGGTCTGGGTCCTCGTGGTGCTGGCCTCTGATCTGCTCTGTCTTATCGTTGTGGGCACTGCATGGCCTGGTGTTGATCCGATCCCTATCTCAAACACTGTCCAAGCCTCCTCTTGTAGTCTTGCTAGACATGTCCTTTCACTACAAGAAAATTGATTTTTTCCAACGTTTGTTAGACGTCGGAAAAAAGGTCAAAAACGTTGGCATAGGAATTCCCAACATTTTTTCAACGTTTTCGACAAACGTTGTCGTTGCTGCAGTTGGGAATTTACGATGTTTTAGAGATACGTCGGTATAGGTAAAAGACGACGTTTGCAACAACGTCGAAAATTGTGAAATAATATGTAATAATTTTTCAACGTTTTAATAAAAATATTGAAAACTAAACTTCTTTCCCAACCTCTTGCAAAAACGTTGGGATTTAATTTTCCAACATTTTCCAATAATTTTTCAACGTTTTAACATAAACGTTGGTATAGGTAAAGCCATTTAAAAAAAATTGAATATATTTGTCATACACTTGTATTCAACTAGCTTCCTAAGGAGTAATTAAACCATACTCTAATTAACATTATATGTTCAACAATATATAATTTACAAATGAACTTTTATTGTTCAAACTACAACATTTTACTATACAACCGAGTTTAGCAAAATAAAACAAGTCAAAATACATCATTTTACTATACTGCCAAGTTTGCAACAGTTAGGTTATGAACTTGATCTCTCATAGCATGAGCTTCTTCTACACATGAGATATTTTTGCCTTGAATAGTCCAAACCTGTTCATGTAGATGAAGGATTCAGTTTCAGAAACACACGAAGATGTTGATACATGTGGGAAAAGTATAATATTGTACCGTCACAGTTTTGTCGAACGAACCACTATATCGTATCTATCCAGACTGTAAAATGGATAAGCTGGTTACAGCTTTCATATGTTGATGACTTTTTTTGGATTAGATCAAGAATTCTAGCACTTCCTTCCCACCTGTATGGCTTCATATTAGTGATATTAAAAATATATTGAATATTAAGAACTAGCTATGTGAGACAATTAGTACCTGTTGACCGTAATTACTATCCGCAAAGTTATATGAAGCAAGTTTTTTACTATAACAAATTTGTTGGCTGTAACAAATAAACACAAGATATTCAACTTTATTGTTCCATCTTTGGCAGATGAGATGATATCTGCAATTATAATTGAAATGTAGACATCGATCAAAAATACTGAAATAATAATTGGAACTTAGACATTGATCCTTCATTCCATCTTTGGCATATGAGATGATATCTACAATTTTTTTCTAACGGAAAAAATGAGCTACATATTTAGGAAGACTTATACCAGCATCATTGATAAAGCTCCTTATAGCAAGCACAACTATTGCTATTGCACTTCAAACCATTAAATTATGAGATGCCTTGCAGTTTTATAACAAGCATTTGGTCTGAATTACTTAAGAACTGTAAAGACTTTGGTCCACTGAAAAACAGTGAGCAAATATACATGTATATATTACACATACCATACTATCTGTTGAATCATTGATAAAGAAATGTCTCCTAAAGATTTTTGAAGGTTAATCCACTAATTTATTAAGGTAACATCTGAATCGTTCCAGTACATATTGGTTGCTTCGCTAGAAATAACAATTATCTATCCTATATACATCAATACTATGTAGATGTTGTTATCAAGATGTGTACTTCGTAAAGGATATGCAAAGTTCATGTGAGCAACTCGCATCATGTACAAACTTTACATCTTACCGGATATAGATATTCATTAGTGCACAGAAACAGAAGGATGGTAATGAATTATCATTTGCCCAAACCTATAAACAAGTTTGCATCGTGTTACAAATATTTTCTTGTCAAATCCAATACAAGGTGTGATCACTACTGTTCAGAACAGAAAACAAGTTAAACAATCCCTCGTACTGGTTTTTTCCTTTCAGGAGGCACACAAAAAGACAGGAGAGTGATGGAGGATGTTTTCAAATCAAGAGTATATGAGAAACTGATATCAGTTTCACTGCTTGACCTTTTTTATCTGCACTTTATGTACCTTACTCCATGAGCTTCTTGTGATAATGTGCTCCATTTCTTCTTCGCCTTTACAACACTCTTAATCCCCGTCCCCATCACTATTAGACCCCAATTCAAATTTTGACATGAGTGTCTTCACCTACTTTCCAAGTTTTCTACATCCACTATTAGAGCCTTTAATAGTGTTCATATATACTTCCAATTGATTCATCCCATATTTTTGACAACTATGACCTTACAATAAGTAATATAAGTATGTTATTCAGAAAACTGCTTAATGCAGTAGTCTCATAAAAAGTTTGTCAGAAATAGTTGGTGAGGGTGTGTAGTTCTATGTTTAGTCCCACAGTGGATAGACTTATATATGGAAGGATCTCCTCTCTGTACATGTACTCAAGGCCCTAAATGAAATTACACCATTTTGGTTCTAATGTTCCACAAAGTTAAGCAGGATAAATTAGTGACCTAAAGAGGGAACAAAAGCATACTTGAAACTGAGTGTCGTAGTTAACTAATCTCAACACACGTTCCCTTCTCAGTAACAATAGTTCACAGGTCTTATAAATGCTATTCCCACGCATCATAACTGATGTCAGAGTAATCAAATGCACCACTTGCAATCCTGTGTCATATACTCCCCCAACGTGATAACTTTATAGTGAGAACAAATTCTGCATATAGGGAAGATATTTCTTAACTTTAAATATGGAAAATATAGAGAACATTACCCTTGAGAATGACTTGCACAGAGACACAAATTTTGTTTTGTCACTAGGTGAGAGCATCGCGATGCATCACCCATCAGTAGAAGCTCATGCCATTCTACCACTTCTGTGAATATAGACCTAAAACATAAGAAAGATTGTTTAAAAAAGAAATTGAATTGATGCATTATGTCACGAGCACAATTGAACCAGAGATAAAAAAAATGAGAACTGTACACATAAATATGCAATTACAATCAAATCGTTTATTTCGTTAAAGAAAGCAGGTGTCTAGTATCCATATGGTTCCTGCTGTAGAAAATAATGGTGATAGAGTTCTTTCGAAAATTATCTGTTGGGATTTACAGAAAGCAGGTGTCTAGTAGGTACATTTATATGATAGTATATGTTTTATAGAATAGTGACTAGCATGAGAATAATTAAAAGCAGTAAAGCTCCGAAGAATAGCATTTTATGATTGAGAATATAGGGCAATGAAGAAATATTAGAAAAAGCGATTGTAGCTTCAGAAATTGTTCGATGCCTTAGTGGTAATAAAAATAAAGATACAGTGAGAAAAATACATTCATGAGAAGTTTCAACTAGCTTCCATTTAGATTAGAAGAGGCACAATTGTTTGAGATAGTTAGGACATGTGGAACAAAGGTTGCGTAATTGATTAGCCTTCCCATTCCCATGAACTACCTTTGGTTATCAATTGAACTACCTATACTGAAATTGGCCTTCTGTACAAATAGGCCTATGCAATGGCATCATACAAATTGAAATACACGAAATTGGAAGGATGACTAATTGAGCATCTTCATCAGACTTTTTGCTACCCAAAATTGGAGCTTCAAGGAAATACCCACCCTTCTTTGTAATTGTCAAGAAGGAATCAATTCAAACAACTTTACACATGGACACTAATTTAATCTACAAATGAGAAGAGATATTGTGTTATTCTTTTGTTTAAGATTTGGATTTCATAGATTCAGAACCTGTTCAGAGCAATTTGTAAACTGGTGAAGATAGGCCTACAATCTTATTCTTCATGTAACATATGATAATATTGTGTACATTCCTATATTAAATTTTGTGACAAAGCCTAACTAATTCAAACCCTCCTTGAAAACTAAGGGATCCACAAATAACAAGTGTCCCTGGTCTGGTGGTGAGGAGCCACAGATAACAACTATACACAATCTATTATATAGTGCATAGAGCCTATAGAATCCAACAGCAAATAAGACATGGCATTGCTATACTGATGACACAATTTCCTTCACATGGTCTAACAGTAAATCTTTAGATAATTTGACAACATATACTTATTGCTGCTTGGCTACAGAGACCCTATGCAAAATCAGTTGTACATTCTCAAGAGTTCTGTTCTCTTTTCCTCAAGGCGCCTAGGCCTTACGTCTTATCTCTTGTCCTCTCAGACCTTGTTCATTATGACATCATTGTTGGGGGATAAGTTCTTCCATCCCACTTTGTCATATGTAGCTTTTATGGGTTAGCTGCATTACCTCTAAACATGAGCTCTTCTACATTGAGCCCTCCTCCTTGAGGTATCCAAGACTCATCAACCTTCCCGTAACCAACTTCTTGTTTCCTCTTATTGGTTGTGCCCATTGAGATAGATGGTTTACAAACTATAAAACTCTGACAGAGGAAGTCAAACCTAATACATAACACATACATGAATATTTTTGTACTTATGGGCATAAGAAAACATCACTTCACTATACAGCCTAAAATGTGAAAAAGGCTTGGATGATACAGAAAGGAGCAAGCACATGCAAACTCACTAGCACACTAAAACACTAAACCAGAGAAAACTTGTCATAACCATCAGGCAAAACAATTTGTTCTTGATTTATTACCAGCGTCCCTCTATGCTTCATATTAAAAGACAACAAACTTGAATTATAATACATCTTAACAAGGCAAAATGCATCACTTTGACAAAAGAGTTGAATCACTTACTTTGCAAGTGATTGATATTTGATACACTTCCTTAACATAATACCACAGCTCAATGCAATTTCTTGGTTATGATAACTGTTTTGGATAACATTGTAGAATGAATAAAAATAAGTAAGGATATGTACTAATTTCAATCATAGATATAATCAAGAAAAATTGATACAAGCGTATTCTACAGCAGCAAGAATGGTTTCTTCCAAGTATTGGAAAAAATATTATATTGCTAATTATAACAGAAGGTTGCAAAATTCAAACAACTTAAAATCTCTTTCAGTACAATAGAAGTGAACTTTTGGTGCTATTTACCATCATGCAAGAAATTCTACTATAAGCAAAATGTATTTAACTTTGATCAGTAATTATAAGACAGGAAAATAAGCACTATAAAAAGGCTAAAAGCAAATGTAACTAGGTCATTAAAGTTGCTTGCAAAAATAAACTAGAAAGTTTAGCTAAAAATAACTAATAATATTTAGTACGTTTGGTGTGACATCTAATACATGAAGCATTAAAAGGTTTTTCAATTACTTTCAACCAACCAAGTGGAAGACTCCAAATATTTTAGATAAAGGCTTTCTTGTTGTTGTTTATATATTTATTAAATATCCTTAGATAAGTTACACATTTAGCTTGAACCAAGGTTATTTAGGTAAGAAATTAACAAATAACTTAAAATACAATGCGATACCACAACTTGTACAATGTATTAAAAAAATAATTCTAGTTAGAATATTATAGATAGAGATGACTATATAATTTAAAGATGTAGTTTGCAACCAACTTTACATTAATTCTCTTTTGTAACACCATTACCAACGTTTCTACTAAAACTACTAAAATGAATAGATAATAAATAGAGAAAAACAAATAAAAAAGCAAGCAGATATATAGCATGCCCTTTAACATAAACAAGATAACATGCTAAAATAAGGACCGAGTTTGATTAAACAATATCTTAAAATATTTGATGTCGAGTCCATGTCTATGTCCGTATCCGTGATGATTGTCCATGGCGTACAGTGTCGCACCTGTGTCCCTCCAATATAAAGTGCTCAATGGGATTGGTAAAAAAACCTATTCTTCGTTAAAACTATCATCTTTGATATTACGGGTCCATAAAATGGGTCATTTAAACTATTTTTTCCCATTCACAACTCACCTTTTTTGGGGGAAAATAGGTATTATTTTTAGAAGGGAATCAGTAATTTCATCATGTAATGAAATTGAAGCCAAATTGAATCTTAATACCAAGAAATAATGAGGAGAGAGAGAGAAAGAGAGAGAGAGAAGGGCTTAACAATTGCTGAGAATGAATGCAACGCTATCAAGATAAATGAAGTCAGATGCCCTCACCAAATGATCAAGATAAATGAAGTCAGATGCCCTCACCAAAAACATTTGGAAGTGGATACTTAAACCATGTCTTTAGACTGACGCCTAGGTAGCAGTTCAATTGTTTGCATAACATTATGTGAATGTACCAAGAATGATGAGAAATAGTTCAGTACCTTGCTCAATGCTTGCATGCTAAGGGTTCCCAGCTCATTCATCTAAATCTACAAGGACAAAATACCTACAAGTTATGTTTTTAGTGGAATAAAGTCAGTACTCTATTATAATTGTAAAATTAATTAGAAGAAAAACCATCAGTAATAAGTCCATTAATTGTATTCTTTGATACCAGAACAACTAAAGGTAATTTGATAGATCTTAGTAGGTCAAACCTAACTTCAGAAGGGTTTCTGTGGAAGCATGTTCAAAGTTGCATAATCTAAATATCCTGCTGCCTTCAAGAAAACATTGATTGCCACTATCCTGCTATCTGTAATGGATCACATGCATCGATAAGGAAGGCACAACATCTAAGTACAAGATAATGTACATTTACCTAGCAACATGATATTCTTGGGAAAGTATGAAGTACAAGAAGACCATAACTACACGGGTTAGGAATTCTTTGGGAATGTGCAGTTCAAACTTAGCAAAATGATCTTCTTGTAAGTAGAGGAAGTGATGACGGTGCAAAAGTTTAGAATCTTACTTCAGTACAACCTATAGTACGAATTTTATTTTTCTATTTTAACAGTAGCTATACTCATATCATACATGTAAGTGCATGAGTTCTGCCATTTGCTACACTAGATGAGCATACATGACATTGTTGTTCAGGTTTAGTTAGCCTTCAAATCAAGTGTACAATAGAATCAAAAGTATTGTAAGTAGTGCATAGAACCCACCTTAAAGGACATTTCATCGAGCAGCTTCTGCTGGTATCTCTATTTCTGTACTCAAGAACAGGGCCAGAATACCCCTATTTCTGCAAGCCATAACAGGGGCTGATGTGCTAGGTCGCAAGTTGGTCGAGGCAGACCGACACTGCTTGGATAAGGCAAGGAGGTACTGAACAATGAGGTCGCCGTCGAAGATGATGACAATGGTGTCGCCAACCAACCGATCCTTCCAAAATTGAAAAGAAAGAGATGGTTGCAACCGAAAACAGGTGCTCGATGTTGACGGAAGGAAAGAGGAACGTCCCGCCTATGGATGTCGAGGCCACTGCCAATAATGGCCCTGCCGTAGACGGAGCTAAAGGGGTTGGCGATGGCGGGGTCAACGGGTACTAGCGATTGGTGGTGCTAAACACGAGAAGGAGCCTATTGAAGGGTATCGAGGCCGATGTCGAGGCCGCTAGAGGAGTTGGTCAATGGAGAGGAGGGGAGCAATTTGCGAGGTCATGGAGGCTCTCGACGAGTGGCAGCTCCGTCGGGGTTCTTCTCTCATCACCAGGGCTCGAAGACGAGCAAGGAAACGCCGGTGGGTTATTTCCTGGAGGGACATCCACGACGTATGCGAGCTGGAATGAACGGACTAGAGGCGGAGGATGGATTTTTGAGGGGGTGGACAGGTTTGGAAGCAATGCAAAGGTTGAAAGAATGGTGGTGGTATTTGAGGTTGCGATGGAGCTCAGGTTCGAGCCCTTCTTCAGGGAAGAGAAGAAGGAGAGGGCTAGGGTTTGGGATAGGTATTCCTAGAGATGGAATATATGAGGGTTGGCTGTTGAAAGAAAAAAAAATATGGGGAAAGAATGAATGGTCTCGATAGAAAAAAATAATAGAAGGAAAAAATAGTAATTTTCCATTTTGTCCTTTTTTTAAGTCATAAATAGACCAGCATTTATAAAAATCAGTACATATTCGACGTTTTCGACCAGAAATCAGTAAAGCTTTCTTTTAACCACAAATGTTAGAATTTTTCAACGTTTATTATAGAACATAGGTATATTATGTCTAAGCCGACTATACTACAAATGTCGAAAATAAAATATTGGTATTTTTCAACGTTTATTGTCGAATGTCGTTATATCACGTTTATACCGACTTTATCATAAACGTCGGAAAAAAATGTCGGTAATTTTTGACATTTAAGAGAAAATGTCGATATTTTTCAACATTTATTGCAAAATATCGGTATATCATACCTAAGCCAACTTTATCTTAAACGTCGAAAATAAAAACGTCGAAAAAACCATGTATTCTTGTAGTGTTTTTTGTTATAGTAGTGATGAGTAGGGAGATCCTTCGCTGAGTATGGGGTGACTCGCTGTTGATGAAGTCCTCCTGATCGTCTGATAGGTCATTCTTGTTGTCATTTGGCTGGTGCTGCAGTAGTAAGGCGATTTCTGAGGAATAGATAAAATTTGGCATTTATTAGGGATGTATAGAGATTTGTCAATTAATAGAGGGATTTGGTTAATTGCAAATATCACCTCCACAATATTAATTTGGAAGATATGCATTTCTCCTCTAATGGTTGCCATATAATAATAAATAATTATGGTTAAGAAATTTTTCCTTGGATGAAATAGAAATCATGACATTGCGAATATGCTAGGGCCTAAAGTTATCTTAAGAGTGGACTAAAAGGATCTTCACTAGGGGGTTAGACAAACATCTATACAAGAATGAAATGTGACGACTTGATGACTATAGTGCCAATCTAAGAATATTGGGTGCCGAGTAAATAGGTCTATATCTATATAGGGTAAGAATAGCCTTGAGATGACCTATTAACTAGCAGGACTAGAAGATTTTCCAATAGGTAAATAGGTTGTCAAGTACTATACATGCATACCGCCTAGCATTACTTTTACCTTTACCTAGGACATAAGAATAAAACGGATGGGCGTACTTGTGCGTATCATATAGCTTACTATAAAGAGTGGGTTGTTAATCATACTACTCCGAATATTTGATAGACAGGAGTATGACATAGTATTTAAGGATTGATTTTGTATTCCTACTTTTTGTGGTTAGATTAAACAAAGGACTTGTAGTAAGAATAGTTGTGTTGGAATAAGATAAACATAGGGGTATAGAAAGTAAAGAATCAAAGGAGGAGTATTAAGTAATAAACTGGGTAATTAAGAGGATCAAAGATGGGTAGGACCTAGAGACCACGACCTTGGTATTGCTGGAAGCAACATTTGAAGGAAACTAGGCTACAAAAGTTAATAGACTGATTGAGCCAGTACCATGTCATGCTAGATTTCCATAGAGGGAGTGTTATCTTTAGAGTTCCAGATCGCCCAGAGTTCAAGCTCATGCGTGGGACCATTGAGAAGGGAGTAGGCCCAGTAGTTTAAGTTTTCATGTCGATAGAGATAACACCACCGCCAATAGTTAAGGAATTCATGGATGTTTTCTCGGAAGAGTCGCCAGGTCTACTACCTGACAAACAATTGAAGTTCAATACTGAGTCAGTTCCAGGAGCTATACTAGTTTCTTCTAATATGTACCAATTGGTGAAGAAGTAATTGAATGAAATGAAGTTTCAATTATAAGAGTTACAGACCAAGGGTTTTATTCGACCAAGTGCATTACCTTGGGGAGCCTAGCGTTATTTATACCGAAGAAGGATGAGTCAACATATTTTTGCATTAATTATCAAGCACTAAACACATTGACCATCAAGGATAAGTACCCACTATTCCAAATCGATTACTTGTTCGACCAATTGGCAGGAGCAAAGGTATTTTTGGAGATTTATTTGAGGTCAGATATCATCAAGTGAAGGTTCACAGAGAAAATATTCTGAAGATGGCATTCAAGACTCGCTATGGTCATTACGAGTTCTTAGTGATGCCTTTCAGATTGACCAATACGTTGACAGTGTTTATGAATTTGATGAACATGGTGTTCCACCAATATTTTGATCAGTTTGTGGTTTTCTCCATTGATGATATATTGGTGTATTTGAAGAGTTACGAGGAGCACGAGCAGCATTTGAGGATTGTTCTAAAGACATTGACGAACGAGAGTTTCAATGCCAAGTTGAGCAAGTATGAATTCTTCTTAGACCGTGTCTCCTTCTTTGGATACATTGTCTTGGGAGATAGCATTTCAGTTGATTCGACCAGGATATCGACAGTAGAAACGTGGCATGTTTCGACCAATGCCTCTGAGGTAAAAGTTTTTTTGGACTTGCTAGGTATTATCGGAGGTTCGTAAAGAATTTTGCGAGGTGCAGAACCGATGAATTGGTTGAACATGACACCTATCTTGACATACCATCGGGATCAGGAGGATTCGTGATCTACAGTGATGCATCCGTAAAGGGATTGGGCTGTGTCTTGATGCATTATAGAAAGGTTGTAGCTTACGCTTCTAGACAGTTGATGACTCATGAGAAGAATTACCCTACTCATGACTTGGAGCTTGCTGGAGTGATCTTTGCCTTGAAGCTTTGGAGGCACTATTTGTATGGCGAGCGAGTGAAGATCTTCACCAACCATAAAGTATGTCTATACTCAAGGATTTGAATATGAGGCAGAGAAGATGGTTGGAGTTTATAAAAGATTTTGAGGTTGATTTGTAATACCACCCAGTGAAGGTTGATGTAGTAGCCGATGCTCTAAGTATGAGGCCCATGGCATTCTTTTTTACTACTCAGCCATATCTACTAGAGGATTTGCAGAAGTTGGAAATATAAGTTGTATTGCCCGAAGTAGACGGCCAGTTGATGTATCTTCAACTACAGTCATCATTGGTCGAGAGGATTAAGGATGCATTACCAACATATACAAGATTTCAATGACTTCGACAGAGGAAAGAGGCCGATATGCAGACCGAATTGCGCATTCATGAGGATGGGACATTGAGGTGTGGATATCGCCTTTACGTTCCCAAATGGATAGCTTCGTTAGGAGCTAATAGCGGAAGCACACAGTTCAACATATTCTAATCATCCAGGAAGGACGAAGATGTACAAAGACTTAAGGAATTATTATTGGTGGCATGGAATGAAGATAGAAATAGCTCGATTTGTAGCAAAGTGGTTGGTGTGTCAGCAAGTTAAGGCCGAACATCAGAGATCAGCAGGATTGCTATAGTCGCTGTCATACATGAGTAGAAATGGGAGCATATTATAATAGATTTTGTGACTAAATTTTCAAGGAGCCCAAGTGGCAAAGATGCAGTTTGGGTGATTGTAGACCGACTTACCCAATCAGCACACTTTTTGACATTTAGAGTTGGACAATCTATGGAGATTTTAGCCGAGATATATATGAAGTAGATTGTGCAGGTACATGGAGTATCACTTAGTATTGTGTCAGACAAAGATTTGAGGTTTACATCACATTTTTGGAGGAGCATACAGGAGAGCCTTGGTACGCGGTTGAAGTTTAGCACATTAATCATCGACAAACGGATGGACAGTCAGAGTGTACCATACAAACCTTGGAGGATATGTTGAGAGCGTGTATGCTTGACTTTGGTGGATCATGGGAGGACCACCTGCATTTAGTTGAGTTTTCTTATTATAATAGTTATCAAGCGAGTATTCAGATGATCGAAGCTTTGTATCAAAGAAAATATCGTTCTCCAGTATGTAAGAGTGATGTAGGCGAACAACAGATACTTGGGCCAGAGTTAGTAGTACATATGGTGGAGAAAGTGAAGCAAATACATTGACATCTATGAACGGCTCAGGATAGCCAGAAGCATTGGGCAGATATTCATTGTTGGCCATTAGAATTTCAGTCGGGGAATCATGTATTTTTGAAGATATCGCATACAAGAGGGACCATTCTATTTTGTGGCTGAGGGACGCTCAGTCCAAGGTAGATGTATTGGAGCAAGTTGGCGAGGTCGAATACAGACTTGCATTTTCGCAGACCTTGGAGGGTGTTCATGACGTATTCCATGTATCTCAGTTGAGGAGGTATGTGTCGGATCCTAGTCATGTTCTTGATCTGTCCGAGATTACTGTCGGACCGAGTTTGTCATATGAAGAGCAACAAGTAGAGATTCTGGACCGTCAAGAGAAAGCCTTGCGGGCCTAGACCATTTCTCAGTTTGCGTTGCATGGAGGCATCATGCACCAGGCAAATCGACTTAGGAACGGGAGGAAGTAATTCAAGAACGTTTTCTACATCATTTCATGGGGATAGTAATGTTATTTAATTAGTTATTAATTTGATTCCTTTTTCACGATCATGTGTTTAATTTCGAGGACAAAATTTTCTAAGGTGGAGAGGTTGTAAGCTCTCTGAATTTTCTAGAGATTTATTTCTATTTTTAGTTAATTAATTTATTCGTAGATATTTTGGTTATTAAATACCTTTTTACTTAGCTTTGATTTTAGGAGCACAAGAAATGCCATTCTCTTGAAACATCATGTATTTATTTTGATCTAGACAAGTTTATCTTCAATTTGATATGTCATGTCCCGCTTAAATTCATTCTCTTGTATACTATTTTTTATTGCACAACTTTTGGGTCAAAAACTATATTTTTCTATCTATCGTAATTGTTGACATCCTTTCCAATTTAATTTTGGGACTGAACATCGATCCAACCCATTCGACCCTATATATAATTTTGACTTATTTTGGTCTACTATAAAGATGCCAATAATCTTCCTCTCAATTGATTCTCATGAGATATTTATTTTCAAATGGCATATAAGACCCAATTATTGTATTTTTTGGAGTTTATTTCGACTCAATAAATTGTTTGGACCCAACCCTAGTCGAACTAACTTAGTAGAGCCTATCCTAGGTTACAAAAACCTATTAGACCTATATTTGGTTGATTTTTATCAATTAAATTGTAGTCATAATTATATGGAGCAACCATATATTCATTCAATCTTCCACCCTTTCAAATTAGGAAACCCATTGATGCACCTTGACATAACTATTGACTGGGTTACCAAAACTCAACCAAAACAAGCCAAACCAAATCCCACCAAACCCTAGCATATTAAACTACAAAGTTTTATATTTTAATCTACTATTGGATACCTCTCCACTCCCCAAAATTACCAAATCCGACGATGTGTCGACCTTTTGCCACGCCCACCCCCAAGCAGGACGCCTACCTTCCAAATCCTTTCCACAGATTTCTCGACCTCTGTTTATCATGCCACCACCTCTACGACAACCAAAAGAGACCTCTATTCAGCCCTCTTAAGCCCTGGAGGAGTCTCGTCTACTCGTTTAGTCGTTTGAAGGTCGAACTCGGAGGTTATTTCTAGCCATAATAAAAATTCTGAACCCAGGTTGGTCATCTTCTTCGATGGGTTTCATCTACTTTTTTTATCCGTTTGTTGCAAAACCAAATATGAAATTTAGTCCTATGTGTCTACTTTGATATCCAATTGCTAACTCACGTGGTTCTGCACGGTTTGTCTGTGATGCCCGTTGCACGAAAATTGGATAAGACTGAACCAATTTCAGAGTGCGGGAGTTTCCGACAACTTGTGAGGCTTCTCGATCTCAAACGAATTACTAGTATTGAATAAAACATCCTCCTTTATCATCTAAAAATTTTCTTTATTGATATTATCAAGTTATTCATATGTTTGGGTGTTTGTTTCCATGATACTAATTTGTTGGACACAAAAAATACATCGAAACATGACTTGATTTCCAAATTCCCCAAACTCTTATATGAGTTATGTCTAATTATTGTGGATGTAAAATCACATTTTCTCACATATTTTTGATTATTTTTATAATATTAAATTCTATATTTTTCACAATAATGCTCAGTTCCAATCGGTTTGACAAAGTGGCATAGTTGTGTACTAGTAACTATATTAATTAGATAATTATTTTTCTTAACATATATATATATATATATATATATATATATATATATATATGAGCCCCTCCTGATGAAACCTCCTATGCTCCCTTCCCCCAACGTCCCTCCCCGACCCCATGGCAGCTCGGAGCCGTCTACCACCGTCGTCCGCCTCCGGCGACAAGGCCAGAATCGCTCAGCTCAGGCAGTCCCCCACACCCCGCACCCATATCTCCCCCGTCGCCGGGATAGTGGCACGTCCATGGCTCGCAGGCGCGCGCCGGGTATCTCCATCCCGTCCCAGCGTGGACCCCGGCTCAACTTGCCATGGTCGGCCTACCCTTAGCCGGACTTGCTCCGAAGCTACAGTGGCCGCCCTTGGCCAACGTCTAGGCACCTTCACCCACCACTGCTAGATCCCCATCTCTTTTAGCCACCTCGTGTAATGCACCAAGAGGAGCTCAGCCCCGACCAGTCCCCCACCACGGCAATGCCCCTCCTCTCCGGGGGCCACCGCCCTCAGTGGCACCGCGTGGACTCAGCTGTCCTGCGTAGAGGGACTTTGCGGTCGCCATCTCCTCGGTTTCCGAGCTCCCCCGTCGCGAGATTCAAATTTGAATTTTGAAATTTTGAATCTCCCTCCGGCCATGCGCCCCCCACCGCCTGGGAGCCATGCGCCCGCATCCGTGACTGCACATGTGCCCACCCTCCCCCCATATTGGAGTATGCACCGTCAGTCTGCCATGCACCCCACCTGGGATCCATGCACCCGATCCCTGCTCACGAGTATATGCGCCATCTCTCCCCTTGCTTCCACATGCGCCCACCCCCTCGTGTTGCAGCATGCGCCCGCGGTGTCCATCCCCTGCCCCTGTGTTGAACCATGCGCCCGCGGAGCCATTTCGAGATCTTTTGCTGCCTTTTCCGGCCGGCCATGCGCCCCACCCTGCACATCCCCCTTCAGCCCCCGGTTACGAGCCGGCGCAGCCGAGCCCCCGGCTTTTGCTCTTCGAGTCCGGGAACATCCCCTCTCTCGTCACCTCTGCTGGCAGTTCTAATCCCGTGAGGACAGGAACGAGCGCATGCGCTCCGACCCCCCAGGGGTTTCATGCGCCATCGCTAGGTGGCATTACGCTCAATCCATTTTGCCGCGTCGTGGCACCTAATCCCGACGGACCAGTTCGGCGACGTCCGCAGTAGGGTAGATCCCCATCGGCACGTGATGCAGTATCCAACAACCTCTCCCCCTCCGGACAGCACAAGCTACCCCCTTCCGGTTATACATCGATGCCATCCTACGCAAAGATATTGAGACCGGATAGAGTAGCACAGTTGCCCCCTGTCGAGAAGGAGCTCGAACTTCCGAAGATCGAGTTCCCCACCCCCCCGAAGGCCAAACCATCAGAGTGCCATTCTCCCCCGACGAAATCTCCTCATTATCCGCATCCATCTCGAAGACCTTTGTACTGAAATTCCAGTCCGGATGCCCTAAATTGCCCTTCGCTAAAGAAGCCATCGCTAGCTGGGGTCTCTCAGCAGCGTACAAGGTCGCACCATTGGACTCAAAACACCTCCTCCTCTATCTCTCCTCTGATCAAGACTGTACCTTGGTATGGGCTAAGGGCACCACCAACATCAGATTCCTCAGCGTGAAGATTGCTAAATGGTCCCCCAGTTTCAACACCAATGTGGACTCAAAGATTATCTCGACGTGGATTACCTTGCCGAACCTTCCCCTTGTTTGCTTCGCCCCCGCAGTACTCAAGAGAATTGCCAGTTCATTCGGGACCCTGGTAGCCATCGCCGAAGAAATACACAATCTCTTTAAAGGCAACTACGCTAAGATTTACGTAGAGATTGATCTATCCTTCGACCCCCCATGCTCATTCAGGTCGAGCCGGGGGGACGGACACACCTCCAGACGCTGAAGTATGACAACAACATTAGCTTCTGCAAGCACTGTCAGATAAGAGGCTACCTCTCGAAGCATTGCTTCAAAGCCCACCCGGAGCTCAGGAAGAAAGCGACACATAAGACTCAATCCCCGAAGGCGACCCAACCATCCCTCCCAGGCCCTATTCTATCCCTCCCTAACTCCCACTCCTACTTTACAGATAGCGACAGCTCCCCCAGCCCTAGCGCTCTCCCTACTACGGACATTTGCAAGGTTCTTGACATGCCAACAGGCATCACCCTCCTCAATAGATTTGAGATCCTAAGCTCCCCTTCTGAGGTCGTAGCCCAGTCTATCCTCCTTCCTAAAAAGCCCCCGCCCGAAGTAGAAGGTGAGAACGCCGAAGGACCCTCCGTCGGAGATCTGGGCATATATGGGAAGAACAGGTTGGCGTTGATTATCCCTCCTGCACTCGGTGATCCTCCTACTCCCCCCTCAGATAGAGGTCGAGCAGTATCTAGGCCTAGAATATGAGGCCAGGATCCGACAAGCTCAGGATGTCGGCTTCCTCAACCCCAACAATCCTCTCAGCGCTCTGGCCGAAATTGAGACAAAACTCATCAACCACACGGAGAACGCCACAGGCACAGAGGCCCTGCGCGGCCGAGAAGCAACGACAGACCCACCTACATCAACCCAAAGGGCCCCCAAAATCCATCAAAACAAGAAGAAAAAGAACCTTGCAAAAGAGCCCTCGGTTATGACCACACAGCCAGTCTCAAAGCTCAACACTGTAGTGCCCCGCTCCGCGAAGGTACTAGATAAACAGAAAGATCGGATTGCTGGCTCTGCAACAGAAGACGATTAATCTGGGTGAGTGGACGAAGTCTCATTTGCTGATTCGCTTACGCCTTAAGAATCTGAATTTTTGATTGAATGCTTTTGTTAATAATAAGATGGTAAATCCTTGAGTATGCTTTAAGAGAATTCACATGTTGCCTCGCTAAGATTTGAATGTTGCCTTGATAAAGAGAACCATGCCATGCTAAGAACAAGAAAAGAAATAATCAGCATGCTAATAAGAAGACTCGTTGCCTGCTAATAAGAACTGAAATGATGCTTGTCATGCTTGATAGGATAAGAGAAAACAAATGAATCGAATTGAATGCTTGATCATTGCTTGCTGCTTGTATGCTTGAGAATTATAGACATGTACAGACGGACTTGTACATGTTGACCTGAATAAAAGAAAGGCACGAATAGAACGTGTCGTATATCTGCAAAGGCATGAAAAGAATATGTCGTACATCTGATCTGAAATCTGTTTCATCTGATAGAATCCTGCTAGAGCATGCATATGGTCTCGGACAACTCGTGCACGAGTAAAATTTGTCTCTCGGGTGGTATCTGGGGGCGCCTGGAACCGCTCGGCCTAGGAGAGATTATGAGCACACTGGGTGCAAGGACCCATGTTAAAAGTGTAGCCGTTATCTGTGTCCTTAGCGACGAGCTGAACCCAAAAGCGTCACAGCGGCTAATCATGGGTTTCCCATGGACCATCATATAGATAGGTGTGGATTGGTGCAAAGCTGAACCGGAGAGTCACAGCTGCCAATCGGTCTGCATGTGTCTATCATATGTTTTGCTAAGAGCTAACGATGCAGAGACGAACAGGGAATGACAATATTGGTTTTATAATGTTATGCTAATCCTTGTCTTGTGTAGGGATGGACGGTCGGCTATGGTAGGAATCACTAAAAAAGTGATAAAACGGTATTGCTTGAGTTTGATATATAAATGCTTGCAGAGATTAATCTGTTACCAAGAAATGCTATGTTCCACTAAGAGAAAGGATGTAATATCATGCTTGTAATCTGACCCTAAGTTTGTCTTGAACAAGAGAAAAGAATGCTAAAGTTGTTGTCCCTAATGAAATGAATATGCTCATGAAACACGCTGCGCACTGCACATGAAAGGAATAGTCATCGTGCTAGAATTGAATAGTCCCTTGTATGCTTGAAATAATATGAACTGTGGCTTTTCAAAGATGTGTTTTCAAAAGATATATAAACTGACTCTGTATGCATGGAATGAATCTAGGTAAAACTAGCAAGATCACATCACAAGAAACGTTTTCTCACTAAATGAACAGTGATCGTTTCAGACAAATGTAGCTCTTTGTTCACATATCACCAGTATGCTGATATACTGACCCATCATCAGTCTGCATGCAGGTGCACCATGCATCGAGAAGGATAGCCGAAGCGATAGCCCGTGCCTCATCCTCAGGAGCCAGAAATCAGAAGAGATGCCAAGAGATGACATTTGTGCAAGAGTTTGGTTTTGTATATAAAAGGATATAATGTATGGGAACGGGATCATTGTAATCTGTAAAGTTCTGAGAGAATGTAATATTGTATCAGTGAGAATCGAGAGCTTGTAATCTGTTCAAATGAAATCAATAAAGAGAAATGTTCTTGTTACCATTGTGTTCAATACTTGTATTCTAAAATATGTCCGCTGCTGCTTCAATTATCTGCGATACGTTCCGCTGCGTATTGTCAAACTTGTCTATCTTGTCTTGTTTCAGGTCTTGGCCTTGTGCAAGCGCAACTTAGGCTTGCACGGCATCACGCCTTAGCGAGGACGAACGGTCCCAAAGAGCCCAAAGCGAGGACGAAAAGGACTCTGCGGGATCGGGGCGTGACAAAATGGTATCAGAGCAACACGATCCTCTGGCCAATTTTGATTCAATTGAATTTGTACATGTCTTCTGATCGAAATTCCGTTGCCTACTCGATATCAATAATGAGATGAACGTTCCATACAATAAGTCCGTAAATATTTTTATGATGCCGGCAATGTTTTACCGATTTGATTGATTGAGATTGAAATGCTTGATTGAACAAGAGTTTTGATATGATCTGAATTGTGATTTCATGGATTGATGATGGCGAAGGATAAGGACTATCGCTGCTAAGGATATCGTAAGTTTCTTCTTAAGTTTCGAGGACGAAACTTCTTTTCGGTGGGTAATTATGTAGTGCCCCGCTCCGCGAAGGCACTAGATAAACAGAAAGATCGGATTGCTGGCTCTGCAACAGAAGACGATTAATCTGGGTGAGTGAACGAAGTCTCATTTGCTGATTCGCTTACGCCTTAAGAATCTGAATTTTTGATTGAATGCTTTTGTTAATAATAAGATGGTAAATCCTTGAGTATGCTTTAAGAGAATTCACATGTTGCCTCGCTAAGATTTGAATGTTGCCTTGATAAAGAGAACCATGCCATGCTAAGAACAAGAAAAGAAATAATCAGCATGCTAATAAGAAGACTCGTTGCCTGCTAATAAGAACTGAAATGATGCTTGTCATGCTTGATAGGATAAGAGAAAACAAATGAATCGAATTGAATGCTTGATCATTGCTTGCTGCTTGTATGCTTGAGAATTATAGACATGTACAGACGGACTTGTACATGTTGACCTGAATAAAAAAAAGGCACGAATTGAACGTGTCGTATATCTGCAAAGGCATGAAAAGAACATGTCGTACATCTGATCTGAAATCTGTTTCATCTGATAGAATCCTGCTAGAGCATGCATATGGTCTCGAACAACTCGTGCACGAGTAAAATTTGTCTCTCGGGTGGTATCTGGGGGCGCCTGGAATCGCTCGGCCTAGGAGAGATTATGAGCACACTGGGTGCAAGGACCCATGTTAAAAGTGTAGCCGTTATCTGTGTCCTTAGCGACGAGCTGAACCCAAGAGCGTCACAGCGGCTAATCATGGGTTTCCCATGGACCATCATATAGATAGGTGTGGATTGGTGCAAAGCTGAACCGGAGAGTCACAGCTACCAATCGGTCTGCATGTGTCTATCATATGTTTTGCTAAGAGCTAACGATGCAGAGACGAACAGGGAATGATAATATTAGTTTTATAATGTTATGCTAATCCTTGTCTTGTGCAGGGATGGACGGTCGGCTATGGTAAGAATCACTAAAAAAGTGATAAAACTGTATTGCTTGAGTTTGATATATAAATGCTTGCAGAGATTAATCTGTTACCAAGAAATGCTATGCTCCACTAAGAGAAAGGATGTAATATCATGCTTGTAATCTGACCCTAAGTTTGTCTTGAACAAGAGAAAAGAATGCTAAAGTTGTTGTCCCTAATGAAATGAATATGCTCATGAAACACGCTGCGCACTGCACATGAAAGGAATAGTCATCGTGCTAGAATTGAATAGTCCCTTGTATGCTTGAAATAATATGAACTGTGGCTTTTCAAAGATGTGTTTTCAAAAGATATGTAAACTGACTCTGTATGCATGGAATGAATCTAGGTAAAACTAGCAAGATCACATCACAAGAAACATTTTCTCACTAAATGAACAGTGATCGTTTCAGACAAATGTAGCTCCTTGTTCACACATTCACCAGTATGCTGATATACTGACCCATCATCAGTCTGTATGCAGGTGCACCATGCATCGAGAAGGATAGCCGAAGCGATAGCCCGTGCCTCATTCTCAGGAGCCAGAAATCAGAAGAGATGCCAAGAGATGACATTTGTGCAAGAGTTTGGTTTTGTATATAAAAGGATGTAATGTATGGGAACGGGATCATTGTAATCTGTAAAGTTCTGAGAGAATGTAATATTGTATCAGAGAGAATCGAGAGCTTGTAATCTGTTCAAATGAAATCAATAAAGAGAAATGTTCTTGTTACCATTGTGTTCAATACTTGTATTCTGAAATATGTTCGCTGTTGCTTCAATTATCTGCGATACGTTCCGCTGCATATTGTCAAACTTGTCTATCTTGTCTTGTTTCAGGTCTTGGTCTTGTGCAAGCGCAACTTAGGCTTGCACGGCATCACGCCTTAGCGAGGACGAACGGTCCCAAAGAGCCCGAAGCGAGGACGAAAAGGACTCTGCGGGATCGGGGCGTGACAAACACAACCCCCAATCACAATCTTACCAATGCTTAACATCCTAACTTGGAACGATAGAGGGCTGGCCAACAAACCAACCATGAGGAGACTAGTCATGTAATTCTCCAGTCCAAAAATATGTAGGACCAGGTATACGAATACATGCCAGCGGCACTTCACTAATGGGCCAAGCTACACAACAAGCCCATTAGTGAAATACTTAAGCTGTAAATACTAATAACACCCAAAAATACAACACAGTCCACAGGTATATACATCTAATCACATCCACCGAGTCTACAAAGAGATCAAGAATAAATAAGGAAATGTCTCAAATATCCAGCGATAAAAGTAATGAAGTATGTGCGGGTAAAACATCCCAAAATCACAGAATTAGAAAGAAAGTACAAATCAACTACAAGTCTGATGAAAAGAAAAAGAAATAATGTAGCATGACTAAATATGATTATAACATGATCACGAAAAATCCTCTGGCACTATCTCGTCCTCCTGTGCCAGTATGCCTCTGGTCTCAGCTCCCGAACCGTAAACCTCTGGATAGTCTTCAGCTTCATCTAAGCCTGGGAAATAGCCAGGTCCTCAGAGGACTAGCAAGGTGCATAATATACATGCCAATTTATAGAAATAAAAATAAGAACTAAGGCAATCTACTCTATCTGTCTATGTGCTATGCAAGTGAGATACTTTTCTAGAATTCCAGACCCCTTCCACTAAGGCTCACTAGCACCTCAGCAGGGTATTGTCCCCAGTACCTATGTCGTATCACCAAGGACAATCAATTCTCTACAGTGATAATCCTTTACTCTGCTACAGAGATAAAGGTCACTAAACAACGGGCCATACGACAATAGGTCTGATATTGTAGTCAAGTTCTCCCCAATCCCTATGTCTAGAATCTAGTAATGTCAAGTCTGTACAGTCATCTAG
The DNA here is from genome assembly GCA_029216955.1 of Iris pallida. Classification (NCBI taxonomy): domain Eukaryota; kingdom Viridiplantae; phylum Streptophyta; class Magnoliopsida; order Asparagales; family Iridaceae; genus Iris; species Iris pallida. The sequence continues at coordinate 2,245,932 of JANAVB010020799.1, read as the reverse complement.
AAAGTAAAAGCAATACTGATAAAGAAATCTAGAATGCTAACACGAGATCAATACCATGAATAGTCATGTAAACCTCGTATCATGAATGTGTCGGTGTCCTGTGGTCAATTGTGTCAATAGACACATCAGTATGTACGTAATGCCTAATGTTAATACTCGATGTCACTATGATGACATCGACACCCATCTATAAATGGACACTAAGTATCAACGTCCTACGTCATGCAATGCTAATCAAAAAAAACAAAAAAAAACAGAAAAGAATAATCTGTAACGAAGGAAAGGCACACTTGCTTGTAACTGCTGTTTGCGGGTAAGCTTGTCCAACTCTGTTGTCCTTGTCGATCCTCCCAAGCTCACCTACAATAATAAATATTTAATATTCTATATCAACATACCATACCTAAATTATATGAGTATCGACGTCTCCTAGTTGCCATAACGTTGTTACGACACTGCATCTATTATATAAGTACATATAGGTAACAAAACCTCTCGTAAATACTTTCCAATTATAATAAAATAATATATTTAAATTTTGGAATTTATCTATAAATACTTATATATTGCTATAATTATATTTTCAATAGGGGAACCCTTTCATGTTAATGCCACATATGACTTCCTCAATTCAACCCATTAATTTTGTCCCAAAATAATGATTAAATAAAATTAATAAATTCTATAAAAATCCTAAAAATTATTTTAAATAGTACTTATAATATTAAACCTTGCACAACATAAATTTTAATATGGATTCATGGAGTTTTGACACTTTTGGACACAAGGAAAACAGAATTTTTCGGAGTTCGGTGACATGACAAATGTCATAAATTTTTAAAATAGCAAAAGGATGCGAAACCTAACTATCAATATGCATCGGAAAGGTATCAACGTCTAGATTCTGAATAAAAATATAAGAAGATTAGAAACTGACCATATATAGGTGAAAAATGGCCCGCAACATAATTCGTCAGTTCTAGATACCCTGTCGTAGAATCAACGCCACGGGCAAACCGCTTAGAACTAGGGGATCCGGTGATCAGAGGTTGGACAAAACCCACAAAGGTAACTCTCAGATTTGATTTAAGGAGAAACAGATGAGAAAAAGTGGATGAAACATCATCTACAAGCCGACTAACCTGCTGTGACATTTCAGACTTCGATTCGACTGAGTTTCGGCCCAAGTAGCGCATCGTGCACCTCTCTAACGATTGAAAGGTTGCTCCTACAATTTCTAGGGTGGAAGAGGATGTTGAGAGGGACGTCCATGTGGTGGTGGTTGGCACAAAAATTGAGGAAAATTATATTTTGTGAAGAAAGGGGGGTCAGCTAGGGTTTCGGGTTTGGAGTGGTGGCCGCTAGGTTTGAGGGGTTTGTGCAGTAGTGGGTGGTTATGAGAGAGGGGGATGGTTAGGGTTTGATAGGTATATATATATTTAGTGCATGGGCTTTGGTTTGATCTAGTTTGGATAGGATTTGGTTCTCCAAATCGTACTATTATTAATAGGTTTCCTATTTTGGTTAGATGTTTGACCAAGCCAAACATATAAGGGAATATTCATATGGCTATAATTTAATACTGAAAATTCCCTTAAATATATGTATACTTGGTTTTGGTACTCCTAGTCAGGCTCTAACTAGTAGGGTTGACTAGGTTAGGGTCCGAGTATCATTACTAGTCAAATTGGACCCGAAAATCAATTTAATGAGTCTCATGTGCCATTTGCAAATAAGTAGCACGTGAGAGCTCAATAGATGGTACACCATTGGTATGTGCATTGTAGACTCAAAAATGGATCAAAATCATATATTGGATCATACGGCTTCGATCTATGTCAAGTCTCGAAATCGAATTGGAAGTTGGCTTAAAATTACGTCAATGGCTCAAATTGGACTAAATTGGCCCAAAATTGCACAAAGTCAAAAGAATGTTGAAAAGCAAAATTGGATGCGACATGATATATCAAACTCAAGGTGGACGAGTCTAGAATTCAAATATGGAACTGGATTTGAGAAAACAATATTTGTTGTGCTTCCAAAATCAAAGCTACAGTAAACTACTCACATAGTCATTATTAACTTTAATAAATTAAAATATCCATATAAAATAATTAAAAATAAATAAAAATAAAATCCAAAAATCAGGGGGCTTACAACCTACCCAACTTAGAAAATTTTGTCCTCGAAATTAAAAATAACATAATTATCTAGAAAAATCTTAACATATGAATAATTAGGCTAAGACTTACCGGTATCTACGAATAAGTAGGGATAACGCTCATGCATAGAATCTTCACGTTCCCAAGTTAATTCTTCTGAAGAATGATGCCTCCATGCAACACATGAACCAGTCTAATCGTCTGCCCTCTAAGCGTCTTTTCACTCGCATCCAAAATACCTACCAGCTGTTCCTCGTATGATAAACTGGGTCCTACCGTGATCTCAGAGTGATCGACCACATGACTGGGATCAGTCACATACCTCCTCCGCTGTGAGACATGGAATACATCATGCACTCCCTCTAGTGATGGGAGTAATACAAGATGATATGCCACCTCTCCTACACGCTCAATAATATCAAACGGTCCAATATACCTTGGACTCAACTTCTTTCTGCTCCCGAATCTAGTAGTGCCTCGAGTCGGTGAAATCCTCAAAAATACATTCTCTCCCTCCTTGAATTCTAGTGGTCGTTGATACGTATCGGCCCAATGCTTCTGTCGGTCTTGAGCTGTCTGAAGATGACTCTGAATCCACTTCACCTACTCAACTGTCTGCATCACAAAATATGGTCTAAGTATATGTCGCTCTCACCTCTGTCCTCTCACGAAGTCTTCAAAATCTTGCATCTGTAGGTAACACTGCCTTGATTCTATCCACAAGTGACGACTATAGTTCAAGATTGGTAAGTACTCATTGCTGTCCCCGCAAAATGACTTCTATTCCAAGCTCCTGAAGGTCCTCTAATAACTGTGGCTGAGCTTTCAAGAAATATGCAGTAGGCTTCCTACTTAAAGCGGCCGCTACTACGTTCGCTTTGCCAGGATGGTACTGTAAATCTATGTCATAGTCGGTCATGAGCTCCAACCACCGCCTCTTTCCCATATTCAACTCCGTTTACGTGAAGACATACTTCAAGTTCATATGATCCGTAAATATCTCCACACGTACTCCGTACAAATAATGACTCTACATCTTTAATGCAAAGATCACAACTGCTAATTCCAAATCATAAGTAGGGTAATTCATCTCATGTTCCCTTAATTGCTTCGATGCATAGGCTATGACCTTTCGTGTTGCATCAAAACACATCCAAGTCCACTACCCGACGCATCACTGTATACAAGGAATCCTCCCGATCCAGAAGGAAACGTCAAAATAGGTGTTGAGGTCAACCTCTTCTTCAACTCTTCAAAAGCCTTCTGACAATCTTCTGTCCACTGGAACTCTTGATCCTTATGGGTAAACCGTGTTATCGGCTCTGCAATCCATGAGAAATTCTCTACGAACCTGTTGTAATACTCTGCAAGTCCGAGAAAACTCCAAACTTCTACAATCGATGTTGGTGTTGGCCAAGACTCCACGGTAACTATCTTTTCCTGAACAACTGAAAGTCCTTCTCCCGAGATAATGTATCCAAGGAAAGGAACTCTATCAAGGCAAAATTCATACTTACTGAGCTTAGCATACAATCTCTCCTTCCTTAATACTCCCAACACAACTCTAAGATGCTTCTCGAAAATAAGCTAGAAAAAAGGATTAAAATGTTTTACTGCAAAAGAATTCTAATATCACTTGTCGTACCATTCTATCGTAGGTATAGTATTATAACCTATTCAATGATACTCGTCAGATCACTCCTAGCAATTCCTCTTAATGGGCTCTACGCATCCGATATCCAGGCATTCATACTCGACTCATAATCTCACCATGATCCATCTATAAGAAACTTACCCGTTTCTAGCTATCCAACCAATATCTATCTTAATTATATTCTACAATATAACTATAAGGTTTTAACTATTTTATTCATTTAATAAGTAGAAGGTAATGAGAACCTAAAGCTGGGTCAAAAAAATTTATATACCAATTTCAAACAACGATAGGGTCAAGTAAAGCAGGAAGGTTTGTCGAATTATTTCCAAGAACGATGTGAAGCAAAACAAGATGCATAGGACATAGTCTAGGTAAGACTCGAGAACCCTATATCTTCGTGGTTATGCCATATAAAGTTACTGTCATGCCAGTGTGCATCTGGCTGCAAATAACTTTCTTGTTCCATAATACGACGGATGGGTGTAGTGCACATCTACCATGCCAGGTAATACAGGTTCTTGAGCTTATCTTGACCAAATCTATGAAATATTTTTGAATTAACTTTTTACGAAAATATAGGGAAAATGTCAACATGCATAGGATATGGTTCAGGTAGAATTTGAAAAACATATGTAGCCATGATGCTGTTATCTGAAGTCCTGCCTCACCGGTATTTCTCAGGCTGTAAAAACTTTGATTCCATAATACAAAGATAAATATAATTTCTCAAACTTTTCCTTGGACCAATCCATAAGGCAGTTTCCAACAAAATAGCAAAAATGAATGAGAAGATTTACTCAGGAAGTCAATAGGGAAGGGTTTAGTCAAATCTCGAGTAAGGAAGAACACAAAAGCAATCATATTAAGAAATAAGATAACATAAAAGCAATCATGCTGAAGAGTCTGAGAAAAGTTTATAATCTTGTTTGTGGATGTATCCTCAAGTCCTATTCCTTAATCTATTGTGGGCTAATATTATAGATATCACAATGACATTGCACAATTCGTGAAGACTCCACCTGCACTTATGACTTCTAATGACTGTGCTCCTGCTTTCCTAATGTGATAGAAAGGGAAGATACATCCATTATGAAGATTCATCTTTCTAGCAAGAATATATAAGGATTACAGTAGAACATATCAAAGTGGATACAAATCAAAAAGTCAAGTACAAGTTCGAAACAAAGTCAAGGAAGGTATCAAGCATGTGGATGTGATCCTATGGGTCTTTCCTATTCTATTTGCAGGCTCACGTCGGTACAGTTATGTAACCGAAGTGATTAACGTAGACCTGCGTGGGCCACCACAAAAAAATATAACGCCCCAGTCCTAAAATACGTAGGACCAGGTATACGAATACATGCCAGCAGCACTTCACTAATGGGCCAAGCTACACAACAAGCCCATTAGTGAAATACTTAAGCTGTAAATAATGATAACACCCAGAAATACAGCACAATCCACAGGTATATACATCTAATCACATCCAAAGAGTCCACAAAAAGATCAAGAATAAATAAAGAAATGTCTCAAATATCCAGCGATAAAAGTAATGAAGTATGTGCGGGTAAAACATCCCAAAATCACAGAAGTAGAAAGAAAGTACAAATCAACTACAAGTCTGATGAAAAGAAAAGGAAATAATGTCGCATGACTAAATATTATTATAACATGATCACGAAAATTCTCTGGCACTATCTCGTCCTCCTGTGCCGGTATGCCTCCAGTCTCAGCTTCCGAACCGTAAACCTCTGGGTAGTCTTCAGCTTCATCTAAGCTTGGGAAAAAGCCAGGTCCTCAGAGGACCAACAATGCACATAATATACATGCCAAGGTACAGAAATAAAAATATGAACTAAGGCAATCAACTGTATCCGTCTACGTGCTATGCAAGTGAGATACTTTTTTAGAATACCAGACCCCTTCCACTAAGGCTCACTAGCACCTCAACAGGGTATTGTCTCCAGTACCTGTGTCATGGCACCAAGGACAATCAATTCTTGACAGTGATAATCCTTTTCTCTGTTACAGAGATAAAGTCACTAAACAACGAGCCACACGACAATAGGTCTGATATTGTAGTCAAGTTCTCTCCAATCCCCATGTCTAGAATCTAGCAATGTCAAGTCTGTACAGTCATCTAGAAAGTTAAAGCAATACTGATAAAGAAATCTAGAATGCTAACACGAGGTCAATACCATAAATAGTCATGTAAACCTCGCATCATGAATGTATCGCTGTCCTGTGGTCAATTGTGTCAATGGACACATCAGTATGTATGTAATGCCTAATGTCAAAACTCGATGCCACTATCATGACATTAGCACCCGTCTATAAATGGACACTAAGTATCAACGTCCTACGTCATGCAATGCTAATAAAAGATAACAAAAAAATAGAAAAGAATAATCTGTAATGAAGGAAAGGCACACTTGCTTGTAACTGCTGTCTGCGGGTAAGCCTGTCCAACTCCGGTGTCCTTGTAGATCCTCCCATGCTCACCTATAATAATACATTATATTTAATATTTTCTATCAACATACCATACCTAAATTATCTGAGTATCGACATCTCCTAGTTGCCATAACATTGTTACGATACTGCATCTATTATATAAGTACATATAGGTAACAAAACCTCTCGTAAATAATTTATAATTATAATAAAATAATATATTTAAATTCTAGAATTTATCTATAAATACTTATATATTGCTATAATTATATTTTCGATTGGGGAACCCTTTCACGTCAATGCCACATATGACTTCCTCAATTCGACCCATTAATTTTGTCCCAAAATAATGATTAAATAAAATTATTAAATTCTGTAAAAATTCCAGAAATTAGTTAAAATTGTACTTATAATGTTAAAACTTGTACAACATAAATTTTAATATGGATTCATAGAGTTTTGACACTTTTGGACACAAGGAAAACAGGATTTTTCGGAGTTCGGTGACACGACAAATGTCATGAATTTTTAAAAATAGCAAACCGATGTGAAACCTAACTTTCAGATATGCTTCGGAAAGGTATCGACGTCTAGATTCTAAAAAAAATATAATAAGGTTAGAAACTAATCATAGATAGCTAAAAAATGGCCTGCAATAGAATTTGTTAGTTCTAGATACCCTATCGTAGAATCAACGCCACGGAAAAACCGGTTGGAACTGGGGGATCCGACGATCAGATATTGGACTAGACACACGAAGGTAACTCTTTGATTTGGTGTAAGGAGAAACTGATGAGAAAAAGTGGATGAAACATCATCTACAAGTCGACTAACCTGTTGTGATGTTTCAGACTTCGATTCGACGGAGTTTCGGTCCAAGTAGCACATCCTGCACCTCTCTAACGGCCGCAAGGTTGCTCCTACCATTGCTAGAGTGGAAGTGGATGCTAAGAGGGATGTCCAAGTGGTGGTGGTTGGCACAAAAATCGAGAAGAAATTATATTTTATGAAAAAAAAGGGTCGGCTAGGGTTTCGGGTTTGGAGTGGTGGCCGCTAGGTTTAGGGAGATTTGTGGAGTAATGGGTGGTTATGAGAGAGGGGGATGGTTAGGGTTTGATATGTATATATATATATTTAGTGCATGGGCTTTGATTTGATCTAGTTTGGATAGGATTTGGTTCTCCAAATCATACTATTATTAATAGGTTTCCTATTTTGGTTAGATGTTTGACCAAGCCAAATATATAAGGAAATATTGCATATGGCTGCAATTTAATACTTAAAATTTCCTTAAATATATGTGTAATTGGTTTTGGTACTCCTAGTTAGGCTCTAACTAGTAGGGTTGACTAGGTTAGGGTCCGGGTAGCATTACTAGTAAAATTGGACCCGAAAATCAATTTAATGAGTCTCATGTGCCATTTGCAAATAAGTAGCACATAAGAACTCAATTAGATGGTACACCCTAGGCATGTGCATTGTAGACTCAAAAATGGATCAAAATTATATATTGGATCATACGGCTTCGATCTATGTCAAGTCCCGAAATCGAATTGGAAGTTGGCTTAAAATTACGTCAATGGCTCAAATTGGCCTAAGTTGGCCCAAAATTATGCAAAGTCAAAAGAATGTTGAAAAGCAAAATTGGATGTGACATGATATATCAAACTCTAGGTGGACGAGTCTAGAATTCAAATATGGAACTGGATTTGAGAAAACAATATTTGTTGTGCTTCCAAAATTAAAGCTACAGTAAACTACTAACATAGTCATTATTAACTTTAATAAATTAAAATATCCATACAAACTAATTAAAAATAATTAAAAATAAAATCTAAAAATTAGGGGGCTTACAAATAACCCTAATCAAAGTCCACCGGATCGAGATTATAATTATCATCGAACCCAAAATTCCCCAAAAAAACTCAAATCCATCCAACTTCGGCTCGAATTCGCGAACGCCATTGCTGGGTGTCACGACATCTAGATCCTCCTTTCTGACGATTGGCTCTTCAGTACCGTTTTCGACTCCGAACAGGCGCTCTCCTGCTGGGTGGAACACCCCACCCTCCCCTCCCGATCCCTTATTTTTGTAGTTCACGACAGCTGCGACTATGTCGAGCGCAAGCAGCTCTGGCACACCCTTATGGATACACATACTTCCATCAACAGCCTCCCGTGGCTATGTATCGGGGAGTTCAACACGATCGTCTGCACTAACGAAAAATTGGGGGGGCGTCCTCCCTACCAACCAGCCATGAACGACTTCAACTCCTTCATTTTTCAAGCTAACTTGCACCCCCTCCCATACTCTGGTAACTCCTTCACCTGGTACAACATGCAAGAAGAAGCTCGTCGATAATACTCCCATCTGGACCACGTGCTTGTCGACAACCGATGGTCAGATGTGAGTCTCATCTTCAACCTTTCCTACCTTAACTCCACAGAATCCGACCACTCTCCCTTTCTTATTGAGGTCAGCAATAACTCCAACCCAATTAAAAAACCTGTCAGATTCCTGGACTTCTGGAGACATTACCCTCAAATCCAGAACATCATGGCTTCCATCTGGAATTTGGCAAATAACCCAAAACCCATTATCAGAGTGGCTGTGAAACTTAAGGCCACTAGGAGCACCCTCACATCTTGGAGCAAAGTCGCTTTTGGCAACATCTTCCAAGAAATTATGGCAGCGGAAGACGACATCACCCGTACGGAGATTAGGTTGGCTACGGATTGTTCTGCTGAGAACTGCGCCACGCTTAACCTTAATAAGGCTATCCTTAAATCTTGCCTGAAAGTTGAGACTGAATTTTGAAAACAGAAAGCAAGGTTTACTTGGGACACCGAGGGCGACAGAAACTCCATATTTTTTCCACGCCTGCGTCAGGGGACGCGGGCATCAACTATTTCTTCATCAAGTATATGATGACAACGGCACTTTACTCAAAGACCAGCGGAGCATCCAGGCGACTGTCGCCAACTTCTACTCCAAACTTTTCACAAAAGAGGTAGTCGTCAAGGATGAGATCTTGTTAGCTAAGGTCCCTCCCTTAATTAACGAGTAAGACAATGAACTGCTATTAACCCCACCCTCCGCGGAAGAAGTTAGGGCAGCAGTCCGAGCCCTCGACAAACACAGCGCTCCAGGTCCAGACGAATTCTCTGGGGTTTTCTTCAGGGCTTGTTGGAACATCATTCAGACCGACGTGATCGAAGCCGCAACCGCCTTCTTTCAAGGAGCTTGCTACCCTAAATCCTTATCCCGAGCCAACCTCATCTTAATCCCCAAAAAAAATAACCCGGAGACCTTCAAAGATTTCAGACCGATCAGCTTATGTACATTCCCCAATAAAATTATCTCCAAGATCATTGCTACCCGCATGGCCTACATCCTCCCCAAGATTATATCTGAGGAACAAAGCAGATTCGTACCGGGACGGGACATCACGGATAACATCCTCCTAGCCCAGGAAATGATAACATGCATGAAATTCCCGTCCAGGGGGCAATATAGCCATCAAGCTTGATATGGAGAAGGCATTCGTCTGGACTGGCAATTCATGATTTCGGTTCTCAGGGCCTTCAGGTTTTTTGAAACATGGATAGACATCATATACAGATCCATTAGCAACTCATGGTTCTCCACTGTCATCAACGGTCAAGCGGATGGCTTCTTCAAGTCTAGCCGAGGTGTTTGTCAAGTGGACCCCCTATCCTCCACCATCTTCATCATTGCTGCTGAAGCCTTCAGCAGAAACCTCAACAGCATGATCAATATCTCTAGATTCCATCACTTTCACACCACCGCCGACTTCCCTCTTATCACTCACGTGGCATACGCTGACGACATCCTCATCTTCTCTTCCGGAGACGTCAGATCAGTGGAGGTGGTCTGCAGCATCCTGGATAAATACACCAGATGCTCTGGACAATGGATCAACCAGGACAAAAGCGTCATCTATACCCACCACAAAGTCGACAGAAGCCACTCGGCCACTCTCATCAATCTCACCTCCTTCACCACCGCATATCCATCGTTCACCTACCTGGACTGCCCGTTGGTATACATCAGATATAATTCGGGCATCTTTGAAGGGATTGTGAACAAGACTAGGATGAAGATCGAGGGATGGCACAACGCGACTCTTTCTCCAGGCGGCAAGTTGATCCTCATCAAGCACTTTCTGTCTTCCATCCCAATTTATACCCTGGCCGTCAGCTCCCCACCTAAGAAGGTTTTATCCTCCCTGGAGGCTCTCTTCGCCAACTTTTTTTGGGGATATCATGATGGTAAGGATAAGCACCACTGGGCCAGCTGGGATACGATAGCCAAACCTAGGGATGAGGGGGGTCTCAGATTCATCAAATTAGCGCACATTGTGGACGCCTGCTCCATAAAATTATGGTTGAAGATCAGAACGCACAACTCTGTCTGGACGCGGTTCATGAAGGCCAGATACTTCCAACACTCTCACCCAGCGACAGCGGTAGCCAACAGTCATTCCTCAGCATCCTGGCACTGTATTCTTTAAGGTCGCCACCTAGCTGCACCCCTTATCCGCATGCAGCTTGGCAATGGCCTTTCGTCACCTTCCCACGAACGGTGGATTGGTAATACGGTTTACCATCTGTCCTCGAATGCCCCCCTAACTGAACGATCTGGGATCTCTAGGACCCATCATCGGGTTGGAGATGGGAGCGGATCAGAGAGTGGATCGGGCAGGAGGCAACGACCGTGCTAGCAGCCGTGGATGTTCGGATCAATGAACTCCCAAATGCCTTGATTTGGGCCCCCACTATCGGAAGTTCCTTTACGATGGCCTCTACCAAGCGCGAGGTGGGGGGCAGCGGCACGCCGTACCCATCGATCGCTCCTTTTTGGCAATCATACATCCCCATCAAGTAGTCTTTTTTGATCTGGCAAGCTCAGTGCAGGAAGCTTCCGACCGACGATTCCCTAACCACCATAGTTTATAGCCTCGCATCCAGCTACCACTATTGTACCTCCCACGAACCAGAAATAGCTGAACACATCCTGCTCTCCGAAGATCTTGCCAATCAGATTTGGTAGGACCTTGCTCAGCACTGCAGAAAAAGGTATCGACCCGGGTGCTTTAACAATCTCCTGCTCAACTGGGGAGAGTCCCATTGTCATCAGATTGCCACTGCTGCTGGTATTTAGGTCCTCTGGAAGAACCAAAACAAATTCAGGTACGAAGGTCGCCAATACAACCAGGCTCAACTGACCCGTGAAGTCCTCCGTCAAAATTTTAAAATTAGGACCCGCTGCTCCCACTCCTCGGACTGATTTTGGCAAGCTTTGCTCTAGCAAAGTACGCAGCACCCTCTAGTACTCGGTTTTGGACTTTTTCTTTTCTTGTTTTTTCGCGCGTGGCGCGCTTACTTGTATAGGCTTCGGCATTTTGCGCCTGATACATCAATAAATGTTCTTTTCCTTCATACATATATATATATAATATGTTCAGAATTATATTTATTATTTTTCCAAAAATAAAAGTGATATATTTTATTTAATAATATTTTATATGCCTCACTGAGGGCTTGGTGATCTCTCTAGGTGTTAGTTGGACTTCCGGCATAAAGTTATCGAGATGTGTTCTACAGGATTCAGGTACTATTGGTAGTATTATTTATTATCACTTTCGTGTCTTATTCATTCCTTTGTACTATTTATTGTCTTTGCTGTTATAACCTATGTGTATTATTCTTTGGTTCCATTCCGAACATATATGTTAATGGCCTACAGACCATGACATATATCATTTATTCTTGATTTTGTTAATAATTGTGGATTTAGACATAGTTGAGATATAGTTTATTTAGTATATTTTATATCAAAGTACATATAGAGTAAGACCATTAAATTGGAAATTTATTCTAGATCGTATTAGCTGGCATGTTTGTGTTTCTAGTTATATGTATTTTGGGACTGGAGCGTGACACCTTATACATGTTTGTACTTTCGACTTAGTGCATCCACCACAACATTCTTCTTGCCCGACGTATAGTCAGCCATTAAGTCATAGTCCTTGATCAATTCCAATCAACGCCTCTATCGTAAGTTCAGCTCCTTTTAAGTGAAGAGATATTTGAGGCTCTTGTCATCTGTATAAATCTTACACGCCATACCATAAAGGTATTACCGCCATAATTTAATACGAACACAATCTTCACAAACTCCAAGTTGTGTATGGAATAGTTTTTCTTGTACGGCTTCAACTATCTTAAAGTGAAAGATATTACATTATCCCACTACATGAGCATACATCCCAAGCCCTGTCCTGAAGCATCGTTGAAGATGTGAAATCCCTTAGTCCCATTCGAAAATACAAGTATTGGGGCCGAAATGAGCCACTGCTTTAGCTCCTGGAAGTAAGCTTCACAGTCGTCTGATAACTCAAATGCGACTCCCTTTTGAGTAAGGCGAGTCAAAGGTGATGCAATCCTTGTGAAGTCCTTCATGAACCTTTGATGGTATCCCTCAAATCCAATGAAGCTTTGGATCTCACTAGCTAATGCAGGCCATTTCCAATAAAAAATGGCTTCAATTTTCTTTGGGTTGACTGCGATGCCTTCTCCAGAAATGGCGTGCCCAAGGAACGAAACTCTTCTCATCCAGAATTTACACTTTCTCAGCTTTGCATACAATCAGTTGTCTCGAAGGGTTTGGAATACAACCTGTAGGTGCTCTGTCTGTTCCTCTTTGCTCTTCGAGTAGATGAGTATATCATCGATGAAGACTACTACGAATTTTTCGAAAAAGAGTAAAAACAAATGATTCATTAAATCCATGTAGGCAGCATGGGAGTTCATCAGGTTGAATGGCATTACTAGGAACTCAAAGTAGTTGTATCGAGTACAAAAAGCAGAATTTCGGCACGTAGTCTAGCTTGATCCTGAGTTGATGATAACCCGAGCGCAGATCAATCTTTCAAAACACCGAGGCACCTCTTAAATAATCGAGCAAGTCATCGATGTAGGGCAGTGAGTATTTGTTTTGGATGGCGGCCTTATTCAGTTCTCAATAGTCGATGCACAAGCGCATTGACCCATCTTTTTTTTGACGAACAAGACTGGAGCTTCCCATGGCGAGACGCTAGGCCGAATGAATCCCTTTTCGAAAAATTCCTATAGCTAGACTTTCAGTTCCTTCAATTCTGTAGGGGCCATTCTGTATGGAACTTTAGAAATTGGTCAGATATTAGGAAAGGTATGGATAGTGAATTCAATTTCTCGATCGGGTGGCATATCGGGATGCTCATCTGTAAACATGTCGAGGAATTCCAATACAACATCAATTTGACCCGCATTTGCAACATCTTATATTGCATCTTTCGAACAGATGCCAACTATCCTTCATAGCCAAAATGCAGCATCCTTCGAGCAGAAATTGTTAGGATCACCATGCAGGACATCAACGCTTGACCACACGAGTAGCAGAATTCGGTCTCTCTAGGTAGGTAGAAGGTGACCCTCTTTCCTACGTAGTCGATGGTGGCTGAGAGCATCGAGCTATTTTATTCCCAGAATGATGTCGTATCCTTAAGATCTAGAACTACCGTATCGAGAGACAATTTCCTACCTCCGATACAAATGCATCTGTCTCTACAGACTGGGTACGTAGGTAGTTGTATGCCCGACAAGGTGCTAGTACTAAGGTTACGGCCTAACAATGTTATAGGAAATTTGTATTCCTTGATAAAATCTGCCGATATGAAACAATGGGCGGCGCCAGAATCAAACAGTACACAAACATGCATATTATTGAAAAGTTACATAACTGTCATAACGTACCTAAGTCAAACGCCTCATCTTGAGTCATGGAGTAGATGCTTCCTTGTTCAGGTTTCTTCTTCTGTTCAGGTAATCTCCACATAAGTGGCCCTTGTGGCCGTAGATGAAGCATCGACCATCGAGAACTTGACAGTCGACGACAAGGTGTCCATTCTGATTACATTTGGTATAGTGAGCTCCCAAGTTTTATCCTTGATAGTCGTCTTTGTTTAGAAGCTTTGATGCATTGTTGCTTCCTGCTACACTAGGGTATTTGTAATGGAAATTTTATATTGTGCCGACAATGGTTGGAGGATACTGGCGCTCAAGGTAGAAAACATGATTGAAAGACTCATCCATCATCTTGTACTCCGGAATACTCACATGGGCAGATATAGAGGGCCACAGACCACTTCGAATCGTCGTACGCGACTCTCTGTAGTGACAGGAATGTCCCAACAAATTTGGCCAACTTCTTGAATTTTGCTGCATACTGCCGCACCGTCATATTTTTTTCTTCAACTGCATAAACTTATTCTTCTTTTTTTGTCAAAACTGCAATAAGGTACTCGACTTCGAATGCCTTTCAGAATGTAGCCCAAAGGATCGTTGCTACATTGTTGTCGCGACAAATCACACACTTTTGTAAGGTCCACCAGTCGTGCATATTTAATCTAAATTGAAGTTGAGTGCATGAGACTTTCTTGGACTCTTCGATATCCAGAAGTTCGAAATGGTATTCCAGCTTCTCTCACCAATCGATCGCCAAGGAAGGATCTTCGGTGTTGTTGAAGGAAGTGCGACATGCTTTCTTGAATTTATATACATCAAAGTTGTTACTCGTTGGTGCTACAGGATGACGCTCAAGTTCCTCTGGGTCTACTTAAATCTGTCGGGCCATGGGGTCGATTGCGACATATGTCATTGCAGAGTTGCTCTTGGCCACAATTTTCTGAATAATTTACTATAGAGTATCAAACTGCTTTCGTTGTAACTTAAATTGCACCTCGAATCGGATCTCAAACTGAGTCTGCTTCACCTCAGCTTGTCTCCGCTGGTTCTCGACTTGCCTTTGATGATGCTCATTCTAGCACTGATTGGCTTCGGCTTGCCGTTGTTGCGCTTCCAGCATACGCAATATTTTTTCCATAGAGTTGACAGAAGGTTCGACCCTCAAGCTACTCGAGCCACTCGAAGTACTCTCTTCATTCGTAAGCACGGATTTCGCAACTTCTAGAATATGAAGGCAACTCACAATATTCTCAGAAAATATTATGTACACACTTTATGGAACAACTCATCTCATCAACATGAGGTCAAAGATTCAAGACTCAAGACGGAAAGCCAAAGGATGTGAAACCGTATTCTGATATCATTATGTCATGCCCCGATATCGTATAATCGATAGTTATCCTCGGACGTGATGTCGTACGAGCCGAAGTTGCACTCGTACAAGGTAGGGTCACAAAGTTATCCGAAGCACAATAGCAATTAGAGTATGCAGAAAAATTGAACACTTATCTAGAAGAAAATTTTGCTTTATTGATAATAACATTATAACAAGACTTTATTATAAGGGTGCCACATGGGCTTACAAACTGACTCAGATGAGATAGTCATTCCATACATTCACATCCCCTTATACAAAAACCAAAACACTCAATGGACTTGGGACTAGGGAGAGTTAAGGCATTGCAGCAAGTCTTGAGCAGAGTCTTCAAAATGTTTAAAATTTCCATCGTACGCCAGTAAGGCTTCAAAATATTCCAAGCATCACCTTCAGCTATGTGGGGCCCTTCCTGGTTTACAACATCTGTGGAGAGCGAGGGTCAGTACATTATCGTGTACTGGTGAATGACTAGTTCATCCCATGCTCCCATTTGTTAAAGAAGTTACATGAAGCATACAATATATTTAATGATCGTTCTAGCCATCCTAGTCATTTATAAGTCAACATTTGATAGGCATGATAAAATAAACTATGTTACAACTTACCCACGACAGGGTTTGCCGCTACAACATAAAGCTTACCATGTTCCCTGTTAGTTTGATAGCATTAGTTAAAACAGTGTATATTCGTAGAGGTCACTGGCATGACAACCTATGCTGGTTTAGATGGGGATTCTTTAGTGCAGGTAGCGAGCCCCGTTGAAGGTCCTCGAATACTCGTGGCATGCATCCACTAAATCTATCATGTTTCCTCCTAGGCCGAATCGGTTCCTTAGCCCCGGGATAGCGTCCGAAGATACATCGCCCTTGTGCACAAGTTGTCCATGACAGTGCTAGACTAAACTAGTTATTCAAGCATGGTCTACATATCAATTTAGCATTCAAGGGCACGTTCCATATTATCGTTGCAATATTTCATTCATCGATTCATTATATGCTTAACACAGTTAAATAACAGGCATAACATAAGTAAGCATATAACAGTTTCATGATATGGCAGTTCTATAGCAGTTATACATAAGTAAACATGCACAGTTCTACTACTTCCAATTTTGTGGAAATAAGCATATAATATTGTATCAACGCCTCTATATATAGCATTCATGTTATCGGTATCGCTGATTTATTGGAGAACAAGAGGATCAAGAAGATAAGGGTCAAGCCACTCATTGTTGATTAAATTAGCTAAGAAAAAGAGGTCTTATATACTAGGCAGCGTCTACTCGATCACCTGCAATCGTATAAGAAAATGATCAATACTCTTTCCTTTCTCGTATAATTCGATATGAAGTGCGAAGTCCAAAAAATGCAAGCAAAGAAATCCATCAAAAACATTCTCGAAAGCATATTCAAGAAAACCAACGCAAAAATAGGCAAGTACGATATCAAAAACAACAAAGCAGCGAAGATGTCCCTTGAGTCACAGCCGTAGAGTCTTTTCTAAGACACAGTCTGCTGAATATGGGACCTAATTGCGAAGAAGCCAATCCATAACATGGAAAGGATTTTGATTCAATCTATCCGATCAATCCTGACAATATCTCTTAACTTCGCTCTTTGCTAAAGGCGAAATGGGGCACAATATTTGGATGGGACACTAAAGCTAAGGCGCTTGTGATGGAAATTATGCAAAATGTCGATAGTGGCTAGAGAATACTGGGCTCAAGACAGAGGGCATGATTGAGCGACTCACAGAAATGATGACATGAGCAAAGATGGAGGGTCGCAGGCCCACTTCAAATTGTCGAGTTCGGGTCACGGCTGTAGGCAGATAGGTGCTCACAAATCTGGCCAACTTGTTGAATTTAGCAGCATACTGACGAACCATCATGTTCCTTTGCTTCAGCTGCATAAACTCGTTCTTCATCGCTTAGCGAATATCTAGGAGAAGGTACACAATTTCGAATGCCATGCGAAAAATGACCCAATAGATCGGTACTGATGTATTATTGCACCGGATCACTTATTTCTGTATGGTCCACTAGTCGTGCACATTCACCAAAGTTGACGTTCAGCGCAAGTGACTCTCATTCATTCTTTAATGCCAAGTAGTTCAAAGTGGTCATCTAACCAATAGATTGCCAATGAAGGTTCTTCGGTGCCAGTGAAGGAAGTACGTATTGACTTCTTGAACTCGAAGATCTTGAAGGTGTGACTACTTTGCGGTGCAGGCTGACGCTCGAGCTCCTCCGGTTTAACTCCGATAAGTCGGGCCGTAGGCTCTGTCACGACCCATACCCGGATATACGGGTACGAATACGTGGGTCATGCCCAGCCTATGCCGTAGTATCGGCGGTAGAGCGCTGTCAAGTACCCGATACTAACTACAACATATAAGGATCCATAACTATAAAGGTACTCTTATCACATCACAAAAACTAAGGAAGATAAGACAAGAAATAATAACAATATCACTAGAACAACTAGACTCTACAAGATCATAAATGACATGAATGTGTCAGAGGCATAAACCGATAATGAAATATGAATCTAATAAGAAAGAATGGCCTAGAGTTCCCAGAAATAACTCACTGTAAATGGAACCTCGACATCTGTCATAGCTATCATCATCCTGTAGTCCAATAATGTGGGGCATAACAATCCTAATATTTGTCAACATATTCAATCAGGATTGGAACGAGCATAATCAACTAACAACAGTTCACAAGATAGCGTAAAAGCTACAAGACTGTAAATAGAGAGTATATACGAGAAATCATGAAATGTACATGTGAGTATCATGGCAAGGTACGCTGTAAATCTAGAGCTAGAACAAGGCAAGTAAAATTGATCATGGCATGTACAAGAATCAAGAATCATCTATCTAGGTGTATGAGTACTAGCTTCGATATGTGGTCGGCTTGGGTCTGAATATGGTCTAATGATCTAGCCAATCATACGTGGAGTGTAGAATTGGCATTCACAAGGTCTACAAGAATAAATAAGGCGGATAATGACCACACATCTATACTAGTACTCTCCGTCCCTGACTAGTATAGTGGATCCAACCATGACACGTCATGACACAAGATTCTCCGAGAAGGTAACAAGTCTCCTCGAGAATCGTGTCTGCACAATACACAAGGAACAATAAGGGGCTTGCACAAGATATACATGTCACGACCCGCACCCGTTTATCGGACGCGAGCTCATGTGCAAGCCAGCTACGCATGAAACGGACTCCAGCCCGACTTGAATACGTAAACGCTGTCAAGAGCATGGTAAACTGCCAAATCATGGCAAAAAAAATCTATATCTCAAATCCCCAATAAATGTACGAAACTTGAATAAACACTATGGGTCGTGGTCTGTAGCCCACTAGCATATATGTCCGATAAGACTCCAAGGAATATAACAAGAGTCTCTAACCTAAATCAATAAGTAGGATATCTCATGATAATGAAAGGAAAGTACGAGCTGGATAATAAACATGGTATCAATACCAGAATCTCTCAAGCAATATCGTAATTATCTGAAACCTACAAGTGTCATAATCATCCGCCGTCCAGAACTGCTAACTACTCCATGCAATAACTAACCTGAAGAGATCATCAGGTCCTCAGGGGACATAGTAAGATACATAAAACATGCCTATCTAGCAGTTTAATCACGTACAAGAATGTAAACAGGATATAAACAGGAAACTAGACATGAGACTTACATGTGGCTACTGACAGGTAACTATTAACATGGATACGGTATCGACTGTGCATAAATAAACTGCTGGAAGAAAAGGTAAACAAGATATCAATGGAATACCAAACCCTTATCCCGAGTGGACTTGCAGGTTTGAACTAATCAATAACCCTCGCCCTGAGTGTGGACTCACAAGTTAGTTCAAGACAAGGCACCCTCGCCCCGAGTGTGGACTCACAGGTGCAAACGAATCACTAACCCTCGCCCCGAGCGTGGACTCACAGGTTAGTTCAAGACTATCACGCTCTCCTCTAATGTGGTGCAATCAATCAAGAAAAATACCCTTGTCCCGAGTGTGGACTCACGGGTTAAGAAGATAAATCAGGAATAGCAGTTCAGTTACGCATACTGGTTCCAAGACACGACTCAGTCGAGGCACAGGTGAGACAAGGTACAACTTATGTCAAGACACGGGTAAGGACAACTCTAGCATGAACTATAAAGAAATCAAGCCAGTATAACTACACTATCAAGTCACGAAAAGATGGTGCTATACAAGCAAAACTAATAATCTGATAAACATGGTATAAAGAAAACGTATAGAATGAAATCAACTAGAGAACTAAATGATGACATGTAAAACAAAGACTATAAGCATGTAAATAAAATATAGAGGTAGGCAAGGTATCTTGGCTGGCGGTAGCACGAATAACCAACAATATATCATTAACTGGTAAGTCATAGAGTCCAAAACTCACATCTGTCTTCGGAAAGCTGAAATAGACATTGCCAACATTCTTAAAATAGTCAAATTAGCTTGGATTACCTGTCCTTAAGTCTAATTCTGGACACACGAGAAAAACAGTAATTTCGGGCCAAAACGATATATGTCGTTGGACTCGCTTTATACCGAAAAGCGTGCCAAAGTCAATAGTCTCTAAAGTCGTCAAACTACATGTTTACGGATCTGGTTTGATGATACGAACCCAACGGTATGTCCAATTTTAGAATCCGGTGGGCCGTGTACGAAATCGCCCGTTGAATCGGATGGTGGGGCCCGCAAAACGGCGATCCGATCAACTGTCTCAGAATTGGACCAAACTAGGCATACATGACCAAAAAAATGATATGGTCCTGTTGGCACAAGTTTCGTCTCGATCTGACGAACGTGCACAAAGTAATTAGGAAATTTGCACAGAGGCCGATACAGTGAATTTCGATGGATACGCCTCAAATTCGTCGCGCACACGCAACCAATTTGAATTTCGTCAAAGCCCATATGTCCGCGAAACCAATACGCACCTTTCGATGCTTTCGGTTCGCGACCATGACGCCCGAATTGGCGGAACGCACGTCGTATCGAAGAGTTTTTTATAAATTTTAATATTTTAAAACAGGTTTTTTGCCTAATTGGGAATCTGATTTCTCGACGTACAGTCCTCGAAATTGACTTTCGTAACTTGGGTTGCTGATCCCTATAGGTTGTCTAGGACTGCCTTCAAATAGATTTCTAAAACTCTAAATGGTTTGCCAATAGTCGGCCATCCAAAACAGGGTATCGGGACTATTCTATGAACTGTTCAAGAACAGTTTTCGGGCAAAGTTTGTGTCGATTTTTAGGATAAACTAATTCGTTTAAATAAAAACCAACTGATTGGAAGGCGTATATGTTGTCATCATACCTGAAGTGGTAGATCGTTAAACGATCGAGCGCGCACCGAGTACGCACACTGCGAAAGCGGCCTCGTGGATGTTGTTGCTGCTGTCGCTTCCTGGGTTTACCCTGCGCGCGCTGGGACCAGCGCACCTGGCCGACGGCTCTAGCTGTGCGCGACGGCACTGTGGGTGCGGGGCCGAGGTACGTTCTAGGGTTGGATGTCGAGGGATAGGGTTAGGGTTTTAATTCACTTCTTCTCTCTCGATCTCCTCTGTTATATGTATATGTGTGTGCGTGTGTTTGCAATGGGCTTGGGTCTATTCGCTCGGCTAGGGAGTTGATGGGTTGTTTTGTTGGGGGTTTTGTGTGTGGTTCTTTTTCTTATTCCTTCCTCTTTTCTTTTAATTATGTATATACTTATATACATGCATATATATATATATATATATATATATATATATATATATATATATATATATATATATATATATATATATATATATATATATATTCCTATATGAATACAAATACAAAAGAAAATCTAAAAAGAACAATTTTAGTATTTGCTCCCATATTTCCAAAATAAACTATTATTAATGATAGCAATAACACATATATGATAAATATATTTTTCTAACCTTTATGATTAATAACAAACCCAAACATATATGTTTATATATATATATATATATATATATATATATATATATATATATATATATATATATATATATATATATATATATATATATATATATATACGTGTGTGTGTGTGTATGTGTGTGTGTGTATGTATGTGTGTGTGTGTATGTGTGTGTGTATACTAAATACTATTCACACATATATACATTGACCAAAAATCCAACCATAAGAAATAAACATAAGGAAAAAACCATCATGCTATTTCTATAATAATTATTGACCTGATAAATATTATTTAATATATATATAATTTATTTACTTATAGAAAATAGCAATTAATAGACAATTAAGGTAATACAAAATTTATCCACAAAATATATCTATATTGTCCTTTTGGAAGCACTACACGACTACGCGGACTTGGGTTTGGTCCGGGTCAAGTCAGGACTAGCATGGTCTCATCGGTCACCTAACAAGTCATAATCATAATAATAACTAATTAAATCATTTTATAGGGGTCAAGTCGCAACTTGGCCTGGTTTTCCTAGTTAGGGCACACTTATGGCTGGGCCTTCCTTGGTATGGCTAGTACACTAGTCAGGGCACGCCACTGCACTATCCGTGCATTGATTCCTAGTCGTTTGGTACTTCAAAACTCAATCATGGCTAAAGTCATCTACCGCAACAATTAACTAAATAATTATTTATAAAATTCTAAAAATCACCATTTAAATCAAATAAATAATGCAAAAAAAATATTTTAAAAATTTTTAGGAAGGGGAGCTACAATACCAAGATAACAAGGAATAACATCTCATATCGGGATCCATGAATACCAATCCGTGCGACCAATGTGTCAAGAACAAGTATATCTACACTAAGTACATGAATTATAACAGTTATCGTAAATTGGAAATGTTATCAGAGAATGTACTCGTCTGGGATCCTGTTGTCAATATGAATCGAGGCTCAGAGTGAAGCCACAGACCTAAGGATGAGATATACAAGAGTCAATTAGGGTTCAAATAGTGTAAGCTATGAAATCTAGGTCCAACTAAGGCATTCTAAGACAACTAAGACAAACTGGGTCAAAGTAGTTGAAACTAAGGCAAACTGGGTCAAAGGTGGACTTACAGTTGACTTGGTCAACTGGTCAACTCCAATTCCAATCTAGGTCAAACTAAGCCAATGGTTGACCTACAGTTTGTAGTGCCCCACTCCGCACGGTGCATTATAGTGAGTCGTTGACTCAAAGAGTTACATTGGCCAAAGGTAAGCTTTGAGTCGATTGGAATCTATGAATCGAATCGATGCAAAGGATAAGTCCTGTTTGAGCAAGTACTGATTTTAGTTGATCTGGTGTGCAGGCTATGCTTTTACGCTGGACAATAAGAAGTCGATATTTTGCCTTATTCAGTAAAGTGTCCGTAAAACCAAATCGTGGCCTTGCAACGGATTGTGGCATAGGTACGGTAGGCCAAATAAACCGAGTAGTTCAAAGGAATGGCTAAGTCCGAGAGTTAGCTATGCCACCAGGTTATGGAATCGAGCCGCATCTGCTCGATGAGGCGACAGGGCGTATCGGCTTAAGGTGGGCGGGTTCTTGACTCTCTCTCCTACTCCTTCACGTCTAATAAAATATATCATCGTATGCGTAAGTTGCTATTGAGTTAGCGAGCGTGGCTCGGCGATTAAGTGTCTTAGTATGTGTTGAACATTAAGATAGAACATTAAACATTGAACAATTGAAGCGACGTGCATCAAGTGTACGGGTCGCGGTAGGGCATGATGGTAGAACATTGAAGGATAATATCGAGATGTGCATCACGTGTATGACTCCGAGAACATTGAACACTAGGTCTAGAACATTGATTATGGCGTCGAGCGTGCCCTCGTGTACGGATGCTAGGAAATGACTAAGTCACTACAGAATTAGGATATGTGAATGACTTACGAATGGAACGCGATGAATATGAGTACGAGATGTCTAAGCCGTTGGGCATCGCGCATCAATACGAATGTGTTGGGGCATAATACCGTCGGAACTTGAGACAGAGAGAACGGATTATGCTTACGGAACATGAATATGTTTATGGAGCATGAATATGTTTATGGAACGTAAGATTTGGTTAGAATGATATGACTTATATGCTATGGCGCGTATTGCATGGTCAATGGACTCGGATGGCTCGTGCACGGGTGCGGCTTCCCTCGGATGGTTACGACCGGGGCACCGGGACAGTTCAGCCTAGGAGAGAATTATGTATGGTATTTATGGTGCACATCATTCGGACAGATTGCGACCATCCAGTGTTGTGATAAGCTATGATATCAGTAAGTTTGGGATCCTTCAGATATTGGGCAAGCAACTCGTATCGAAGCGATCATAGGCTTACACATAAGAGATGCCAAGTCTATTACGGTGCGAAACACCGTGACCTTCATATAGATAGGGCCGGTGGGCTGAGATTAGAGTTGGGTGCAGGCGCAGGGCCTGCAACCCTTATGCATATGGCTGTTTATGGTTGGTTGTGTGAATAGTATGATTTCTTATGTTAAGTTCTAACCATTGCAGGCTAGGCAAAAAGGGACGGAGAGGAGCACGCACTATATTTATATTCATGTTATGGCTAACTGTATCTGCCGCAGGGACACGGTATCGGACACATTTATGATAAGTTGCTATGCATGACTATTGCCATGAAACTAAACCTAAGGCTAAATAGAAAGATCACAAATTAAGATGCATGTTTCACTAAATATATTTAGTGTTTGGTTTGGGTGTGAGCGGGTCTTGATCAGTACGAAGCGAGGACGAAAGCACTAATTGTCACGATCCGTACCCGCTTTTCGGATACGAGACGTGTCCAAGCCAGCCTACGCCGCAGAGTCGACGGTAGAAACGCTGTCAAGCCCGCAAGAAATAAATGCTCAAAATGTAACATTTGCTGCTCATTCACATTTCTAAATTTGTTACAACATTTACAACATTTATAATTAAAAAAATACAAGATTTATAATTAATAAAAATGATACAATTTCTATCTATTTCTAGGTTTCTGTCTGCATGTACACCCATATCTTCCAAGCTAAGTGAAGTCACAGCTAACCTAAAAAATGATGGTTTCCAGTCAGGAATGGAACAAGTACACAAACCAACGATAATGCAAAAATACAATAGAATTAACAAGACATGAAAATAACATATGAGAGGTGAAAACTAGAAGATACTGATTACATGGTACGGTGGAGAAGTAAAGGAAAAATAAAAAGACATCTACCTATGTGGTGTGAAATATCTGTTTTGACATGTGAACGACTAGGGGGTAAATTCGGCACACTGCACGTGTCGTGTGCAGCTGCTATCATGCAAGAATAGACATTTTGGGGACATTTCTGGGTAGTCCATATGTTTACTAAGATATTTCCCCTCCCGACTACTCCGTGTGACGAGCGTGTCACAAGCAGCAAGATATATGTATAAACATAAAATGAGAAAACTACTATGAATCGAAAGCAATCAGAAAGTGCACTTGCCTGAGGTCCTTAGCTAGTGAAACCAAAAATACCATACCACTCAATGAGCCACAATCAGTCAACACATGTACAAGTCTCCAGATGCTGAAATAAATATTATCAACATTCTTAGAATAGTCAACTTAGCTAGGATTGCCTGTCCTTAAGACCAATTCTGGACACAGGGCAAAACGGTAATTTTGGGTCAAAATGGTGTCCACCGTTGGACCCGCTTTGCACTGAAAAGCGTGCCAGAGTCAACGGTCTCTAAAATCACCAAACTATATGTCAATAGGTCCGATTTTTAATAAGAACCGAACCATATGTCCAAAGTTGGATTCCCGCGGACCGTGCACAAAATCGCCCATTGAGTGGAACCGTAGGGCCCGCAAAACGACGGTCCGATTCAACTGTCTCAGAATTGGACCAAACTTGGCATACAGGACCAAAAAAATGATACGGTCCTGTTGGCACAAGTTTCGTCTCGATCTGATGAGCGTGCACAAAGTAATTAGAAAATTTGCACAGGGACCGATACGATGAATTTTGACGGATACGCATCAAATTCGTCCCACACGCGACCAATTTGAATTCCGTCAAAGCCCACACGTCCACGAATCTGTTACGCACCTTTCGATGCTTTCGGTTCGCGACCACATAGCCCGGATTGGCAGGACGCACGTCGTGTGGAAGAGTTTCTAATGTTTTCGAAAACTGTTTTAATAAGTTTTTCTTGATTTTTAAATCGGTATTTCTTGATGTATAATAGATAAATTTAAAATCCGTAAACAGCGTTTTGAAGCCGTATGGGTTGACTAAAAACCTATTTAATTAGATTTTGTGAAATTCTAATCGGTTGCAAATAAACAGCCTTCAAAAATAGGAAGAAACTGTTTTGTTCCCTGTTTCACTTATTTCAGAAAACTATATTTTTTCCTGGGGTTGATTCGATTTCTTCGAATCTCATTATGTTCCGCCTGAACTATTAAACAGGGTGTCGAGTTGGTATCATACCTGAACAATCGGCTCGACAAACCGTCGAGCGATCGGGAGAGAACTCTCCGCGCGAAGTTGGCCTTTCCAACCCGTCACTGCTGCTGTGTCCTGTTACACGCATGACGTGCGTGCTCGGGCCGCCGGCGGTCCTCCGGAGATGCACGGTCGTCGGGGTGGCCGCCCAGAGTGGCGCGTGGGTTCCTTTAGTATTTTTCATGAAGAAGCCTCTCTCCCGATCTATATATATATATAATATATATATATATATATATATATATATATATATATATATTACGTTCCCTTTTGTTGTACAGGGGTCGGGGAAAAACCTTTGGGTGGGCTTGGGGGACTTGTGTTGCTGTGGAGGAATAACTTAGTTCGGGATGGCTAGCTGGGCCGGCCCTCAGCATGGCCGGGCTGGGCTGGTCGTTTGCTGGGCTTTGCTATTCTCTCTATTAAATCTGAATATATTTACATATATATGACTATATATATATATATATATATATATATATATATATATATATATATATATATAATACACCCATTTGCATATATATTAATCCATACATACTCACCTATATAATATGTCTATATTTGTAAACACATGTATATCTATTTATATACACATATTTACCTATTTATATATATATATATATATTTTTTATATATATAAATAGGTAAATAAATTATTACCTATTTATATATATATATATATATATATATATATATATATATATATATATTTTTATATATATATATATATGCCTATTTACATAAATACATATATATTTATCAATACGTACGCATATATATAATATATTTATACATGGATATGTATATTCAAACCATATCCATTGATAAATATTTGTAATAAAAAAGAATACAACACACTCTCTTAAAATTATCTCAAAAATTTATTATATCTTTAAAATATAAATCACATTACATATAAAAGCTCTATAAATCTGTTTATATTAAAGCCAATAATAACTAATAATTCTATTTAATGACACAACAAAAATAAATAATAATAAAATATTTCTAAATTTTTGGGGAGGGGAGCTACACTAATCCCCCACTAGTTTGTGTGCAGGTTCAGGTTTGATCGTCCCGGGGCAGGGCTTGGCTTGGACGCACCGAGGCATGGAGTTCTGAGCGTTTCAAGAGGAGCTACCGCATAGACGTTTGGACTTACGACATGGAGATATTCGACCGAAGACTACTTTGTGGCTATAAAGAGGCATAATGTATGGAACAATATAATACTTTGTGAGCTAGAGAGATCATGAGCGTTGTAGCCAATTGGCATATTATGTTGGACTGTTCTTAGCCTTTGTAATCTTCAGTTTACTTTCAATAAAAAGAGATTCTTATGTTATACTTTGTTTTCTTCCGCTGCTTATGTTATCAATTTGAGATAAACACTATATGAACCAGTTATCTGGCCTTGTACGAGCGCAACTCCAGGCTCGTACGGCATCACGCCCCAACGAGGACGATGATTCGGGTAAAATCTAGCGAGGACGAGCGATTTTCGGATCGGGGCATGACAAGTTGGTATCAGAGCGGTTCCATCCTCTGGACCGTGCATGAATCTCTTTGACCCTCAGTTGCTTCGCTATCAAATTTAGTTGACTCTATGTTGTTTCCGCAATCGCATGGCTCATGGATCTACTCGACGCTACATTGGATGTTCCATACAATAAGTCTATTTTAAGTGCGTACGTCTGCCACAAGTATGTCGTGACTATCATGCTATCTTCGAGTACCATCGGAGAACGTTGGTTGCACGAAGTGCAACGAGTTATGGAATGTTGGTCGCACGAAGTACAACGAATATGGTGATGTTGGTTACACGAAGTACAATGATATACGTATTATTGATCGTACGAAATGTGAGAAGTTATGTGTTTTTGGTCGCACGAAGTACGAGGAGATATGTGTTGTTGGTTGCACGAAGTACAACGGGTCGATATATGAGGCGATGCGTGTTATGTTGCTATACGAACGGTTATGTGTTGGTTGCACGGAGTGCAGCAAGTCGTGAATCGTTCGTTGCATCAGTGCAACGAGTCGACATGGTAGGATATGTGTTGTATAGCTATGCGGATAGATAGCGATATGTTGGATGAGATTGAGAAATAACCTTAAGTACCGAGAATGAGTTGTTGCACGAGTTGTAATGAGTGAGATTGGAAGATCGTGGATGCGGTAATAACGAGTCGAGATGGTCGCTAAGTCGAGTTTGAGTTGGCGAACATGTATGTTGGCCGAATGTCACGTTGAGCTTCAAATAAGCGAATGTTGCGTGTGTGATCGATATGATTGCCAAGGTACGGTTAGATAAAATGTATGTCAAACTTGAGTGAACGACTATCATGGTTCAGTTGCTGTGCCAACTCGAGTAAGAAGAACGCTAGAGCTGGGATCGGAAAGATCGCTACGGGTTAGTTGATTGGAAGATAGATGTCGGACTTATACGGAGTTTAAAGTCGAGTAATAACTCAATTTTGAGTGGTATATGCGATACCACTTGTGTGATCAGTATAGCAAAGCATTGTATTGAGAACTATAGGCTCGGTTTCTGAGGGGTATATGCGATACCACTTAGCGATAGCTATGTTAAGATGTTGGGTGACTTGTAATAGATTGCGTCAAAACGATTGTGTCGGTTATGATAGGTTTGTCCATAATGGACGGAGTAATACCGAGACTTGAGTGGGAATGACTTGAGAGAAGTCGATGCAAGTATGCTTCGATGAATTGAGTCGAACGATTATGAGTGAAGTCGTACCTATGGATGATACGTCGGATGAGGATTCGTTAAGTATAAGTCGAACGATAGGCTGAGCCTAACGAGGAGTGTTGCTTGAGGAAATAGTTGACTCAATCAAAATTGAGTTACGCGGTACGAAACTATACGGAACGAGTTGAGTAGGTATGAAGAAATCATGTGAACGAATCTGAGTTAGCGCGAGGAGTCGGTAGCACGATTTGGAAGTGCGAGTTAGGGATACGAGAATGAATATGTGAATTAATAATTGTGTTGCGATTATGGTAGTTAGTTATAACGGAATAAATCTGGATGTGTGCAAGACTTGATTCGTATTCGAGTTCGGATGATAACAGTGATTGCAACAAATTGGAGCTTATGAGAACGGAAGATGTTCAAGTTATGCATATCGACGATGGTATTGAGGCGTATCAAAGACGATATGCAATAACTCGAGGATACTCTGATCGAATGAACGAAAATTATGTTAAGCATTGTTGTTGGATGAATAGGATGCAAGTTAAGTTATGGCAATTGGGATGATAACGGTAGGAGTGCTTCAAAAAATTTGAGAGTGGATGTACTTTACTTGGATGAATCGAAAGTGCTGATTGTTTCGAAGATAACCACAATGTCGACATTCTTATCTTATGCGAGTGCAACTCCAGTATCGCATGCGTCACGCCAAATCAGGACGATCATTCAGTGTGAGCGCTGGTATGGTGATTCATACAGCGGGGATGATCAAACTTATAAGACATGGCAAAATCGGATTTGAATTGTGGTTTGATACGAAAGTTGTTCGAGGATGCTTTCGATGAGTATGGAATGTGTCGAACTATGATCACGAATAGGTAAACTCGGACTTGAGGCGAGTAAATGTCTACGACTAGCAAAAATATCGACGGTAATGCATGAGTGATTCGAGTAGTAACGGCACGCAAGCGCATGAGTCATTCGAATAGCAACGGCACATCAGTTGCGCAGGAGTATATGAATTGTGGATGAGTAAATTATGTCGGATTGGTAAAGTCTCGTAGGAATTGTCAGAAATTGATTTGTCTCTGCGATAGGATATAGCATGGTTCGTTGTAACTGTCCCTCGTTGATGATCTTCAATTATCGAGCGTAGTTTCGGGGCAGATGACCCTAGAAGACTTGACCGCCAAATCAAGTGAATGTTGAAGTCCCATAGGATGACCCTAAAGAAGTCGCATAAGGAAATTTTGTCGAGGATAAGTAATGATAGTGCATGTTGAGGATAAGTCTAAGCGAGTGAGTATCGTGTTTCGAAAGTTAGCGAGTAGCCTTCGACTAAAACGATATGGTCAGAAAAGGAAAATTATGATCGATTGAATAAGTACAAATAGACTTGGTTGGTCTATAATCGAATAGATGTTAAGGAACGTACTTAGCGTAGTGATGCGGTAAGGTGATTGCGAGAATTCTGCAATGCACGAGAGCGACGGATAGTAGAACGATCCTAAAAGTTGTGTCGTAGATCGGTTTGAGTAACGGTTAGGTTATGTGTGTTAAGCGCGCTATCTATCTTACGAAACGAACTAGTCGGGATTGATTCGAGAATTGAGTAAAGGATTCGTACTCGGTCGAGAATAGAGATGGACGTATCGTAAGAGACCTTGGATCGAAAGATTGTTGCCTTTGAGCATCGTAGACTCAAGTTGACCTCTTGTGTCGGAAGAGATTAAGCACGATGTCTGGATAAGTTACCTAGGGGGGTAGCCCCAGACGCGATATGTATATGGTTCAAGAACGTGGATCATGTCGGAATAGTTGTGTGCGAGACTTAGGGAAAATGGTAGGCAAAGGAATTTGAGACATGTTGGACTTAGTCCATGTCGTTAGGGCCAAGTGTTGTGAACGAATAGATGAAAGACTTGAATTATGTGAGAGATAGAAAATGGTTGGGCCAATAGCGTTGCGAAGAATTTTTGCGATCGGATGCGCAATGACTCGATGCAATACGAGTGTTAAGTGGCCAACGAGAGACTTATGGGATCGAAGTAACGGTTTTCAGTTAAGTTATGTGCAAGATGTTGGAAGAAGATCGCATGTTATGGAATAAACATACGAGGAGTATTTTGGTAATAGGTGCTAATATATGACTAAGTCGAGTACGGACTGATTGGTGCTTGAGAATTTAAGTGGAGCTTGTTAGTTGTCCCGATATCCTACAACTAAGCTTAGCTGAAATACATATATTGGTGGGATGCCTAAAATATGTGTATGATCCAAACTAAGTTATATGATTCCAACGATAGTAGCATGAGATCGTGAAACGATCTAGCGAGACACTTGGATTTAAGTGTTGGTTTCAGTTCGAGGACGAACCTTGTTTTGAGTGGTATATTATGTAATGCCCCGCTCCGTACTGTATATTATGGTGAGTTGTTGACTCGAAGAGTTACGTTGGCCAAAGGTAAGCTTTGAGTCGATTGGAATCTATGAATCGAATCGATGCAAAGAATAAGCCCCGTTTGAGCAAGTGCTGATTTTAGTTGATCTGGTGTGCAGGCTATGCTTTTACGCTGGACAATAAGAAGTCAGCATTTTGCCTTATTCAGTAAAGTGTCTGGGAAACCAAATCGTGGCCTTGCAACAGATTGTGGCATAGCACGGTAGGCCAAATAAACCGAGTAGTTCAAAGGAATGGCTAAGTCCGAGAGTTAGCTATGCGACCAGGTTATGGAATCGAGCCGCATCAGCTCGACGAGGCGACAAAGCATATCGGCTTAAGGTGGGGGGTTCTTAACTCTCTATCCCTACTCCTTCACGTCTAATAAGCATATCATCGTATGCGTAAGTTGCTATTGAGTTAGCGAGCGTGGCTCGGTGATTAAGTATCTTAGTATGTGTTGAACATTAAGATAGAACATTGAACATTGAACAATTGAAGCGACGTGCATCAAGTGTACGGGTCGCAGTAGGGCATGATGGTAGAACATTGAAGGACAATATCGAGATGTGCATCACGTGTACGACTCCGAGAACATTGAACACTAGGCCTAGAACATTGATTATGGCGTCGAGCGTGTCCTCGTACACGGAAGCTAGGAAATGACTAAGTAACTACGGAATTAGGCTATGTGAATAACTTACGAATGGAATGCGATGAATATGAGTATGAGATGTCTAAGCCGTTGGGCGTCGTGTATCAATACGGATGTGTTGGGGTATAATGCCGTCGAAACTTGAGATAGAGAGAACGGATTATGTTTACGGAACATGAATATGTTTATGGAGCATGAATATATTTATGGAATGTAAGATTTGGTTGGAATGATATGACTTGTATGCTATGGTAAATATTGCATGGTCAATGGACTCGGATGGCTCGTGCACGAGTGCGGCTTCCCTCGGATGGTTACGACCGGGGCACCGGGACCATTCGGCCTAGGAGAGAATTATGTATGGTATATATGGTGCACATCATTCGGACGAATTGCGACCGTCTAGTGTTGTGATAAGCTATAATATCAGTAAGTTTGGGATCCTTCGGATATTGGGCTAGCAACCCATATCGAAGCGATCATAGGCTTACACATAAGAGATGCCAAGTCCATTACGGTGCGAAACACCGTGACCTTCATATAGATAGGGCCGGTGGGCTGAGATTAGAGTTGGGTGCAGGCGCAGGGCCTGCAACCCTTATGCATATGGCTGTTTATGGTTGGTTGCGTGAATAGTATGATTTCTTATGTTAAGTTCTAACCATTGCAGGCTAGGCAAAAAGGGACGGAGAGGAGCACACTATATTATATTCATGTTATGGCTAACTGTATATGCCACAGGGACACGGTATCGGACACATTTATGATAAGTTGCAATGCATGACTATTGCCATTAAACTGATCCTAAGGCTAAAGAGAAAGATCACAAATTAAGATACATATTTCACTAAATATATTTAATGTTTGGTTTGGGTGCGAACGGGTCTTGATCCGTACGAAGCGAGGACAAAAGCACTAATCCTCTACTAGTTTGTGTGCAGGTTCAGGTACGATCGTCCCGGACGGGGCTTGACTTGGACGTGTCGAGGCATGGAGTCCTTAGCGTTTCAAGAGGAGCTACCGCATAGGCATTCGGACTTGCGACATGGAGATGTTCGGCCGAAGGCTACTTGGTGGCTATAAGAAGGCATAATGCATGGAACAATGTAATCCTTTGTGAGCTAGAGAGATCATGAGCGTTGTAGCCAATTGGCATATTATGTTGGACTGTTCTGAGCCTTTGTAATCTTTAGTTTGCTATCAATAAAAAGATATTCTTATGTTATACTTTGTTTTCTTCCGCTGCTTATGTTATCAATTTGAGATAAACACTATATATGAACTAGTTATCTTGCCTTGCAAGCACAACTCCAGGCTCGTGCGGCATCACGCCCCAGCGAGGATGATAATTCGGGTAAATCTAGCGAGGACGAGAGATTTCCCGGATCGGGGCGTGACACAGTTAACTTTGGTCAACTCTGGTCAAATGTAGTCAAACCTAGGTCAAATGTTAACTCTACTCCGACATTCAGTCGAAGTAGTCAACCATCGTCAAACAGGGTCAAAGTGTAGCTCCCCTTCCTAATTTTTTTGAAATATTTTATATTATTTAATTGAATTAAAATGTGCTTTTAGAATTTTATAAATATTTAGTATAGACGGACTTACCGGTTAAGTTTCGGAGCGTAAGCTAACCAAGAATTTTGGCACTGAGAGTGTAGTCGAGTGCCTTGACTAGTGTTCTTGCCATGATAGAGAAGGCCGAGGCATAGATGTATTCTAACTAGCAAAACCAGGCCAAATCGCGACATAACCCTAGGAATAAATTAATTATTTATTATTGAGATTATTGACTTTTAGAAAACCCGTTGTTCCAAACTAGCCCGAATCCTACCCAAGTCCTGGTGGTCATGTAGTGCGACCAACGTCGTCCATGTAGCTATATGATGTGTATATATTGGTAGTCCATTTCTAGTATTAGGAATAATTTCTATAAATTATATATTGAATATAATATATGTATTATTGCTATCTAAATTATTTCTTGGAAATAGGATAACCTCCTCTTAGAATGATAATATGGGATTTTGGGATTTACTTAGGCTATACCTATATATTTGTGCATGAATAGGTAGACATAGTGCTTTATACATATTTTTTTTCTCGATCTTGAATATTAGAGAAATATAAACTTAATATATTTTCTTTTGCCTTCGGTCATTTCTCCCTAATAATGGTCATTTGTACAATTTTATTTTATGTCTTTTCTAAACACCGCCATATCATAAGTTCATATCACTTATATCTTCTCCTTGAACCTAAAGAATTTTTTTAAAATAACTCCTCCCTCAATTGTCTATTAATCTCGAGTTACGTTTTCGGATTCAGAAGTTTTTCTCAATCGTTGAATATTGAATACCCGTGAAATAAGGATTAAAAGATTTTTACTTATTTCGACTTCGATCATCATCCTTCCTAATCAATTGTTTTTTCTTTTCAAGAAGCTGAATCTTATACTTGAAGAACAGATACTTGCACTTTTCTATCTTTATCAATTTGTATGATATTTTAAACTCCTTTGATATTCTTGGAGGATATAGTTGGAATAATTTTAATGACTTATGATGGCAGACAGTCGCGCACTGTTGCCACTTATTTGACTTATGGAGACTGTGGGTTCACTGCAGCCAGCAGCGCACTGGCGAGACATGATCCCTATGTTGAAGTTGATGGAACTGGGGATTCCCAGGACCCTTCCTTTGGTGTGCGTATTGATCGATAGAAAGTTAAACAGATCTAATACGTGTTCTAACCCTTCATAGACGGAAACTAGGGTTCACGAATTATACCTGCGGCGGAAAGAAGAGAAGTAATTCTTGGCAATCTCGAGCGGACGACCCCAAGATCTTCTGCACGTATTCCTTCCTCGAGTTGGACGTCGTGTGGGCGACGATCTTCCAACCTTTTTTCTTCTTGGCAGCCCTCTCTTTCTTCCTTACGTGAATCACGAATTTAGAGAAAATTTCAGATTTCTGATCAGTAATCTGGCGGCCAGAGAATAGAGGTTATATATAGGCTACGGCAGGGACTATGAGGATAAATTAGGGTTAGGCCTCCTAACGGATCTGGATATCCCGTGTTCAGCCCGAACACACAATCCAGGCCCATTAATAATAGCTCGGTCCACTAATGAGCTATTGTTGCACTACCTCCCTAATCCCAAATTATGTTTGTAGGCTCCTTTATTATATGCTCATTTGGCTCCCCATGTTAAGATATCGTATGTCCGTCGATCAAATTAAGTTACTGACAACTATATTGATTCGACATCATTTACTTAAGTAGTACCGCTCAACTTTATTTGTCATGTCGGATATAATCCACCTGCAGGGTTTACATAACAATCCTTATGAGCTCCTTAAGAGGACATCATCAACCCGATGTATCGGGACATAGATTCCATTTATAATCAACAGTCCATCATACATACAATGTTATTACCCAATTCATAGAGGTTGTTTATCCATAATGAATCTCACTCTTTTATGAGTCAAAGTAATGCACACTGCATATACATGTCCTTTATTATATCCGAATTAAGAGCACAAGCATCCATAATAAGAGAGGTGTTTGATCTCTTATGTAGTCAGTACAAAGAACAACCTCAAGTGGTCATGTTCAATACACACAAAGTGTACTAGTGTAAACTTAAGTCAAGATAGACTAATACCAGATATACTACAACCTTTCCAATAGATTGTCCAAGTCCATCTAGGTTGTGAACTATTTATATACTCCATATGAAACTGATAATATGATCTTCTGTGTGACACCAACACCATATTATCTACATATAGATATCAGACATTTGCATTAACACTTGCAAAATACAATATGCAAATATTTGCCCATATGATTCTCATTCAAAATTTAAGGAAATAAGGTTACGACAAAAGTGATGCTTTTAGTATATAACCCTAACAGAAGTAATCTCGAGTAAGTATAAGTTATCGAATGTTGTCAAAGATATATCTTGGTCGTCCTATCTTCGTCTTTAAGCTGTTATGTCCAGATTGGATAGAGTTGATAGGGTATTCGTTACCGTATCCTTGCTTGAGTCATGGAATCAAGATTTATTGCAGCTAGTTGTACACTGGCGAGGCATAAATTCTCGGTAAAATGACTTCAATTATGTTTACGAGTTTCGAATACATAGAGACTACGTCTGATTGACATATAATTATTAAGTTTTAAATCGATTTGTGCTTATTCTAGTCAAATTTTCAATAAACCAGTAATCTCCCTTCCTTTCTTATCCTATTTTCAGATTGTCACTTTTAATATAATTTTGACTGGATTCTTAAACCTATCTAGATTTTGATTCTAAACTCATGCCTAAATAATCGGGATAATATTTGAAGTATATCGAAACGATTTTGGTTTGATCCTTGAACAATTTTGATTCGGACTACACTCCTTTATTATTTCGATCGAGTCAATTCGTATCCTTTCTAGGTTTGATTCTATGATCATGACTACACAATCGTTCGTGTTGGAACGATTTCGATTGGATATCCTTAAATACTTTTGATCACGACCAAACTATTCAATTCTATTTCGATCATGCCAATTCGCCTGTCATCCTAGAATTCAATTCCACGATCGTGCCTAAATAATTTTGTTCAACTAGTTGTTTGTACCCAGATGATTTCAATTTGATCGACCTTAAACCATTTTTCTATCAAGACTAAATCATAAACGTGTCTATAATTTCAACTAAATTATAGCCAAGGTTATACCTTCGTTCCAACTATGGTCATGACTATTGATCATGATCATGCTCGTGTCGACATTCTATTTTCACCCTGCTGATGACTTGCACGATAGCCTTGATCGTGACTGCATCTTAAATGTGACTAAAATCATGTTTAGATTTCATTGAGAACCTTGGTCATTCCTTAAAAGGCTGATAATGACTCAACCATGCTAACCATATATTGGTTGTGCCCAACCATTTCACTCTTGATCATTCTTGTCAACTAGACCATTTGACCGAATACTGGTTGTACCAAATCGCACTCTCCTTTGTTTATTTATCTATTTTTACGCGTGACTAATTAGATCATGAATCATAACACTACCTTAATTATACCATTCGTCGTTTATTCATACCAATTAAATATTTTGGTTTCTGATTATTCATAGTCGTTCCTAATCATGCTCTTTGAAATTTTGGAGACGAAATTTATTTTAAGGTGGGTAGAATTGTAAATCCACATCCCTACTTTCAAAAGTTTTATTTTGTTTATTTTTGGTTAGAAAATAGATTTTATTTACCACTATAAAACATATTGGATACAGTAGAATTTTTGTCAAATATTTATTTAGAATTTAAAAAATATTGTTTAAATATTTGCTAATATTAATTATCAATTAAATTATTTGTTATATTATAATTGGTTTGATTCAGTCTTGGACTAATAAGATATGTAACGTTTAAATATATATACCATATTTTCTGAGTCATTTGATAAACATATTATTCATTTAAATTATTATTGTATTATATTTAGATCGATCAAATACATTTATAATATTTTAATAAAATCTGAATTATTTTTTAAAATCATTATGGATGATTTTGGTGTGATAAACCCAATATTTATTTAACATTTTAGAAGAGATTTATTCCAGTGTTATTTGAATTACTATTTATCAAGGTTATATTAAATTCAAATTATTACTATGCTATTTTAGAAGATTGTATTTGTAGAAAATATACAGGTATAAATATCTGAATTATTCTTAACAATATTTTAACAATTGATTTTATTACAAGGATTATTTAAAGTAATAGGTAATATTTTAGACAATATTTTAAAATAATTTCGTGCAGGATTGGGTCAAATCCCTATATTTCCTTTTTCCAGAGTTTCAGAAATTTTTATTCATTTATTTATCCACATTTTTTTATTTCAGGGTTGAGGGCAGATTTCGTCAATACTTGTTATGATATTTTCCTTAGCAAACTTGTTTCGAAATTAAGATGAGAGCATTTTAGAGCTTCAATCCTTTTTTCTTCCAATCTCATTTATTTATTTGATCAATTTATTTTATCATAAAAGTTCTACTACCTCTCACAACCTACCAAGGCTGAATACCCTGGTAGTCCTTAAATTCAAGGACAAATTTCTTTTTAAGGTGGGTAGATTTGTAGCTCCCCTTCCCAAATTATTTAAAATATTTATATATTTATTTGATTTAAATGGTGATTTTTTAAATTTTGAAATAATTATTTAGTTAACTATTACGGTAGATGACTTAACCATGGTTGAGTTTTGAAGTACAAGACCACTAGGAATCATGGCAGGATAACATAGTCGTGGGCATTTGACTAGTGTATTAGCCATACCAGGGAAGACCCAGCCATAAGGTGTCCTAACTAGAAAAAACCAGGCCAAGTTGCGACTTAACCTCTAAAGATATTTTATATTATTAATTATATATTGACTTGTAGGAGACCCGGGTTGTGCCAATTTGGTCCGAACTGGACCCGACCCAAATCCAAGCCTATGTAGGCATGCAGTGAGACCAGGGCCGACCATTGTAGTCATTTTTATGTGTGTAAAAATATTCTTATTTTAGGAACTGGCGACTAATTTCTAAATATTATTATGGAATTATAGGTATTATTAATATTAAATAGCGTTAGAATATTGTTGATTTTTTGGAGCCAAATAAGGAGTGCGTAGGTTAGTTCATCAAAAACTACTATTGGGCTATTTTAATTGTATTAGGATTATTATTGTCATTTATGTTATTGTTGTTGTATTAAATAAAACTATTATTATTATTGGCGATTATGTTTAGCCAGTGACAAATGAATTTATGTATATATAAATATATATGTGGGTGCATGTTCTATAAATAGGCCATACCATGTAGTAGATGATATAAATTTCATTTAGATAATCTTGAGTATTATACATTTATATATATCTTATATATATATATATATATATATATATATATATATATATATATATGAGTTATATATATATAATATATATATATATATATATATATATATATATAATAGATATATATAATATATTATAATTATGATATATATATAGATATATATATATTATATATATATATATTATATATATATCTATATATTATATATATATATATATATATATAGTATATATTATAATTTTGTGTATATTATATAGATATATATGTATATATATATATTAAATATATCTATATAATATATATTATTATATTATATATATAGATATATAGATATATATATATATATATATATCTATTATATAATATCTATATAATTATATATATATATATATATATATATATTATATATATATAATATATATAAGTATAGGTTAATAGATATAGATATGTGTATGTCTATATGAATATATATATAAAGGTGTATATGGATGATATATAAGATATATAAATGTATAATGTATAAATATATGTGTGTATGTGTATATATATAATATACGTATGTACATATATGTGTATATATAAAATATATATATATACACAACTGTTGCTAATTAATAAAAAGAAAAAGAAGGATAATAAAAGAAAACCTAATAAACTACCCATCAGCCACGAACCGAACCCAGGGCCTAGCATTCCAGCTGGCCCGACCCCCATGCCCAATACCAACCTCAGCCCGACTTTACAACGCCAACCCGAGAAGACCCCATAAGACCCGAGCGCAGTTCTTTCCCCCGACCCTGTACATAGGTGTAACGCATCAAAACAACCAAAACCCTAACACGAACCCACGCCCAGGCCACGCGGCCTCCCCCCTGCGTGCCACCGCCGTGTGCCATGCACGCGGCCACAGGCCTGCCAAACCGCGGCGATCGGTTGTGCGTAACAGAGCGGAAATGGCTGCAGCAGAACAGCCAACGTAGCAGCGCCAAACTTTGCGGTATGATCCTTCACTCGATACTCCACTATTTCACGAACCGTAAATTAATTTGGGAAGCCAACATAACTGCCTTGAAACCCATTAATTAGATTTGTAAAGGTTGCACGGCTAGTCCATGAGATCGACCCTAAGTCGGTTAAAAACCTGTTCAAAAATAGGGCTAATAACAGTCCATGAGCCCACATTGGAAGATCGATTTCGATCGACCCAGTAACCGTTTAGAAATTCCACCTGAACATAGTTATAGATAAATATAGGGCTTCACAACCCTTTTGTGGATTTGAAAATCATCGAAGCGTCGAGAAATCGAATCCCGAAGTTCACCGAAAACCTGTTTTAAAAACAATAAAAAAAACCCTCGATACGACGTGCGTTCCGCCAATCTGGATGACGTGGTCGCGAATCGAAAGCATCGAAAGGTGCATATCGGTTTCGTAGACGTGTGGGCTTTGACGGAATTCAATTGGTCACGTATGCGCGACGAATTTGATATACGTATCCGTCGAAATTCACCGTATCGACCTCTGTGCAAATTCTCCAAATATTTGTGCACGTTCGTCATATCGAGACTAAACTTACGCCAACAGGACCGTATCGTTTTTTGGTCCTGCATGCCAAGTTTGGTCCAATTCTGAGACAGTTGAATCGGACCGCCGTTTTGTGGGCCCCACGGTCCGATTCAACGGGCAATTTTGTGCACAGTCCGTCGGAATCCAACTTTGGACATACGGTTGGGTTCGTATCAAAAAAATTGGACCTGTTGACACATAGTTTGACGACTTTAGAGACCATAGACTCTGGCACGCTTTTCGGTGTAAAGCGGGTCCAACGGCGGATACCGTTTTGACCCAAAATTACCGTTTTGCCCATGTGTCCAGAATTGGACTTAAGGACATGCAATTCTAGCAAATTGACTATTCTAAAAGCGTTGGTACTATTTATTTTAACATCTGGAGACTTTTTGCATGTGTTGATGATTGTGGCTCATTGAGTGGTATAGTATTATTGGTTTCACCAGCTAAGGACCTCAGGCAAGTACACTTTCTGATTGTTTTTGATTCATAGTAGTCTATACATTTCATGTTTATACATAAATCTTGCTGCTTGTTGACACGCTCGTCACACGTAGTAGTCATGAGGGAAAATATCTTAGTAGACATGTGGACTACCCAGAACTATCTCCGTGTCTTTCATGGAGAATAGCAGCTACACACGACACGTGTAAGGTGCCGAATTTACCCTCTAGCCATTCACATGTCGAAATGGATATTTCAAATCACATAGATAGTTGTATTTTATTTGCTTTCCTTGTCTTCTTCACCACTTATCGTGTCATCCGTTACTTTCTAGTTTCATCTCTCATATGCTATTTTTATGTCTTGTTAGTTCTATTGTGTTTTTGTATTGCCGTCGGTTTGTGTGCTTGTTCCATTCCTGACTGGAAACCAATATTTTTCAGGTTTAGTTGTGATCACTCTTAGCACTGGGAAGACATGGGTAAGCTGAGGTCAACCTAGATAGTGGAACTAGCTGTCTTTTCTATAGTGTGAGACTTCTATTTTCGTTAATTTTAAATATCGTAATTCTTGTAATAAATTTAGAAATGGGAATGAGCAATAAAGTTATTTTGAGCATTTATTATTGCGGGCTTGACCGCGTTCTACCTTCGACTCTGCGGCGTAGGCTGGCTTGGACACGTCTCGAATCCGAAAAAGCGGGTGCGGGTCGTGACACAAAGCTAGTCTCTATAAACACTATAGGGTCAACATATCAATTTCAGTGATTGGAAAATTACGGAATCGATGGATCTCAATTCCGATACAATGATCTAAAAATACGAACAAAAAGAGAATGATTATAATAAATGGTGAAAGATAGGAGAAAGTCTACAGATGTTGTCGGATGATAAACAAAATCACCAACATGTCTAGAATGGTCGAAATAGCTAGAATAGCTTTCCCATAAGTCCAATTTGGACACAGGGACAAAAAGGAAAATTTGGATCAAAACGGTATTCGTGTCGGACCCACCTTGCACCAAAAAATGTGCTAGAATAAAAGTGCACTAAACCTAACAAATTATATGTTCACGAATCCAGAATGATGATACGAACTCAACGGTATATCTGAAATTGGATTCCGATGGTCCGATCTCAAATTGGTCCGTTGACCCGGATATTGGAATCTGATTTGCACGAAAATGCGTGTGGAAGCCAATGTCCACAAACTCAGAAATTATATGTCAACGTGTCCAGAATGACGATACGAACTCAACGGTATATCCGAAATTGATTCCGATGGTCCGATCTCAAAGGACCCGTTGACTCGGACTATGGGGCCCGTCATGTACGAAATGAGTGTCGGGGCCCACGTCCTCCAAATCTAGCAACTTCATATAAAAATATGCCAGAACGATGCCACGAATCTTCTGGTGGTGTCAGAAATTGAATCCGAAGTCCCGGATTCAAAATTGAGATTTTACAACTTGAA
The DNA here is from genome assembly GCA_029216955.1 of Iris pallida. Classification (NCBI taxonomy): domain Eukaryota; kingdom Viridiplantae; phylum Streptophyta; class Magnoliopsida; order Asparagales; family Iridaceae; genus Iris; species Iris pallida. The sequence continues at coordinate 2,203,712 of JANAVB010020799.1, read as the reverse complement.
AATTACGAATTCGGACGGCCAACTTGACGTCGAATTCAACCAACCAAAAAGCTCACAAAGATACAAAACTTGAGGGTCAGAAGAGGATTATACCAGTTTTGCACATGAACCGACGGTGCATCAAACGGAGCTGCGACGACAAAGATACGAGTCCGCGAAGTTGGCTCCGCAAAACTGTCCAAAATATACACAATTTACGGTCAACTTGGTTGCCGATTTTGATGTATCAAACGATGAAATTAATGGACTAAACTAGAGGTGAGTGAGAGATATATACCGAGATGGAAACAGAAAGAAAGATCGACGATCCAACGGTCGGATTCTTCGAAAAACAGTGCACGAAGTTGCTGTCCCAAAAAACACTTTCTGAATTTTGAAGACTCGCGTCACGCGGGATTTCGTGCAAAACGCTCTAATCGACTAGCTTGTACATCGGGAAGCAAGGACCTGCCCGTGGGGGTTCACCAGGGTCACCAGAGCCAAGGGGGTCGGCCACGGCGGTGTGCGGGTGGCCGCGGTGCAGCTGCTGCTGGTGTAGCTGCTGCCTGCTACTGCTGCCACCTGCATTTCACGTCCCGCACCCTGATTAGGGGTACGAGTACGTGGTTACGTCCAGATGCCGCAGAATCGGCAGTAGAACATTGTATAGGTTGTCTATAAATACTACAAGTAGACAAATATAAGGGACCTGTCATCTCCGTACGGAGGATTATGACGTAACTCTATCACAAGACAAACTAGGATAGATAGCACAAATGGAAATATGATAGAAAGGAAAACTGGAAAGGAGTCAAGATCAACACAAGCTCCAGAGATATAAACACATCACAGAAACTCAAATATAATAAAACTACAGTCTGAAAAACTAGCTGGATCGCAGTCCAGGCAAACCTATCTAACAGTCTAAACATGGGCTATATCATCTACGGGCTCCAGGGATAATGTCTCATCAAACTCTATCTTGGTCTACCCGTAAAAGGTAGAGCAATCAGCTAACATATCCCCTATAAACAAATGGTTATCCAGTCAGAAAAATGAGCAAGTACACCTCCAACAACAGTTTCATAGTATTGACAAATGCTGTAAGAGACAATCATAATGGAATACAAGATGATATATCAAGACTGTAAGTAAAACAGGATATATAAGTGGAAATCATGTCAGGGTATAACGTACAGGAAAGTAGAGCAGTACTGGAATATCTGATGTATAATGAAACATAAAATGTGCCTCAAGATATCATAGCATTATGTGATCGGCTTGGGTCAAGATCAGGCTGTACCATCTGACTGGCTATAAACAAGAAAAATAAGAACTCTGTGTCAGGCCAGCCAGCTGGAAAGCTAAGAACAAGTAGGGTCAGGCTTTACCCGTAGTGAGACGAGGGTATAGCTATGAACAAGTAATAGGAATACAAGTAGGGATATTGATCACATAACCTATAATAATCCCCATCCCCGAGTAGTATATAGATCCGGACATAGCCGTCATGACACGGATTCCCTAAGCGGGTAGCTACTCCCTCTCAGGAATCGGTGTCTATCAAGTACAGGAAACAAGACAGAAAATATAGCAATATACCAAGAAAGTCCAGGAATAACATCTCATGCCAGGATCCAACTTATACTAGTCCGTGCACCGTCGTGACAAGAATCAAGTAAAATACTATAATGAATTGGATACAGAAGATATCAAACAAAGAACTACTATCAGAGAATGTACCCGCCTGCGGGTCTGAGCTGAAATGGGGTCGATGCTCAGAGTGATGTCACAAACCCAAAGAGAGATATATATAAGCTAATTAGGGTTTAACAGTGTTAGGCATGATTATATGTATAAGCTATGTAATCTAGGTCAATCTCAGTCCAACTAAGTCAAACTAGGTCACACTGAGTCACACTAGGTCAAACTAGGTCACAGGAAGTCAAACCAAGTCAAAACTAGGTCAAACTGGGTCAAAGGTTGACTTACAGTTGACTTTTGATCAACTGGTCAACTCGGGTCAAACTAGGCTAATGTTGACTAACAGTTAACTTTTGGTCAACTGGTCAACTCTGGTCAAGTTCTAGACATTTCTAGGCCAAGTGTTGACTGATAGTTGACTTTTGGTCAAAGCAGTCAAACTTGGTCAGCCGAGGTCAAAACTAGTATAGCATACTATTCCTAATATTTACCTACCAAGATACCATATATCTTGGTCAAACATGATCAACTCTAATTAAGAATTAAAATATCAAGTTGTACCTCGTTATTCGTACATCGAATCCTACGACACACAAATTGAGATAAGATAACCAACGGTAAGGTTAATAATCTTATTACAGTGATCCACATGATCATCTTATCAATTTCAGCGATGTGAGATCACTGGAATCGACTGATCTCAGTTTCGTTGCACTAATTCTGAAAATACGGACTTAATAAGAATTAATTATAATAAAAGGTAATACACAGAGAAATATCAACAAACATTGCCGGATGATGAAACAAACATCAACCAACGTGTCCAGAATGGTCAAATCAGCTAGGATAGCCTATCTATAAGTCAATTGGACACAGGGCAAAAAAGTATTTCAGTCCGTATCGGACCCGCTTTGTATCGAAAAATGTGCAAAAATACTAGTCCACTAAACCTAACAAAATTATAGTCCACGAATCCATGAATGATGATAAACCCAACGGTATATCCAGAATTGATTCCGTGACCCGATCTCAAATTGGTACGTTGACCAGGACATTAAAATTCTGATTTGCACGAACAAAGCGTGTCGAAGCCAATATCCTTAAAACTCAGCAAATTATGTGTCAACGAGTCCAGAATGATGATACGAACTCAAAGGTATGTCCAGAATTGGATTTCGATGAGCCGATCTCAAAATAACTCGTTGACCGAATATTGGTATCCGACTTGCACGAAAATGCAAGCCGGAACCAATGTCCACTAAAACCTAGCAAACTATATGTCAATGAGTCCAGAATGATGATACGAACTGGTATATCCAGAATTGAATTCCGATGAGCCGGCGTCAAAAAGTCCCGTTGACCCGGACTGTAGGACCCGCTTTACACCAAAATACGTGCCAGGGCCCAACGAACTTTATATAATTCGTGCCAGAATGACGCCACGAGTCTACTGGTGGTGTCAGAATCGAAATTCGGAGTCCCGGTTCAAAAATAGAATTTAACAAGTTAGAAATTACGAATTCGGACGGCCAACTTGACGTCAAATTCAACCAATCAAACGTGCTCACAATGAAACAAACTTAAGGGGTAGGAAGAGGGTTATACTAGCTGCGCATAGGAACCAATGGCACGCCAGACGGAGCTTCGATGGAGGATATACGAGGCGACGAAGTTGGCTCCACAAAACTGTCCAAAAATTACACAATTTAAAGCATCAACTTGGTGGCCAGTTTTGATGTATCAAACGATAAAATTATCGGACGAAACTTGAGGAGTGAAGGGGTATATACCGAGATTGTGACGGAGCAAGGAGTTCGGCGATCCAAAGGTAGGATTTCCCAAAAAATGCGCACGAATTTGTGGCTTCGAGACCAATTCTGAGTTCGTTTCCGAGCTCGCGCCGACGGAATTTCGTGCCAAACGTACGAATCGGCTATGCGGCGCGCGTCAGGGAAGAGGGCGGTGCCACGGGGGCCTGCCGGGGCGTCGGAGGGTGTGCGGTCGGCCATGCGATGCACGGTGGTGCGGTGGCTCGTGCACGCGCACGGCTACTGCGCTGCTGCTGTTACGCCGCTGCTACGGCGCTGTTTACTACTGCTGCTTTCAGCTGTGGGGGGGCTGCGCTTGGCCTGGCGCGGCGGCACGGCCACGACGACGGCGCGGTGGAGCGGCCGGTAGGGCAAGGATGGAAGAGGTGGTATGCGGTGGTGGTGAAGTGGTGATGGTGATGAAGAGATGGTGTTGAAGATGGAGTGGTGGTGAAGAAGAATATGATGAGGAGGGGGAAGAAGCTCGGCCATGGAGGAGGAAGAGGAGGAGGGGGTCGGCCAAGCAAGGGGTGTCGGCCAAATGAAAGGGGGCTATTGTGATGGTGATGGGGATGAGAGAGAGAGATGAGTGTATGATTGGTATTAATAAAGAGAGAGAATGAGAGATATTAAAGAAAAAGAGAGAGAAAGTGGAGAGAGAAAATGGGATATTTATTTCCTTAGGGCCGGCCAAGTATTGGGGTGTGTTTGTGTGAGTTTTGCTAGGAATGGGTGGTTGGGATTGTTGGAGACAAGATCAAAGGCTAGGATTTAAATAGGGATTAGATTATGTCTTTAGGGATTTAAATCAATAAAATATACATTAAATATTTGAAGTGGAAAAAAACTTGGTATTTAATATTTTTGGTAGGAAAAGTGTGTGTGGGTATTCATGGGGGGCAACATGAAGTTTGGGTTGGGTTCGGTTGAGCCGGGTCGGGTCAAAATCGGACATGGTACAATAATTGAATTTAAATAGGTATTTATGATCATGGGTAAATAAGAAACATGTGGGACTCAAATAAATGGGACGCAAGTGTCATGTGGGTAGTAGGCTTCATGTGGGCCATGTCCATATTTTGGGTCGACTAGGTTGGATCGATGTCGGGTCCCGAAATTAAATTGGAAGTTAGGTCACATTTTACGGTGGATAATTAATTGGCCTAAATTACCCAAAAGTTGTGCGAAGCAAATGAAGCACAAGATGGTGTGTCTGAGTGGGACACGAAGGTCAGGGATGTAGGGCTCTCGAGTAGATCATGCATGAGAAGTTGGTTTCAAGAAAATGACTAGCCTTGTGCTCCTAAATTAAAAGTCACGGTAACATGCATATGATGATCAAAGATAAAAGTGGAAAAATTAATTAATAATTATTTAATGATCAAATGGTCTAAATTGACTCGAATTTGTGTGAAGCAAAAAGAGTACAAGGGAACAAGTTTGGATGGGACATGATATATCAACATAAAGGTAATCTTGTCTACTACACGCTGATGAAGAGAGTTTCCAGAGATTGGCAACCCTGATGCTCCAGAAGTCAAAGTCATAAAAAAGAACATTAAATCAAATAATAATATCTATTACAAATAATTGATTTATAAAATTAAAAAAAAACCCTAAATTCAGGGGGCTTACACCTGCGTGGCACGATGGCGGGACGACGAGGGTGGTGGCTGGGCACGCGCACGGCCATCGTCGACGGTGGCACTGCGAGGCCGGGTTCGGTGGTGGAGGTGGTTTGATGATGATGGAAGTGGTGGTGATGGTGGTTTATGATGATGGAAGTGAAGAAGAAGAAGAAGAAGAAGAAGAAGAAGAAGAAGAAGAAGAAGAAGAAAGAAGAGAAGAAAAGAAGAAGAAGAAAGGAGGGGGTCAGCTGATGGTGATGGGGGAGTTGGTGTATGTGTGACTAAAAGAGAGAGAGAGAGGGATTAGTATATGTGTGTTATATTATATATAGAAAGAGAAGAGAGAGAGAGAGAGAGAGAGAGAGAGAGAGAGAGAGAGAATAAGAGATATTAATTGAAAGAGAGGTGATGGGGAGAGAGAGAGAGAGGAAGGGTAGGCCGGCCACATGGGTGATTTGTTGTTGTGAGGTGCTGGGGAGAGAGAGAGAGATGAGTTATATATATATATATATATATTATATATATCTATATATCTATATATATATATATATATATATATATATATATATATATATAATATAAGAGAGAGAGAATATAGATTATTTGTGTAAAAAAGAGGATATTTTGTGTAGAGAAAAAGGCAATACAATAGTGGTGTGTATGGGAAGTCATGATAGGACAACACCAATTAGGTTGGGTGTTGGGCCAAGTTTGGTTGAGTTGGGGCCAAGATTTAATTAAAATAATTAAACCAATTAAATCATGGATGAATGGGAGTACAAGGGAGATCAATTTGGTGGCACGCAAGTGGCACATGCATAGTAGGCTCAAAATAGGCCAGAACCATATATGGGTCGAGCAGATTGGACCGATGTCGGGCCCGAAAATTAAGTTGGAAGTTAAGTCACAATTACGACAGATAAAAATTGGTCTAAATTGACCCGAAAGTTGCGCGAAACAAAAGAGCACAAGAGAACAAGTTTGAGTGGGACACGATATATCAACTTGAAGATAATCTTGTCTACTACAAACTTAGAGAAGAAAGTTTCCAGAGACTGGCATCCCTGATGCTCTAGAAATCAAGGTCATGTAAGAGTATTTAATGATCAAAATTAATTAAATCAAAATAATTATCGAAATAATTTATTTAGAAAATTCAAAAATAAATCTCGAAAATTCAGGGGCTTACGGCTCGGTGGCCGCATGTGTCACAAAATTGTTGTTAACCACCACTATTTGTACTATTTGTTGCAGTGTCAAGTTGCTTTTGTTGCATCTTGAATTGCGTCTCGACTTGAGCTTCGAATTGAGCTTATCGCACATTAGCTTGTCTCTGCTGGTCTGCGACTTATCGTTGATGATTCTCGTTATGGCGCTGATGGATCTCGATATGGCTTTGTTGTACCTCTAGCCGCACATCCGCTCCATGGGGTTGGCAGAAGGTTCGGCCCTCGAGATACTCGAGCCACTCAAAGTACTCTCTTCGTTCACGATCACAGGTTCTGCAACTTTTAGAATAAAAGCCAACTCACATTAGTCTCAAAAAATATTATGGGCTTGGTGTATAGAACAACTCATCTCATCGACATGAGATCAAGAGTTTGAGACTCAAGATGGAAAGCCAAAGGACGTAAAGCCGTGCTCTTATACCAATATGTCATGCCACGCTTCCGTAGAGAAGATAGCAATCACGGGGCGTGATGACGTGAGCCTAAGTGGCACTCGTACAAGGCAGGGTCATAAAGTTATCCGAAACACAACAAACAAAAGTTGCAGAGAATATTGAACAACACATTGCCGAGAAGAAACTTTTGCTTTATTGATAATGACATCAGTTACAAAACTCTATTACAACGATGTTGTATGGGCTTACAAACTGACTCGGATGAGATAGTTGTTCCATACATTCACACGCCCTTATACAAAGCCAAAATACTCAATAGACCTTGAATCGGGAAAGTTGATGCATCGTAATAGGTTGTGAGCAAAGTCTTCAAAATGCTAGAAATCACATTCGCACAATAGCAAGGCTTTAAAATTTTCCAAGTGTTTTCTTCAGTTCCTTGGCACGCTTTCCTGGTCCTCAACACCTATAGAAAATGAGGGTCAATACATTATCGTGTACTGGTGAATGACTAATTAATTCCACGATCTCATTTATTAAAGTAGTTATGTGAAGTATGCAGTATATTTAGTGATCTTTCTAGCCATACATGTAAACATTTGATAGGCACAATAAACTAAACTATGTTACAACTTATCCATGGTAGAGTCTGCTACTACAGTATAAAGCTTACCATATTCTTCCATGCCAATTTGATATTGTTAGCTAAAATAGTGTGTATTTGTGGAGGTCACTGACATGACATGCCATCCTGGGCATATATGTCATGACCCGCACCCGCTAGTACGTAGCGAAGTCTAGCATACGCTGCAGCATCGGCGGTAGTACGCTGTCTAGGTCTTAATGCCAATCTCAAATACAATAAATCATATCTATTTACTCATTCAATATTTATTCAAATTACAAATCCAATAACTCATCAAAATGACATTTGGGAACAAACCCGCTAAAAAAAAATCTAATCTATCTAGAATCTAAAGTCGGCCTCCAAGATCTCTATTTTTCTTGTATAGTCCTTAGCGCAAAAGTAGAAAGCATGCTAAGTCATCTGCAACGATTTAGTCAGGAAATGAGCAAAGTACAACCCTATTGCAATAAAGTAACTTAATACAAAATAAAGCTAGACAATAGATACAATGTAACAGTAAAGGAACGTGTATGATCTGAAAATGATAACATGTAATAAAAACTACTAACATGAACATGTATGAACAAGACAACTAGAAAATGAACATGAACAAGTAAAACTAATCAAGCAGTGCTTTGAAATATCTTTCGATATGTGAATGGCTGGGCTAATACGGCACATCATATAGATGGCTATCCATATTTTTGGTACGACCAACCTATACGTGAAGTGTATGACTTAGCTATCTACATTAATATATTTGGGGGTTGTTCACATGTCTACTTAGCATTTTGCCTCTTGGCTCACTAAACATTCAATAAACGAGCAATGATACAATCAAGCCTATCGTGTCACAATCTTGTCTCAACATGATACTCAATAAAATACAATAAAAGATAGCATTATAATGTAATAAGCATATAAAGCAATAGTATACTTGCCTCGATTAGTTGCATTTGTTGTGTGACTTGAACACGTCGGCACGGAATAGTCTTAGATGTCATAACTATGCAAGACGATCTCTAATGACGGAACATACCGTATCATTGGGTCCGGGACAGTCCGATTAGCCTAGGGTCGAACTGAAGTAGTCAGAATATCTAGAAATAGGAACGTATGACTAGTCACAATCAAGATGAAATTTGAAGAGAATTTTGTAAAATAAATAATATAACTAATTTGGAAAATATTTATTTATTTGAGAACTATCTTTTCACTACTAAAATATTTTAATAGATAATACTTAAAAATCTAGAAAATTATTTGTAAGTCTAAATCCAATTTGTCAATATATCATTTAAGTTAACTATATTAAAATACTATAAATTAGTATAACCATATTTTTAGCTTTTAAGCCAAATACTATTTTTAAAGTAGCTAAAATTATATATATATATATATATATATATATATATATATATATATATATATATATATATATATATATATATATATTTTTTTTTTTTATTTACATATATATATATATATATATATAGATATATTTTATATATATATATAATATATATATATATATAATATATATATATAATAATATATATATATATAATATGTTCCTTAAAAAATATATATATATATATATATATATATATATATATATATATATATATATATATATATATATATTTTTTTTTTTTTTTTTTTTTATATATATATATATATGTTCCTTTCAAGCCCAAAATAATATTTCTCTAACCCGAAAGCCAAGGCCCAAAACCATTTCACTAAATAACCCAATAATAAACCAAAATAATAATAACAATAATAAATTATTATTATTATATTTTTATTATATTATTAATAAACAGTCAGTAATACTATAATACCCATACATATATATTTACAGTATATAGGTTTATGGTATACATATACTTTGTACATTCACAAACATATATATATACTAAAAGGAAATATGATTGATAATATACCAAAACAACCAGCCCAATACCGGCCCAATTCTGCCACCCCCCTATCCCATAAAACCCTAAACAAAATAAGCCCAAAAGAAAACCAAAAGAAGAAGAGTGAGACTGAGAACGAGCGGGCGAGAACGAGAGGGAGAGCAAAAAATCGAGGGTTCGAGAGATAACTCTCCACGGCAGTGCTTCGATGGAGCGGAGGCTGTACAAAGTAGAGATGGCTCATCGAGATTGCCTGGCCAGGTTGAGGCGTGTACAGTAGGCGTGGATCTGGCTAGATCTGCCAGATATGGGTCATGACTGGGCTCGATGCGCAGCGGCGCTGCGAAAACGACGACGGATGTTGAGAGATGGATCGGGTCGACGCAACTACGTGGTGATCATGGTTGCTGGTAGAGGAGAATCAGGCGGCAGAGGTGATGGTGAGGTTTATTGTTGATCGTGGCGGATGGGGCCGAGCTCTGACTGCAGGTGGTTCGGGCAGCGATGGTGATGATCTGGGAACAGGGTGGTAGGATGGTCAAGGGAGAACGGGAATGGTCGATGGAGATGGGCAGAGGTCGGCTGGAGAGCTGGGCAAGGTGGAGTTGGCCGAAACAGGAGAGGAGAGGGTTGGCCTTGGCCGGGATGCCGTGGCCGGAGTGGAGGTGAGTAATTTGATGGTGATTATGTTGGTTCACTGTGGGGGTGGGTAGCCAAGGGCGAGTATGGTGGACGGCCGATGATGGGTGCTGTTAGAGGGGCTACATGTCGAGGGGTCGGCGGAAGTCTGGCCATTGGCTAAGACAGGGAAGAGGGTGGTTGGAAAAGGAGCTGGCGCACACAGAGGGTTGACGCTGGAAGGCTCGGGATAAGTCTGTCGTGGAAATCCACCACCGCTGGTGGTTGCGGCAAGGTACATGAGCTGGTTGACGGCCGACCAAAATTAGGGTTAGGGTTAGAAATTAGGGATTAGGGTTAGGGTTTGGGATTTAGAAATTTGGGGATTTGATAATTTTGTCGATGTATCTGGGGTTGTCGGACACGGCAAAGAAAATGTAATTTTAATAATAATATAGTGGAAAGACATTCGACGTCGGACCCGAGGCCGACACGGCTGACATGAAGTTTATAATGGTGGACACCGACACACGAACACGAATTTGGTTGTGTTGTGTAGAATTTTAGGTTGTGGAAAAATAGAGTAAAGCTCCTCCATATATAGGAGAGGGCATTCCTAATAGGGAGGGACTATAAATCTATGGATAAATCTTCATATAGATTTAAATCAATCAATTAAATTGATTAAATCCAAATCCATCAATTGATGACAATAATAAGTAAAAAAATAATATCAAACAACATTTAAAAATGAAATTTAAAATTTAAAATTTAAAATCATAAAATAAATGATAATAATAAATCAAATATTCCTAGAATATATTTATATAAATATAAAATTTATTTTAAAATTGATTTGACAAATCTCTTTGCCATCCAAAATATTTTTGTAGAATTAAAATAAAAAATATTTCCTAATTATAAAAATAGTATATAAAATAAAAATTAAAACAAAAATTTGGGAAGTGGGCTTATAATATAGCTTGGTTTAAACAGGAATCCTTCAACGAGGGTAGCAAGTCCCGTTGAATGTCTTTGAATACCCGTGGTATTCATCCAACATAGCTATCATGTTCCTTCTAGGCCGAATTGGTCCGATGGCCCCGGTATATCATCCGAAGAAATATCGCTCTTGTGCACAAGTCCATAATTGTGCTAGACGAAACTACTTATTCAAGCATGGTATACGAAATGATAAGGAACATTACTTGATCAGTGTTCTAAGGCATGTACCACATTTTTGTTAGAATATTCATTCGTTCATTCTATTCTTAACACAGTTTTATAACAGGCACAACATAAGTAAGTATATAGCAATTTTATGATATGGAAGTTCTATAGCAGTCATACATAAGTAATATGTAATAGTTTTACTATTTACAATTCTATGAAAACAAGCAGGTAACATTGTGTCTACGCCTTTATATCTAGCAATCATGTTATCGGTATCGTTGACTGATTGGAGAATAAGAGGGTCAAGAAGAGAAGGGTCAAGCCACTCGCCATTGATTGAATGGGGCGAGAGAAAGGGTCTTCAACTCTAAGCGTCATCTACGCGATTACCTACAATCGCATAAGCAAAGGATCAATATTCTATCATTTCTCTCCAGATTTGATATGAAGTGCAAAATTCATAGAACGCAAGATAAAATCCATCAAAAATTCTCGAAAATGCATTAAAAAACAAACACAAAAAAAGACAAGTATAACATCAAAATAGAGCTGCGGAGAGGTCTATCCTTACTCAGCCGCAGAGTCCTTCCTCGAGACACAACTTGCTGAATATGGGACCTGACGAGAAAATAGTCTTGATTCAATTTGTCCTGATCTCGATACCGACAATATTTCTTAACCGTACTCCTCGCGAACGAAGGAACGGGCACGATGTTGGGACGGTCACTACACATTACACATTGTACCAAACTTATTGTCGTGTGATGACTTGACATCACCACACCAACATATATGCCATTTTAAACCATTAACGACGAATGTCACTACAAATCATGTGATATTGGCAAAAATATTTATTGGGACAATCTGAGGTCTTGTATGCCAACGGTTTTGAAGTTTTCCACAATGCTCTTTCAAGAATTTTGATGACTTGGAGACCTCTTTTTTGACTCAATTCTATGAAGAAGAACCATGTCCTTTATCCTAAGAGATAGGGCGCCTCAAGATACTATCCACTGATGCTTACCAATCTCGAGCAAGATCCTAAAGTTGTATCTTTACCTGATCAACTTGCTCATCAACTGGTACCTTGGTCACTGTCAAGATAGACTATATATCTTGAAGCTATACATTTGTCGTGATAGCATCCTTCGTGCCATCAAAATATCGGTGGTTGCTCAGGCTAAATCTAACCAACACCCCTGGGTCTGACCTCTCGCCCCTCTCTAGGGCTACATGTAGTCCCTGGTTAAGCAGGACATTCTTCTTCTGATGTTGAAGTTGCTAATATTGTTGCAGTGTCATCTGATGTTGCTGGGTAGCTAACAATCTCTAAATAATCTCCAATTACACGAGGGTGCCAAATATCGCTAGTACCTTCGGGGTTACCAGAATCTGAGGCTCATATTGCTCATCATGTCCGACTATGGGCTCTACTGGAACATGGCCAAAGAAGGTATCACCTTCTATTGGTGCCAAGTCAAACCATGCTCTGCTAGCTCTCTACCATGCATGTTGCCCCAACAGAAGTGGACGAAGTGCCCCTGAATGAATATGACATGATGAGAAGGAACAAAAATACAACTAGTTTATCAGTTTAAGCATGGTATAGTGGAGATCAATCAATATATCAAGAAAATATGTTTGATTGAAACTCATATAATCATAACACCCCACATATTGAAAATATAGACCTGTATGAGCTACCACTAAAACCTTGTCACACCACAATATCGAAAGACAAAGAACAAGGGTATAACACGACCAGCTACGCACTATGGAGTACACTAGTACCTTGTAATACGGTCATGACTGTCACTAGACAAGGGAGTTTATTCTATAATACAAGTCACCTATGACCTCATAGGAAATAAACTATATCTCAATCAATCAAACAAGAAGCAAGAAATATAGAACATTTAAGATAAAAGTAATAAGTCATCTATGACGCTCTATCAAAATGATCATGAAGCTAGCTATAAAAAATAAAAGCTAGCACAATGTCAATAATATATGACTGTAGTCAGCTATAGTCTAAACAAGTACAATCATGTGACATAATAAATATTCAGAATATCGGACTAAACAACTGTCTGTGACTAAACGCCCAAAAAGACAAAATTCAATAAGAATAGTAAAGAAGAAACCTATTCAATCCCACCAGCGGCCATATTTCTGGTGCATGCCATCAGTAAGGAGAAGATATATTGAATCCTTAGACACAGCTAGTAGATCTGGCTATACAAAACCAGAAGGGTCATGCCCCTAATAGAAAGTACCACAAGAAAGCGCGAGTGAATAAAACAAAATCCAACCATTACATAAGTAATGACCTATGTCGTAGCTTAGGCATGAATACCATAGTCGAGGCAGTACGGAACCACTACACCAAAAAAGATAAGAGATGTCATACCATACCGAAATAGAGTACATCTGCAGACTATGGTCAGGTAATATAAACCTGTATCGTAGCTTCGGGTAGTCTATCATAATACGACAGCCTAACCCCACAACCAAACAAGGCCAAGGGTTAAACCATTATATCACGATAGTCATTTGCCTAGACTAATAGCAAATGATATAGAGCAAGCCAATAGATTTAGTAACGACCAATCAGTTCCTACGACTTGTTATTTGGGTTATCCCAGTAATACAATATATGGGAATCCTTAGATCCTGTAATACCAAAATGGAACTGGCCAAGCTAAATACATAATCACAAATATAATAATAAGCACCAGTCCCTCGTAAGGCCACTGAGCTCTGCATGATCAATAATGGTTCTAGCCCTCTAATCGGATAGTTATTGGCTCGGTCGTATAATAATAAGAGTTAGATACTGCACTCCAGTAAGGTGGATGATATACAGTATTTGATGGATGGCCAGCAATACATGATCTCGGGATCCCATTCTCTTTCAATGCTTCTACGAGTTTTAGTTACCTATTAACCATACATTTATATAGAATCTCGTGTCATGGTCACACAATCATCCTTCCTAGATGTCGTACCGTAGTATGAATACACTAGGTGTGAATCTGCATTGGTTTTCGAAGGTTCCAATCTTGATTCATCTTAAGCATAATGCAACAATGAATCATACAACCTAACCATGCTACTACTACTGATCAACTACAAGGGAATCCATACAGGAATAATATATATACTAGAATATAATAGGTACATGATATATCAGGAACATGTTAGCACCCCATTGCGCTATATAGCACCTCGGTACAATAACAAGAATATATGTCAACACGAACACAAGTAATCATGTCAAATACATGGATAATCAGTCAGATAAGTCATAATCCTCTACTCACGTAGCATGTCTATCCGATCAGGAACCCTGTTAATTCATACTACACTAGTCAATTAGGAACGACACTAGAACCTACATGTTTACAGGTAATCCATAGTCATAGACTTGACAGTTAGAGATGATCTTAATTATTAAGATAATTATCAAATAAAACCTATACACGGCTAAATCAGTAGGCACTAACCTTAGAGTGCACTAGAAAGACACTAAACATCACATGAGAAGAACCGAAAGTCATTAGGGACGAAAACTAAGCCAAATAGGGTTTTGGATGTCTCGACGGTATACCAAATAACGAGACAAAATGTTCTATCTATGCAAAATGGAATACCTATGGTATACTCCAGTATAATGACGGTATATCGAGAATCTTCACAGCAGGTCTACACATATAAAATAGTATATTGCCATATACTGACAGTATACCACTATATACGGCTGGCACTGACCCGGTGTAGTAATGGCTAAAAATCCAGTTTTTCAGGAACCAAATCATGTCCCGGTTTCACCCAATCCATTCTAACTAGTTCTAATTCTAGGGATGAGTCTCCTATAGCATTCTAGACTAGGTTTGCAAGAGAAAACCTACGTATCACAAGAAATCCATCATAAAAACCAAAATATCCCAAATGAGAACCCTAGAACCATTCTGGGTCAAATCCACATCAAATCGAAATATAACAGTAAAGAAACAAAGATCATAGTAAATGAACATAAATGAAAGAGATATAAACATATAAACATACATAGAATGGTAATGCAAGAAAATATGGTTTTATCACTCTTTGCAAGATGTACTTGCATGTGGTTTAGCTTTCCCATACTAGCTTCATTCCACCACCAAAGGGGATTCAGAAATCATACCCTAGATCTCAAAATCTAGCTCCTAGGTACGATTCAAGCTTGAGAAAAGAAGAGAAAATTGAGAGTGGAAATGGAGAAGCAGAGAAAAGAGGAGAAATGGAGAAAGAGATGTTTATATAAAGCAAAGGAAAAATAAGAGCCCTTGGATGAGGGCTAAGTCATGGATCCATGCCCCTACATCCAATGAAAGGACAAGAACTAATGCATAAATAAAGGGTCCAAGTCACCAGGCTAATTGGGCAAGTCGAGTCCAAACGTTATCCCGGCGGTTTATAACAATATACCGACAGTATTATCGGTCTAATATTATACTTCCTATTTGGGGGGAATTCTAGCACTCTATTCTACCTATGGGTTCTAGCAGGGGTCTATGGCAATGCCATTGGTTATTCTACAAGTATATGGTAGTGTCATGTATTTATTATTATAAAACCAATAACCCAAATAGTTGCATAAGTCAGTAAGTTAGTTTTTTTTTCTATCGGTCACTCTATGGCTATAGTACATACATAATAACTTGTGCCATAGCATTGACTAGTATTTCATCACCGAACTAGTGAGCCAAACCAACATAAAATAAGGATAGAGGGTGATACAGTTCTCCAAGATAGGGTACTATTCCATACCGTAGTCAGGTGTTAAAATATCAAGTTAGTAGGTCTAATTGATCGACCCACTAGGTTATCGAACTACCACAAGAAATTCAATAACGAGATACTCATCAAGATACACAATACTACTAAGGGATACGGGTAACAACAATACGTTTAGGATACCATATCGATACAGGATACATGAACATCAAATGTAGGATACAACAAATATAGAAAATAAAAAACAATAAACCTATAAAAATGTATATAAAAAAAGAGAGTGACAGACTATCGACTAGCTATCAAATCATTATTGAGCAGCCTATATGTCACGCCCCGATTCCGTAGAATCGATAGTCGTCTCCCGGCGTGATGTCGTGCGAACCTAAGTTCCGATCGCACAAGGCATAGCCATAATTATCCGAAACACAACATAAAGTTTGAGTACGCAGAGATAATTGATTGACACATTTGAAATAGAAGTAAACTTTTCATTGATAATAAGGCTTCATTTACATTGACTCCATTACAATCATTGCCGCGCGGGCTACAACATAACTCGATTACAAAATGAACACTGATGAGATAGCCGTTCCATATATTACATCCCTTTTACAAGCAAAACAATTACACTTTCCACCTGCTATTAAGGAAAGTCGAGTCATCATTTTTCTTCCTTTGTACTGAGTACGGAGTCTTCAAAAGGATTCAGAAACAAGCCTTGAACACGCGGACGAGGCTTCAAAAGTGTTCGTACCGCCTTGAGCTTTAAGAGGTACGCCCTTCGTGGTTCGGGGTACCTGCATGGAGAGCGAGGATCAGTACATTGCTTTGTACTGGTGCATGGCTATTTAAGTTCCAAGCTCTCATTTGGTTGAGGAGTTTATATGACTTAATGTATGAATGTTTCTAACCATCCTAATGAATTTCAAACAAGCATAATTAAAATACGTTGAACTTACCCACGGCGGACCGTGCCGCGTCTTATGAGACTTACCATATTCTTCCCTGTCAATTGTTATCATTTACATACCAAGTGCAACATTACGTATGTTTGGTCACTAACATCACAAGCCATCCAGGACTATAGCTTAGCGAGCCCCGCTGCAAGTCCCCGCTTAACCCGTGCTATCATCCAACACAGCTATATCGTGTTTCCTCCTAGGCCGAGTAGGTCCCGTGGCCCCGGATTGTCGCTCGAGGAAACTCTCTTCTTGTCGATAAGTTGTCCAATGACCGAGTTAGACTTATTCAGCTTACTAAAGTAGAATCCATACTTTATTTGAGTCATTCTTTTGTTCATGCATTTCTATAGTTTGCAGAGTGTCCGTGCCTTTGCATCTATCATATCTACCGTAACACTATTATCAATTGAACTAAGAAGGGGTCGAGAAGAGAAAGGTCAGCCACTCAGCTTGAGTTTTGCTTGAGGCGAGAGAGAACTTGTTGGTCGTACTAGATGTCGCCTATGCGATTACCTGAAATCGTACTAGTAACCAATTAGAATACAGTATTATTCAAGAAGTTCGATAGGAAATGCGAGTTCAAAATGCAAGCCATGAAAACCATCGAAAATATTCACGAAACGCATTCAGAAAACCAAAGCCAAAACCAACGCAAGCGGCGTAAAAACATAGCAACGGGAGGTCTCTCCTGACTCAACCGCAGAGTCAATCCTTGAGGCGCAACCCTGCTGAATATGGGACTTTGGTTTCGAAGAAGCCATTCCATAACGGAGAATGGATCTTAATTCAACCGTTTTTGTTTGATCGATTTGATCAATCCCGACCTATCGATCCCGACCGAATCGATAGCGACAGTGTTCCTTTCTCGCGCACCCTGTGGATGGAGAACGGGGCATGATGTAGGGACGGGACACTACACCATAACCAACTAAGAAAATTTTTATCTTCAAAACTTAAGAATAGAACCTACCTCTACGAGAACAATAAAAAAAATTTTTCTTTCATTTCTGACTCAAGCTCCCACGTCAACTCCTCGACCGAAATTTCTCTAGAGGATGCGGACGAGGGGAATAGCACGGTTGCGGAGAAATTTATCTTTGTGCTCTAGGATTTACACAGGATCTTCAACATATGACAAGTTTGCCTTCAGATCCAGCTGACCCAAATCTACTATATGGCTCGAATCGTGCACATACTTTCGTAGTTGTAAGATGTAGAAGACACGTGTACCTCCGACAACGCAGGCGGTAAGGTGATTAGGTAAGCTGGGGCACATACTTCCTATTTCGAACGGACCAACAATCT